>CM045761.1:76370732-76970732 GCA_025200525.1 Camellia lanceoleosa | reverse complement strand
CCAAACACTTGTGCTTTGCCTTTGAGGGGCAGGGAATGCCTTCTGAGGCATCCCCACATACCACCGGCTGGTTGGTGTTGCCATCGGCACTATATTGTGCCGGTCGGCTCTATTTTTGGCAAAATGACCATTTTGCCCTGCCGACTGCTTTACAGCTGCTTTATGAGATATTTTTAGACAGCTGTTTAGCTCTTGTTTCCCCTCCATACACGTGTATGGAGGGATGAGCCCTTGGATGACTTAGTTTGTAAGTCTTTGTTGCCTATAAAGAGAAGGCTCTTCTCTTGGCTCAAGGGTTAGCAAATTTAGAGAGTTAGAGAGAAAAAGAGAGAGAGAAGCTCTGGTTTTTTTTAGGGTTTGAGTTGCATACACCTTCTATCTCTATCCTTCTCTTGTGTGTCTAGGTGTTTTGTGCCTTACTATTGCACACAAACACCTAGTGTTTCACCTTCTCCTTGCAACTGAGGTTCTAAGGGCTGGTTTTTGAAGTTCTTGACAGATTTTGAGCCTAAGGAAGCATCAACTACATCTTTGTCAAAGAGGTCAACAAGGGTGAGACACTAACTCTCTTTTTACCCCATTTTTGTACCTTATTTTTACCTAGTTTAGAACTATTTTTGTGCTTAGTATATAACACATAAAAGTTCTATTTTTTAAGCCTCTTTATTGTTCATTAAGAGTGTTTTGTGGTTTGAGCAAGTTTGACCACCCTTAGGCTTTGAAAAGGCCACTTTTTGTGCTATTTTGTGGGAGATCCGAGACTGTGGTGTTAGGATCTCTTCACCACTGAAATCTTGAGGGATTTCAGTGGTGAAGAGCATGCCTTAGAGTCTCAAGAAGGAGAGGGCCACCCCCTCTCCTTGATGTCCTTGAAAAGGGCAAGCTTTGCTTCCTTATGGAGCTTCATGCTTGAGTGTGTGTTGAGCATGTTTGACTTATTTTTCATGCTTATATTGTCATGTTATAACACGATTTCAAGTTGGTTTAGGTCCCTTATGCATGCTTAGCATAGTTGCCTTGTAATGCCTCTTATTGCCTTAATATGCCTAGGTGGTGTGCCTTCATTTCTAGCATGTTTTAGGCCTAGATCCATGAAGCTTGTATGCTCATTTTGCCATGATCTAGCTCTGTCCATAGCCATTTGGGTCTATCTCATCATGCATTACATAGCTCCTTTGCATTTGGCTTATTAGCCTTAAGAGCATGAATATGTGGCATGTCTTGCTTGCATTGTTTTTGGTGGTTTGGAACCCCCTAGCATGCTATTTCAGACCTTATGATGTGCTTATGTGCTTGCCTTAGTGGCTTCTTTAATGCTTTAAAGGCATGTGTTAAATGCTCCATGTTTTGGTCATGATTGTGTGCCTTTGTGCTTGAGTCTCTTAGATGCCATCTAGGTGCTCTTTAGGCTTTGTTTAAGTCTGCTTGCGACCTGTTTTGAGTCCCCTTGGCCTTGTGAGGCTTGGTGGACTTGACCTCAGTATAAGCCTCCATGGCTTGCTTCAAGTATTTGGACCTATTGTTGTATACTTGGCTTGCTTTGTTGCATGATTTGGCATCATGTTTTGTGCGATTTTCAGAGCTTTATATGCATGTCAATTGTCCATGCTCAACTCATTTCAAGTGTGCTTGAATGTTGTTTGTTTTGCTTAAGTGTTGGCACCTTAACATGTGTGTGTGTGCATATGTGTTTGGCCCCATAACTTAGCATTTGGCCACTGATTTTGGGCCCTCTTGGAGCTGCCTAGATCATGCCTAAGCCCATCGTCCATGTGGTTTGCATGCTTGCCTTGTGTGCTTACTTAGGTTTGCATTGTATTGCCATATTGCATGCTAGTTGCCATGTCTAGGAGTGCATCACATTGGCACGCATGTTAGGCCTCTTGACCAAGTCATGATAGAGGTCTAACACCCTTGTTTGTTTGTTTGTTTGCATTGCATGCATTTGAAATCAAAGTTGCATTCTTGATCCTTGGGCCATCATGCATGGAAATGCGTGATTGGTGGTCCGAGAACCAAGGCACATCTTCCTTTGAGTCACCAACATGATAAGGATTGTGTTTAGTGCATACATGCTTTGAATTACATTGCCATGCAAGTTGTTGCCCTCATTCTTTGTGAGTTGCGTGTTTTGCGAGCATTTTGTGCCGGCCAAGCCTTTATTTAGTGCCGACGGGCGGTAAATTGGCAGCCGATAGCTTCATTCAGTGCCGGTGGCCACATCCTTTAGCCGGTGGTGTTCTACTCCGGCCGATGATGATCTCCGATGCCCAAGGAAGTGTTTACGAGACTTTGGCGACCTTGAGGAGGGTAGCGAGGAAAAGCGAGGCACATTTGCATGACAGATGCGATTCGAAGCGAGTCCCGGGTATGACGCATTTGAGCCCTCTCCCCGAGGCATTTATTGTTTAATTAGATTAATTATTTATTTAATTAATTTAGTTAATTTGTAATAATTAATTAGCTTGCGTAGTTAATTAGTTATTCGGTTTTGTATATTCTTTCAGTCCCTCCGAGCGAGGGCAAATTTGTAATAAGTGTGTGTGAGTGGGTGTATGTCTTCCAATCCCCATTTCTTTCTATCCCTTTTATTTACCCGCTTTCGATGGTAGATTAGGGCATACTTATCTTAGCATACCTTATGCAATGCATGCGTGCATTCATGCATTTGTTGACATGCATCGGGCTCGGTACATCATGCAAACTGCATCGTACTTTCAATTCCAAATTGAATACGTGCATCGAATATAGTGCATTTCACATGCCATCTTTAGGGTTAGCCGAGCCTACTCTAGATTGCATCTATGCCTGTGCTGCATTAGCCGCTTAACATGAACTAGGTCATGCATGTTTGCTAATTGGTTTCTTGTTTTGGCACAGAGTACGATGTAAGTATTTTACGCTTTAGCATACCACATGCGTGTGAGTGTTGCCATGATAGTATGCTTGCCATGCGGCTAAATGCTTACATGAGATAAACTGTTTGAATGCACGTGGGTGGAGGTTGGATTATGCGAGTTGGAACAACTCGTTGAAATCCGTATTTTAGCCTACTTGCGGTAGCAAAATCTAACGCGTTTTTTCGAGACAAAAGCGGATATGCAATGTTTATTCCCAAGTTAGGCAATCTAGTCTATACTTTTGTGTTGTGCATCACATAGTAATTCTAGGTTAATAACCGGATAAGAACGCATAAAGTTTTCAAAATGGATATCACGGTTAGTAGAGGCGGTCTTGGACGGCGAAAGAAGTGCTCATAGTGACCTTCCCGATCGTACCCAAGCTCGAGCCAAGACCACTTTGGTGATGACGGACCACGTGGCCTTGACATCGAGTCGGGGTTTCCTAAATTTCCCATTTTAAAATATTTAGGTGGCGACTCATGTCCGCAAAGCAGTCCATGTTTGGCACTACTTTTCAAAATCTGTTTTTCTTCAAAACGATTTGCCGGATTTGGACTCTTTGGTTCAGATTTAGAACCGTGACACAAAGGGAGTCCGAACTGTAGCGAGGTCCCCCGAGGGCGCGTCTACAGTTTCTGGCGACTCTGCTGGGGAGTTTAGAGAGCTTGACTCGAACTCATGATATCCTGTTTTGATTTCATTTATGTGTCTCTTTGCATTGCATGTGCATTGGTGCGCCTAGGACACCGTGTTGGCCATCTGCTATTCCTGAGCGGTTTGCCGGAGGCTTGTCTTGTCAAGGCATGTCCATAAGGCTGACCGGTTGCGGGCTCTGCCAGTATGGGAACACAAACCTCGATTTTACCGGGGCACCCCTCTTTTACCATTCGACCTAGTGCATAGTCGGAATCCATAGTGACCATTCCAAACTAGGACAGGTTGCTTACCCGATGTTAGGTTGTTTGAAACCGCTGCGTGCGTAGTGAAACCCTAGCTCCTGACAAAATAGGACAGGGAAACCCTACCCCAACATAGGGGTGTATTGGCTCTCTTTTACCTGTTATGTGCTTTTAGAGTGTATCTCTGCAGGGAACGCACATATCAGTTTGCAAGTTTGGGGATTCGGCCTGAGGGCACCAGTATCAATGTTGTTGAGGATCAGCTGTGTCTGCGGGTGTCAGTTCAGTTTTGAATAGTGATTCTGTGGAACAGTGTTCAGTAATAGAGTGCAGTTGTTCGACTACACCCGTATTTGATCTGTTTTGAAATTTGAAATCTTGCTTGTTTTCCATTTTGATTCGAGATTGAGGCGATTCGAAACGGGTGTCTTCTCCTTCTTTGGCGAGGATTGAACATGACGTAGAACTCAGAAGAGATTGTGGTCATGACGGCCGCACTAAGTCAAGAAACCACTTCACAGAATGATACTACTGTTGATATGCCGCACCCGCCTAGGTCGCCCGCTGCACACCCAATCTGGACCCCCCAGTTCTATCAGGCTCGCGAGCCCACTACATTCGAGTTAATGGGGATGATAGGTGATCTCCAGAGGTCCGTGGCGGATCTCGCTTACGGAATGTCAACTTCGCCACCGGTTGGACCGTATGCCGGAAGTTTCAAACCCCAAGAGCCCCCGCTCTTGGGGCGGATTGTGATCGAGCTCAATCAGTCGGAGATGACCTCCACCCACAACAGTGATGTACCAGTACCAACCCAAACCTCTCATCAGGCTGAGGCCAGAGGCAAAGACAAAGTGAAGCGGAATCTTGAGCCCGTGGAATTTCAAGCTATGGGCAATGGAGGCTTTGAAAGCCGGGGGAATGAACAAGCAACAGATATCCGCAGTCATGTCAAAAGCTGTGGAGGATGCTTTTCCTACTCACTTTGAGGCGATTCGATCAATCAGAGAATCGGGATAGGCCCCGTCATGCCAGGACCGTTCTTCCCGTTCCCAACCTTGTATCCGGAAAGGACCAGAAACCCAAGGCTGCACCCGCCGATCCGTTTGCTAGTGCATCTAGCAAGAGTGTTCAAATTCCAAAATACCTGCCCCGAGGGCGTAGGGTCTTTCATGCTCTCTATATGCCATTGTCCAAGGCATTGCAGATCCTTGCTGAAAGGGGACACCTTAAGCCCCTGGAGCCTCGGCCGCTCCCGAAGAATCTCCCGGCCACACATGATGCTTCCCTGTACTGTGCGTACCATCAGCAGACTGGCCATGCCACTGACAATTGCTTCCGCCTCCGTCATGAGGTACAAGACTTGATTGACAACGAGGTTATCCTCCCGCCCACCTCAGCAAAATCCGTCACCACTCAGTTGTTGGATTTCGAGGACACAGATACTGCAAGCATGTAATCAGAAGGTGAACTGCCTGCGGGCAGTGTCTGGTACATTTTTGGATATGGCGTTTGGTACGCATTTTTTTGAGCACCTGCCAATGCTAGTTTTGTAAGTCCTGACTTGGGTGTCGAGTCAATCTCTTGTTTTGTTTTGAGCCTGTCTCATTGTAATGAGTCAGTCCCTTTTTGTATAGTATACCAGGTGATTTCGGGGTTGTTGCCTCGAACACCGTTTTGTCTTTCAATTAGTTGTTTTTGCTGCTTGAGTTTGTTTCTGCCGAGGAGCCAGTTATGCCAACAAATCTAAACGAAACAGCTGCGGCTATCATGGGCCGAATTTGTTGCTATTTGAGCCAGCCGTGCCAGAGAATTTGGATGGAACGACAGTGCATTTCGCCTACACTCTTGTGCCCTAAGCATCGTCACAATGACCTAAGCCTTTCAGAAAACCCTTTTTCAAACACTGCGGTGATGAAAACGAAGAGGAAGTAATTCCTCGGGTTTTGTAAAATTTTGATCAGTTTGAGAGAAAGAGAGGCATGTTAAGCTTTTAATGAATGAAATCATGCTTGTCAGCGTGAGTACTGAGAAGGACCCTGGCCTGATCCAGACTGGTTCCACACTATCTTCAACACGAGCGATTTGTCGCTTTCTTAAAAACTTTCAAAAACAAAATGTTTTGCGCAGTCTTGCGAAGACCTGTGTGGAACCGCTCTTGAGATAGTGCAGCCCAGGATCGCTCCCAGTCTCGAGATTTGGTTTATCTGTTGCAAACCGGAATCCGTTAAAATGATCGATTATCATGAAACGCTGTGTGGCCCAATTGAAGCGACCCTCGAGCAAGAGGCATCAAAGTCCGATCAAGAAGATCAGATCCCACTAAGAAAAGCTCGAGAAGTAGCCGTGATGGATTTTTCCTGCAAGTCAATACAACAGTCGCCCTCCTGGATACGGAGAGGCTTCAATCTCAAAACCATTTGGCATGGGCTTGCTACACTTTTACCCTTTGAGAGGCTCATTTGGCGAAAACCGGAAGGCGGCCGAGCAAAAGTTAGAGCAAAAGAAAAGAAAAGAAAAAAAAAGAAAAATACAAAAGAGAAAAGAAAATGCAAAAAGAAATGAAAATGAAAAATGCAAAAGAAAAGAAAAAAAAAAAAAAAGAAAGAAAAACATAGCTCATAGGTCGAAAACCGCATTGGGCCTTGGCAAAAATTAGAGCCTAAACAGTGAAGGTTAAAATACCCGAGTGTACCTTAACCGGAACTACGTAAGGCTTGATTCCCATGTTTGGGATACGTAGGCAACTTCATCCTGAAGTCCAGCCCCTAATGCTTCCATAGCGCCTCAGTCCATGTCATGGTTTTGATCACTTTTGCCTCCTTCGAATCCAAGATCTCGGTTCCAAAGAACTAGGCTACGTGATCAGTTTTCTCTTGAAATCCAATCACCAACACCTTCCAGGTGACTGTGTCCATATATTGATTCAAACCATTTTCGCCTCCTCCACGCCCGAGGGTCCGATCGTCATCAACGAGGACTGGCTTACAAAATGCCGCGGCATCATCCAAACAAGGGGCAACTTTCCGTTGCCATCCATTGCCATAAGTTGCCCTGAGTTACCGTCCAAACCGGGGCAACTTTCGTTGCCTTATCCCCTTTAAGCTAGGGCAATTTTCCATTGCCCCGATCCGAGGTTGCATATCTCGAGGAAAGTTCAGCTCGTTGAGCGTTGATTATGTGCAAAAATAGTTTTTGAAAATTTTCACTGAGGTTGACTCATTTTCTCAAAAACTATTTCATTTTTAAAAAAAAAATTGGACCATGTTTGGACCCAAAAAGGAGAATTTTCAGTGCTCACAGCCTGATTCGCATGATTTTCAAATAAAAAATTGAATAAGTGTGCTCATCCAACTCTCATCTTTGATCAAAACTATTTTAGAAAAAAAAAACAAAAAACAAAAATGGTCGAAGTGACGAACTAGGGGCACAATTGAGTCAGGTCTTCTGTCTTTTCCCCGTTAACATACTTGCCAGAAAGGCACTCTATCCACTGGGAGAATAGCCGTGAGCTAACAGTGTCGAGCGTGAACCCGCAACCTCCTATTCATCTATCAATCACCCTGGGGAGGGATGGAAAATGAGAGAATAAAGAATAGAGGGGTGTAAGCTGAGAGAAAAGTGAAGAAAAGGGTTTTGAGAGAAAAACCAAGCCTGAGGGCCGAGCGATGCGAGTATCACAAATCAGAAAGGGTGGGAGTAGCACCCGGAGGAATTGGCTCCTCGAGATTTGAGGTCTTTTTGTAAACATGTCCGTGTGTCGTGTCTTTTGATTTATCGCTCTCGATTTTCGCTTTGAGTCTTTTTCAAGTGTGTCTCGTAGTGTTAGGTCGTGTGCCTTTTGTTTCTTTGTTTGAGTCTGTCTCGTCGTGTTCTGTGGTAGGCTCGATACCCTGGTTGAAAACTCATCCTCTTCCAAAAGGTAATCGCTTGTGCTCAGAATGCTGTGCCATTCTCCACATCCGTGCTAAGCAAGAGAAGGAAAGGGAAAATTTGAGACATCCGAGTGTGTTTCAACTGCAACCGTGTCAGCTTTGTGATCCGTCTCGTCAGTTAGGTATTTGTTCGGGGTTTCTTGTGTGCGAGAATGAACCAAATCTTTGTGTTATGGGCTATATCTTGAGATCAATCCCAGAGATTAGTCCCCAATGAGTATGGGCTGTGTGTTGGATTGAGCGGTATTTATATGATTTGTTTCTTTGTTTAGTCGGTTGATTATCGATTAATGCAGTCACGAGTGCTCGGTTTTGGACAACAGATCATTTTCATTTACATTTGAGGTGTAATATGACGCAATGCAGTGCAAGGTATGAAATATGCATATATATACAAATGTAACACTTTTTTTTAGACCAAAAGTTTGTTTCATCCCATATAATCTTTTCAAGTACATAAGTTTTAAGGAAAGCAAAACCTGCCTGCGGCAGTACATAGTACTCTATCTACCAAAAAGAGAAAAGTACAAGAAAAGAAAATGAAAGAAAAACAGCAGAAGTCTGAAATCATCATCAATGGCCTCGCGCCGGGGGATCCGTCCTCGCCCTCTTCCTGGGCAGAAGCACAGGAGCATCGTCAAAAGTGTCATTTGTCGGGCAGGCAGCTGCCCGGCCTCCTCCTCGAGGCCTCGCCTCCGACTTCGCCATCCTGGCAATTGGAGCTCGTGTTGCTCCCCACATGGCCACGCCCCCCTCTGGTGCGGGGGAATATCCTGCCATCCCGAGTAAAAATGGGAGGTCCAGATGGAGCGCCGCCACTCACGGGAGGAATTGGGAAGGGAGGATGAAAAGTACAAAAGGCAAATGCATCAGTATACATGAGCAGTTTATCGGTCACGAGAATCACGTGTATGAGTGATGTGTGAATGCCATGAGCGGTTTATCGATCACGAGAATGATGTATGAGTCTGATGTGTGAATGCCGTGAGCGATTTATCAGTCACGAGAATCACGATGTATGAAATCTGATGTGTGAATCTGCGTGGCGGTTTATCGGTAGAATGCGATGTATGAAGTCTGATGTGTGAATCTTTGTGAGCAGTTTATCGAGATATGCGTGCATCGATTATCTGGCGATTTGTATATGGTTTGGAACTATATCGGAGAAAACATCGGAAGGCCGTAGAAGGCTAAGAACTCAAAGGTCATTGTAACATCCTCGCCATGGAGGCATTGACTCAGCGATTGCGGTGTACTCGGAAGAAGCACGCAAAATATTGGATGCATCAATATTACGTGGAATATCGAATGAACTGAACTGAAATGACAATGCAAGATGCATAAATAAAGTGGTACATACCGGAGGCAAGTCAGGAATACCAGCCAACTCATGACCAGCCGGGGGAGGAGCAAAAGGGATCTAGTAGGTCTCCCCACTCGCCTCAGTATGTCGGCATGGTAGGCGAAGCGGGCCCGGCCCCCTCGTCCCCTCTGCACTCCCCTCCTGCCGCGAGCTCGAGCTCTCTGCGACGATCCCGCTCCTGCTCCCGCCTCTGCCCTAGCCGCCGGCGCCGCGGGTCTCTCTGGCTCAGCTCGGCGACCACCACTCAGCGGCCGCATGATGAAGGTCCGGACGTACTCTGAGTAGTCGCCCTCGCCTCTGAAACCGTCCGCCTCCCAGCCGATAGTGTAGTCCGCCATCTGCTCAGCGGTGAAACGCTCGGTGTCCCTCATATGCTCAGGAGGATGCTCCGGGACTATCTGCTCAGGTAACCCTGAGGTCTGACGCAAGAAGCGCTCACCCAGGTACCAAGCCCGACAGACCGGGCCCTCTAGCAAAATCCGGTAACGCGAGGTCTCGATCGCGCCGGCAAACCGATCCCGAACTATCGCCGGCAGAGGAGCCCACGGCTGCCAGGTGATCTGAAATTGAAATACAGTTTATTGCCTACTGTTATTGCAAATATACAGTGGAAAAGTGAAACTTAAATGAACTGCAAGTAAAACATACCTCAGCAGGGGTGATGGTGTCAAAGTAGCGGCGGAAGAAGCTGAAAGTCTCCCGCGGCCTCCGGGTGCACCTCCCGTCGTAGCGGCGTGAGAAGGGGACAACCAGAGGAGTCTCCGTCTCCGGTACTGGCTCTAGCCTGGGAAAGTAGGCATAGACCCACAACTGCAAAACAGATGTCAGTGTGATCATCAGATACAGCAAAAATGAAGAATAAAGCAGAAATAGCAGAACCGTGTGTTGTGCAGTGTATTGAGCAGAGTGTACAGCAGAGCGATACAAAAGTAGGAGTATGTGTGTGCGTGTATACAAAGAAGTGTAAAGCGAACTACGATTGCAGCAGTGCAGAGTACGTAAAAGTACACAATGAAATGAAAAGTAGAGGAGAAGACGTACCTCCCAAGCTCGCCAGTAGCCTCCGAGCAATCGCCACGCCACGGAGACCGAGCTCATGTACCGTGAGAGAGTGGCTGTGCGCCACCCAGTCATAGCGCAAGATGTCTCGGACGTCCACCAGTGCGCTGAGTAGGCAGAGAGGCATGGTGTTCGCCCGGTCGGCGAATAGGGTAGTCTCCAGCAAAAACATCAAGAAGCCGCGTGCATACTGCTCCACGGCCACCTCGGTCATCGGAGCCGCGTCGACGAGAAGAGGCTGCACCCTGAACTGCACCTCGAACCAAGAATAGCGGACAAAGCCTGGACGTGCCAGAGGCGGAGCCGCGCCAAGTAAGTGGATCTGAGCGGCAGTCCACTCGTCCATATCGATGTCGAAGGGGATCGGATCACCCCCAACCCCGATGCCGGTGAGCACTGAGAAGTCATAAGGGGTCATCGTCATGTCCCCAGTCGCCGATAGATGAAATGAATCGGTGGTGTCCCACCATCTCTCTGCCAGGGCCGCGAGGAGAGGCCTGCAGGCAGTAAGTCGGGTCAGGCCCCTGCAGAAAGAACCGAAGCCCGCCTCATCTACGATGTGTCGGACTGCCTCCGGAAGCTCCAGGTACCAATCTCGAGCTAAAACATTCCCATACCCGCGGATGGTATGGGAATCTCTCTGTTTACAAACAAATAATTGCGAAGCAATATGAAATGTACAGTTCTGAGGAAACATGTTAAAATCGATACAAATCTAGCATGCGTGCACGTTTTTCAGATTCAAACCGAAACCGGGTGCCGGTGTGCTTACAGTAAACTACAATATTGTGATGCGTCAGTGTGTTTTTGAGTGATGCAGTGTGAACATAGTGCACGTGTGTACGTTTTTCAGATGCAAGCAAATGTCAGGTTTCAGTGTACTATGGTAGACTACGGCCTGTGACGTGTCCGTATGTTGGTGAAGGTCAGCATACAGATATGGTGCACGTGTGCACATTTTTCAGATTCAAGCAGATATCGGGTCATAGTGTGCCTACAGTGAACTACAGCATGAGATACGACAGCATGTCTGAGTGGTTCAATTCAGTATAAATCTAGCATGTGTGCAGGTTTTCAGATTTAAATAAGTACCGGGTACCGGTGAATTTACAGTGAAATGCGGTGTGCCGTGTTCGGGTGATTCAGGCTAAGTGCAGTGTGTGTGCATGTATGTCGGTCCTAAGCAGATATCAGTTGTAAGTTGTCTACAATCAACTACAGTACAGTGTATCAGAGCTAAGCAATTAAGGGTTGTAATCAGCTATGGCAGTTGACAGTTTACAGTTCTACATTGCAGAAAGTAAAGCAGAGCAGGAGGGTTACCTCGGAAGCGCCGAATGAAAGGTGCGAGGTCGTCTCGCGCAGCAGAAGCTCCGGGTCCAGAGCCCTGTCAAAACCGCGGAAGTGGCGGAGTCCATCTGGCGGCAGTACGTGAATGGCCGGGCGATAAGTCGCCGGGTCGAATGGTCGCTCGCTCAACGGGAGGAGCTCAACCCCGGGATCCATCTCGTGATCCGGGGGAGTCCCGACACGTGGAACATCATCGGCCATGGTAGTGGTAGCGAGAAAATAGCCGGAAAAGGAAAACCGGGTCGGAATATGAAAGGTCAACCGAAAAAGTCAATCCCAAGAGGGCCGGAAATGGCCGAGAAGGTCGGAAGATGAGAATATAAGGAAATGTAGAGAAAATCGAGGGAAACAAGTCTCGAAAAGGCGGAAATAGCAAAGGGAACACTGAAATGAGATTTCAATCGGATGGAAATGTCCGAAACACGAAGAAAATCGCGAATCGAACGACGAAATCAAGCCTAAAACTCGAAAAAATGAGCGAAAGATGAGAGAACAAAGCTCTAGAGAGATAGAGAGAGTGATTTCGGCGGTGGCAAAGTGAAAGAAATAGGGTTTCAAGCCCTATTTTAAAAGACCCGAGGCAAAATGGCGAAACTGCCCCCAATCAGCGACTTTTGGCCGGTCGGCACTATTCTGTGCCGGTCGGCACATTATTGTGCCGATGGAGAAGTTTAGGTAGCCGGTGGCAGCCGGTGACCTCCCCACCCAGCCGGTGGTGTTCCCAAGGCCCTGTTTAGGCAAATTGAGGGGTTTTGGTCTTCATAGCTCAAGAAAGTGCAAGAAAATGCACCCCCGATGTTCAACCGGCCTCCGTTTCGACTTCGGACTGTGTCTACTGAGAGTGGCACTCAAATTCAAGCGAAGATTGTATCCTTTTGTATCCTTTTGTCATTTACAGAGATTCAAAAGTTGCCCCGTGTGCGTCACGTGCATCCATCACATTGTCCGGCGCATCGTATCGCACCATCTTGCACGTCCCTTGCGACTTGCACCGTTTTGCATTGTCGTGTGGCATGCGTGCCATACTCTCTCATTTTGCATCTCATTTTGATCCACGTGAGGTGTACTACCTCACGTGCCTCATTTTGCATTTCATTGCATCTTGAGGTACGTGTGCCTCGTTTTGCATTTCATTTTTGCATTTCATTGCATCTTGAGGTACGTATGCCTCGTTTTGCATCTCATTTTGCATTTCATTGCATCCCGAGGTATGTGTGCCTCGTTTTGCATTCCATTTTCCATTCGATAAGGTATGCGTGCCTCATTTTGCATTTTATTGCATCTCGAGGTACGTGTGCTTCGTTTTGCATTTCATTTTTGCATTTCATTGCATCTTGAGGTACGTGTGCCTCGTTTTGCATCTCATTTTGCATTTCATTGCATCTCGAGGTACGTGTGCCTCGTTTTGCATTCCATTTTCCATTCGATGAGGTATGCGTGCCTCATTTTGCATTTCATTGCATCTTGAGGTACGTGTGCCTCGTTTTGCATTTCATTTTGCATTTCATTGCATCTTGGGGTACGTGTGCCTCGTTTTGCATCTCATTTTGCATTTCATTGCATCTCGAGGTACGTGTGCCTCGTTTTGCATTCCATTTTCCATTCGATGAGGTATGCGTGCCTCATTTTGCATTTTATTGCATCTCGAGGTACGTGTGCCTCGTTTTGCATTTCATTTTTGCATTTCATTGCATCTCGAGGTACGTGTGCTTCGTTTTGCATTTCATTTTGCATTTCATTGTATCTCGAGGTACGTGTGCCTCGTTTTGCATTCCATTTTCCATTCAATAAGGTACGCGTGCCTCATTTTGCATCTCATTGCATTTCGAGGTACGTGTGCCTCATTTCGCATTCCATTTCTCATTTTGTATTGGCGTACGCATCCCATGTGCGTTACCCCTTTGCCCCGTCGGTCTGGCGAGACCTTAAACACGTACGGTCTAGGAGACCTTAAATCCTTCGAAGGTGCAAAACCTTTGGCGCATGCATTGTCATGTATCATCATCTCAGCAGCCGCGCATTGCCGCGTATTTTGAAACCACGCCCCCCCAAGGTCCGGCGGGACCAAAAACACGCGCGGTCTGACGAGACCTTAAACCCGCTTGACTGCATTGTCACGTGCTTTATTACGAGCACTATCATGCATTTATGCTTTGTACAGTTCCCCCGTCCGGTCTGGCGAGACCTTAAACACGTACGGTCTAGCGAGACCTTAAACACGCACGGTCTAGGAGACCTTAAATCCTTGGAGGGTGCGAAACCCTCACTACATTTGCATTTCGGTCTAGGAGACCTTAAATCCTCTGAGGGTGCAATTCCTTCGGTGTTTGTCGTGCCCGAACGACTTTCGGTGGTCTGGTAAAGCCACCCGTCTGTGTTTGCGGTAAGTTCCTAAGAGACCAATGGGGACGGTGAAAACTAGAGTTTGAATGGCTTATGCCTAGAACGCAAAGGTTCGGAATTTCCGAGACTAAAGTCTGGTTTAAATACCCAGGGGGTGTACCCTCGACTTGAAATCTGTATGGAAGCCCCATAGGTTGAGGCGGTGTTTTTACGCCTCAATTCTGGATACTGAACCAACCTAGTATATCGCCCCGTTGGGAGGATAGGGAAAATCGCAATCGCAGCCGTTGCATCATACTGCATTAACATGCATCATCTACTATTACTGCATATGTCATGCATTTCAAAAAAACACATGCATTTCATGCATCATTTGTAAATATTGCATATGTCATGCATTTTCAAAAATTCAAAACCGAAAACAAAAAAAACATGCATATGTCATGCATTTCATTGTAGTATAGTGCATATGTCATGCATTTTCTGTAAATATCCATTTCCATTGCATTGTAGTTGCATGCATCCACTGCATCATCTTCCATCTATGGCTTGCGCCTTTCCTTGTTGAGCTTGGTCTGGTATGTGCCCTTACTTTTCACGTCAAAGCATGGTTCATGTGCATCGCGCCTACTCCTTGATGAACTTGGTTTGAGGTTGCGGCACCTTTTCTGTGTTAGACATGGCTTGTATGTGTGCATGCCTTTCCTAAGCAAGATACGGTTTGGCCCGCGCGCCATAATCGCCTATTGCATTGTAGTGTAATTGTTGCATCCAGCATTAGGATCATTATTCTCTCCCCAGCGGGTCGTCACCCCACTTATGTCAATCCACCCAATACTTGTTCTTGTGTCCGTCTACATCACTCATAGTTCAGACATCGTTCTATGGTAGACGGACTTGCTACTTCCATCAATCTACTTGACATTTGTGTGGTTTTGAACCGCTCGTGATTGGATTATGATTCAATTGCTTTTCAATTGCATTGCATATTATTTGCATTGTTTATATTTTGCTTTGTAGTTTTGCATATCATTTGCATTACATTTAGATTCAATTGCATGTCATTGCACTGTTTTGTGCACTTCATTTGCATTGCCATGCATATGGCTAACGATATTGTACCTGTTAAGTTTACTTTCTTTGCAGGCACGATATTGTATGTACGGCTCATTCGAGGCCGGCGCAACCGGACGAGCCGCACAGGTATTGTATCCTCCGTGTGAGACGTTTTGAGAATTGCATAATTCTCTTACATCCTTTCTGCATTGTAGTGTAGATTGGCGTATGCTAGCTTATAACTGTCGCATGTGTGCTTCATTACAGCTTCCTTTGCATGATCATGAGTTATGCTCGGCTTCTTGCATCATCTTGCATTTTGCCCCTGCCTTTGGGCGCATACCTTGTTTTGTCTTGCATGTTTGTCCAAGTCTTCGGCCTTATCAAAAATGGGTCATCTCTGGACTTTGACATTCACTCCCGTCATTGTTATTTTCGAGTTCTGTCAAAGAGGGGCAACTGTAGACACCCCATTTTTGACCGTCCTCAAGACTTGGACGTCACCGCTTGAACACTCGGTGATTATCCTTGTTCGTGTTCGTTTGGAGTTCCCGGAGTTCTCGGCTACGCGCCTTGCCTCAGGACCTCCGAACTTGACCGTTTTGTGTCTGGTTTTGCACCAAACACTTGTGCTTTGCCTTTGAGGGGCAGGGAATGCCTTCTGAGGCATCCCCACATACCACCGGCTGTGGCTAGAGGCCACCGGCTGGTTGGTGTTGCCATCGGCACTATATTGTGCCGGTCGGCACTATTTTGTGCCGGTCGGCACTATTTTTGGCAAAATGACCATTTTGCCCTGCCGACTGCTTTACAGCTGCTTTATGAGATATTTTTAGACAGCTGTTTAGCTCTTGTTTCCCCTCCATACACGTGTATGGAGGGATGAGCCCTTGGATGACTTAGTTTGTAAGTCTTTGTTGCCTATAAAGAGAAGGCTCTTCTCTTGGCTCAAGGGTTAGCAAATTTAGAGAGTTAGAGAGAAAAAGAGAGAGAGAAGCTCTGGTTTTTTTTAGGGTTTGAGTTGCATACACCTTCTATCTCTATCCTTCTCTTGTGTGTCTAGGTGTTTTGTGCCTTACTATTGCACACAAACACCTAGTGTTTCACCTTCTCCTTGCAACTGAGGTTCTAAGGGCTGGTTTTTGAAGTTCTTGACAGATTTTGAGCCTAAGGAAGCATCAACTACATCTTTGTCAAAGAGGTCAACAAGGGTGAGACACTAACTCTCTTTTTACCCCATTTTTGTACCTTATTTTTACCTAGTTTAGAACTATTTTTGTGCTTAGTATATAACACATAAAAGTTCTGTTTTTTAAGCCTCTTTATTGTTCATTAAGAGTGTTTTGTGGTTTGAGCAAGTTTGACCACCCTTAGGCTTTGAAAAGGCCACTTTTTGTGCTATTTTGTGGGAGATCCGAGACTGTGGTGTTAGGATCTCTTCACCACTGAAATCTTGAGGGATTTCAGTGGTGAAGAGCATGCCTTAGAGTCTCAAGAAGGAGAGGGCCACCCCCTCTCCGTGATGTCCTTGAAATGGGCAAGCTTTGCTTCCTTATGGAGCTTCATGCTTGAGTGTGTGTTGAGCATGTTTGACTTATTTTTCATGCTTATATTGTCATGTTATAACACGATTTCAAGTTGGTTTAGGTCCCTTATGCATGCTTAGCATAGTTGCCTTGTAATGCCTCTTATTGCCTTAATATGCCTAGGTGGTGTGCCTTCATTTCTAGCATGTTTTAGGCCTAGATCCATGAAGCTTGTATGCTCATTTTGCCATGATCTAGCTCTGTCCATAGCCATTTGGGTCTATCTCATCATGCATTACATAGCTCCTTTGCATTTGGCTTGTTAGCCTTAAGAGCATGAATATGTGGCATGTCTTGCTTGCATTGTTTTTGGTGGTTTGGAACCCCCTAGCATGCTATTTCAGACCTTATGATGTGCTTATGTGCTTGCCTTAGTGGCTTCTTTAATGCTTTAAAGGCATGTGTTAAATGCTCCATGTTTTGGTCATGATTGTGTGCCTTTGTGCTTGAGTCTCTTAGATGCCATCTAGGTGCTCTTTAGGCTTTGTTTAAGCCTGCTTGCGACCTGTTTTGAGTCCCCTTGGCCTTGTGAGGCTTGGTGGACTTGACCTTAGTATAAGCCTCCATGGCTTGCTTCAAGTATTTGGACCTATTGTTGTATACTTGGCTTGCTTTGTTGCATGATTTGGCATCATGTTTTGTGCGATTTTCAGAGCTTTATATGCATGTCAATTGTCCATGCTCAACTCATTTCAAGTGTGCTTGAATGTTGTTTGTTTTGCTTAAGTGTTGGCACCTTAACATGTGTGTGTGTGCATATGTGTTTGGCCCCCATAACTTAGCATTTGGCCACTGATTTTGGGCCCTCTTGGAGCTGCCTAGATCATGCCTAAGCCCATCCTCCATGTGGTTTGCATTCTTGCCTTGTGTGCTTACTTAGGTTTGCATTGTATTGCCATATTGCATGCTAGTTGCCATGTCTAGGAGTGCATCACATTGGCACGCATGTTAGGCCTCTTGACCAAGTCATGATAGAGGTCTAACACCCTTGTTTGTTTGTTTGCATTGCATGCATTTGAAATCAAAGTTGCATTCTTGATCCTTGGGCCATCATGCATGGAAATGCGTGATTGGTGGTCCGAGAACCAAGGCACATCTTCCTTTGAGTCACCAACATGATAAGGATTGTGTTTAGTGCATACATGCTTTGAATTACATTGCCATGCAAGTTGTTGGCCTCTGCTGCTATGAGTTGCAGGTTTTGCAGGCATTTTGTGCCGACCGGCACTGTTTAGTGCCGACCGGCAGTAAATTGGCAGCCGATAGCTTCATTCAGTGCCGGTGGCCACATCCTTTAGCCGGTGGTGTTCTACTCCAGCCGGTGATGATCTCCAGTGCCCAAGGAAGTGTTTCTGAGACTTTGGCAGCCTTCAGAGGAGGGTAGCAGGGAAAACAGAGGCACATTTGCATGATGAGGCGATTCGAAGCGAGTCCCGTATGACGCATTTGAGCCCTCTCCCCGAGGCATTTATTGTTTAATTAGATTAATTATTTATTTAATTAATTTAGTTAATTTGTAATAATTAATTAGCTTGCGTAGTTAATTAGTTATTCGGTTTTGTATATTCTTTCGGTCCCTCCGAGCGAGGGCAAATTTGTAATAAGTGTGTGTGAGTGGGTGTATGTCTTCCAATCCCCATTTCTTTCTATCCCTTTTATTTACCCGCTTTCGATGGTAGATTAGGGCATACTTATCTTAGCATACCTTATGCAATGCATGCGTGCATTCATGCATTTGTTGACATGCATCGGGCTCGGCACATCATGCAACCGCGCATCGTACTTTCAATTCCAAATTGAATACGTGCATCGAATATAGTGCATTTCACATGCCATCTTTAGGGTTAGCCGAGCCTACTCTAGATTGCATCTATGCCTGTGCTGCATTAGCCGCTTAACATGAACTAGGTCATGCATGTTTGCTAACTGGTTTTTTGTTTTGGTACGGAGTACGATGTAAGTATTTTACGCTTTAGCATACCACATGCGTGTGAGTGTTGCCATGATAGTATGCTTGCCATGCGGCTAAATGCTTACATGAGATAAACTGTTTGAATGCCTGTGGGTGGAGGTTGGATTGTCTGAGTTGGAACAACTCGTTGAAATCCGTATTTTAGCCTACTTGCGAGTAGCAAAATCTAACGCGTTTTTCGAGACAAAACGGATATGCAATGTTTATTCCCAAGTTAGGCAATCTAGTCTATACTTTTGTGTTGTGCGCATCACATAGTAATTCTAGGTTAATAACCGGGATAAGAACGCATAAAGTTTTCAAAAACGGATATCACGGTTAGTAGAGGCCGGTCTTCGGACCGGGCGAAAGGGGGTGCTCATAGCTGACCTTCCCCGATCGTACCCAAGCTCCCGAGCCAAGACCACTTTGGTGATGACGGACACGTGGCCTTCAGCACCGAGTCAGGGTTTCCTAAATTTCCCATTTTAAAATATTTAGGTGGCGACTCTGTAATCTGGCAAAGCAGTCCATGTTTGGCACTACTTTTCAAAATTTGTTTTTCTTCAAAACGATTTGCCGGATTTGGACTCTTTGGTTCAGATTTAGAATCGTGACACAAAGGGAGTCCGAACTGTAGTGAGGTCCCCCGAGGGCGCGTCTACACATAGTAAACCTAGGCTAATAACTGGAATCAGAACGCATAATGTTTTCAAAACTAGATATCATGGTTAGTAGAGGCCGATCTTTGATCGGCGGCGGGTGCTCACGGTGACCTTCCCAATCGTGCCAGAGTTCCTGAGCCGAGGCAACTTTGGTGATGACGGACACGTGGCCTTAGGCACGAGTCAGGGTTTCCTAAATTTCCCAGAATAAAATATTTAGGTGGCGACTCTGTATCTGGCAAAGTTGTCCATGTTTGGCACTTCTTTTCTAAAAATCTGTTTTTTCAAAACGATTTTCCGGATTTGGACTCTTTGGTTCAGATTACGAACCGTGACAAATTGAGTCCGAACTGTAGTGAGCCCAAAATGAACAGAACGGGACTCATTCTCCCGGGGCGTTCGGGGACGTCTACAGTTTCTGGCGACTCTACTGGGGATTTAGAGAGGTTGACTCGAACTCATGATATCTTGTTGTGATTACACTTATGTGTTTCTTTGCATTGCATGTGCATTGGTGCGCCTAGGACACCGTGTTTGTCGTTTGCTATTCCTGAGTAGTTTGCCAGAGGCTGCGTGCCATAAGGCTTACTGGTTACGGGCTCTGCCAGTATGGAAACACAAACCCCAGTTTTACCGGGGCACCCTTTTGACCATTCGACCTAGTGCATATTCGGAATCCATAGTGACCATTCCAAGCTAGGACAGGTTGCTTACCCGATATAGGTTGTTTGAAACCGCTGCGTGCGTAGTGAAACCCTAGTTCCTGACAAAATAAGACAGGGAAACCCTACCCCAACATAGGGGTGTTTTGGCTCTCACTTGTTTGCTATGTGCTTTTAGAGTGCGTCTCTACAGGAATGCATGTATCAGTTTACCAGTTCGGGTATCAGGCCTGCGGGCACCAATATAGTATTTTGAGGAATCAGTTATATCTGCAGGTATCAGATTCAGTTTTTGGGGCAGTGATTTTGGGGACAAAGTGATCGATGGTAGAATGCTTATTCGGCTATGCTTGTGTTCTGTTTTGATTGGGCGAAATGTCTTTGCTTTTCTCTTCGGGGGTTCAGAGACTCGGTTTAGAGCAACCAGTGTTCTCCTTCGCTAAGGCAAGGTAGAGAAAGGCCAGTTGGGGCTCACCGGTTCATTTGATTCGTCAGTCGCCAGTCACATCACCTCCGATCAGTTCAGCGGACTTATGATGACGCAAAGTTCAGAGGAAATTGTGGTTATGACAGCCGCATTAGACCAAAGAATAATCTTGCAGGATGAGACCAATGTTGATGTACCATACTCGCCCAGGTCGCCTGCCGCGCTCGGCTTGGATGCCCTAGTTGTGTCAAGCTCGTGAGCCTACCACGTTTGAATTGATGGGAATGATCGGCTATCTCCAGTGATCTGTGGCTGATCTTGCCTACGGGATCTCGGCTTCGCCACCAACCACATCCTACGCCGGAAATTCTGTGCCACAAGAGCCCCCGCTACTGGGGCGAATTGTGATCGAGCTCAACCAACCTGAGGCTGTCTCAAGCTATGGCCATGCCATGACAACAACAACCGGGTTTTGCTCTGATATAGCAACCCAAACCCTCAATCAAGCTGAGGCTAACAACAAAGTGGAAACAGGTGCTGATCCCATTGAACAACTGCTGTGGGCAGTCGAGGCTTTGAAAGCTGGAGGATTAAGTAAATAGCAAATATTCGCAGTGGTGGCTAAAACTGTGGATGATGCTTTCCCCACTCCAACCGGGGGGAGTTCCAGCCAGACAGAAAATCGGGATAGGTCCCATCATGCCAGAACAGTTCCTTCTAATTCTAACCCTGCACAGGGAAAAGATCAGAAAGCCAAGGCGGCACCTGCCGATCCTTTTGCCAGTGCGTCCGGTAAAAGTTAGCAAACTTCGAAGTATCTGCCCCGAGGGCGCAGAGTCTTCCATGCCCTTTATATGCCTTTGTCCAAAGCTCTCCAAATCCTTGTTGGACAAGGCCATCTTAAACCCTTCGAGCCTCGGCCTCTCCCGAACCCTCTTCCGGCTACGCATGATGCTACCCAGTACTGCGCGTACCATCAGCAAACTGGCCATACTACCGACAACTGCTTCCGTCTTCTCCATGAAGTACAGGATCTATTTGACAATGGGGTCATCCTCCCGCCAAGCTCTGCAAAGTCTATCGGCACTGGATCGGTGAACTTGGGGGGATAATGTGATGTGATCGGGGGATGAACCACCTGCGGGCGGCACTCAGTTTACTCCGGATATGGTGTATGGCACGCACTGTTTTGAGCATTTGTGAATGCTGGTTTTTTTGTATTTTCTGACTTGGGTATTGAGTCAGTCTTGTTGCGTTGTATTGAGTCAGTCTTTTGCACAGAGTCAGTCTTTTTTTACTGAGTCAGTTAGGTCTGTCTTGTTGTATCGAGTCAGTCCTGTTTTGTTGGAGTTGGGTGATTTTGGGGGTGTTACCTCCGACATCACTTGCTTGTTTTGTGTTTGTCTTTTTCGTTTTCTTTTAAGTCTGTTTCTGCCGGGGAGCCAGTCACGCCAGGAGATCTAATCGAAACAGCTGTGGCTGTCATGTTTTTGTGCTTGTTTTTGCTTTGAGCCTGTTATGCTAGCAAACTTGAATGAAACGGCAATGCATTTCACCTGCTCTTTTGTGCCTTGAATTCATTACATCGACCTAAGTTTTTCAAAAACTCTTTTTGAACACTGCAGTGAAAACGAAGAGGAAAGAATTCCTCGGGATTTGCAAAAATTTCATCAAGTGAGAAAAAGAGAGGCATGCTGAGCCCTTAATGAATGAAATCATGCTTGATAATGTGAGTACTGTGAAGGATTCTGGCTTGATCCGGATTGGTTCTGCACTGTCTTCGACACGAGCGATTTGCCACTTTCTTAAAAGATTTCAAAAAATGTTTTTGCGCGGTCCCGTGAAGACCTGTGTGGAATCGCTCTTGAGATTGTGCAGCCTAGGATCGCTCTCAGCATCGAGACTCGACCCCTCACTTTCAAACCTTGAACTGGGATTCAGAATGTTCAATGGTCAACCACAACGTAAGGCCTGTATGGCTAGATCAGAAGCAGCCCCAGCCTTAAACTGGGGGCAAGAAAGTCAGATCAAGAAGGTCGGGTATGATCAAAAGAAGCTTACAAAGCTGGATCAGAAGCACCCCTTGAATTAGGGGCAAAAATGTCAAATAGCTCGAAGAGCCAAAAGTGGATCATTCTACAAGTCAATAAAGACTGGCAAGAATGCCAAATTCCAGAAGGGAAGAAAAAAAAGAAGGTATCGCTGAAGGACAACTGAGTTCCTATCCACAACATTAGGGGCAAATTCAGCCCCCCTTATTGGATGGACTCCTGCATCATCAACGAACAGCAGCCATTCTCCTGGATTCAGACGACTTTAAGATCTCAAAACCATTTGACATGGACAAAGCTACACTTTTACCCTTGAGAGGCTCGCTGGGCCGAAAACCCGGAAGGGCGACCCAGGCAAAAGTTAGAGCAAGAAAAGAAGAAAAAGAACAAAAGAAAAGAAAAGAACAAAAGAACAAAGAAAAAAGAAAATAGAAAAACGCAAAGAAAAGAACAAAAAAGAAAAAAAAAAAAAAGAAATGAAAAGAAAAGAAATGAAAAGAAAGGAAAAACAGAGCTCGCAAGGTTGAAGACCCGGAAGGGCAGCCTTGGCAAAAGTTAGAGCGCAAAAGGAGAGGTTAATGCCCGAGTGTACCTTAACCCCGAACTACGTAAGGCTTGATTCCCATCTTTGGGATACATAGGCAACTTCATTCTGAAGTCCAACCGTAAAACACTTCAAATTGATTGTGCCCATGTAATGGTTTTGATCATCTTCGCCTTCTCTGTATCCGAGAATTTGGTTGTGTTCGTCACTCTAAGGACTGACTACAATGCGCTGCGGTGCCATTCAAACAAGGGGCAACTTTCCGTTGCCATTCAATGCGCTGCGGTGCCATTCAAACAAGAGGCAACTTTCCGTTGCCATTCAATGCGTTGTAGTGCCGTTCAAACAAGGGGCAACTTTCCGTTGCCACGCAGCTCCCCTAAAGCAAGGGACAATTTTCCTTCGAATCTGAGGTTGTGCATCTCGAGAGTGGGTTCTATGCTCGTTGAGCAGTGGCTGTTTACAAAAATAGTTTTTGAGAATTTTTTAATGAAGTTGACTAATTCTCTCAAAAAGTATTCCATTTTTCCAAAACTGAACCATTTCTTGGACCCAAAAAGGAAAATGTTCAGTGCTCATAACCTAACTCCCATGATTTCAAATCAGAAAATCGAACAAGCACGCTAATCTAACTCTCATTTTGGTTAAAATTGTTTTAAGCAGAAGCCAAAAAAACAAAAATGGTCAAAATAATGAACCAGGGGCACAGTTGAGTTAGGCTTCCTGTCTTTTCCCCGTTGCCAGTACATTTGCCAGAAAGGGCACCATACTTGCCAAGAAGGGCACTTTACCTGCCAGAAAAGGGCACAGTTGAAGCTATCAACAAAGGGGCTGAAAGCTCTATGCTAGGGGCGCGAGCCCGCAACTTCCTGTTTATTCATCAACCACCCAGGGGAGGGATGAAAAATGAGAGATTAAAGAATAGAGGGATGTGCGCTGAGAGGAAAAGTGAGAAAAGGGTTTTGAGAAAAAAAATCGAGCTTGAGGGCCGAGTGATGTGAGAATCACAAATAAGAAAGGGTGGGGAATAATACCCAGAGAAACTGGCTCCTCGTGCACTAAGAGGTCTCTTACCATTGAAACACGTCTGTGTGTCGTGTCAGTCATTTTGTTTGTCTCGATTCTTGTTTTGAGTCGTTTCGGGTGTCTGTAGATGTGTTTAGGTTGTGTTACCTTGTCTTTCTCTTTGTTGTTGAGTCGTGGTGTGCTGTGTTTAGTCGTAGGCTCAATACCCAGTCGAGAACTTATTCTTACTCTCAATTTCGAAAAATTGTTTTGTGCTCAGAGTGCTGTGCTGTTCTCCACATTTGTGCAAAACAAGATTTTGTTCTTTCAAAAATCGCAGGGTTCAACCCGGGTCATGTGAGAACAGTAAAACCAGGACCTATCTGAAGCTATATAAGTTCCAGACTTCGAAGCAAAAGAAAAAAAAAAAGGAAAAATGTCGGGCATTTGAGTTTGTTTCAACTTCTGCAAGTTCCGTCATCACATCCTGTACATTCAGAATGAGCTATGTGTTCAAAATTAAAAGAATACTATGTTATGATCTGCGTGTTCAGATCGAGCAGTGTCGTGTCATGAGCTGGGTGCAAATGAAAATATATGAGCTGCGTGTTCAGGATTGAAATGTGTGAGCTGCATGTTCAAAAGGAAATGAATGAGCTATGTGTTCATAAATGAAAATATGTGAGCTGCGAAGTAAATGAGCTGTGTGTTCAGAAACGAAAATTTTTGAGCTGCGCGTTCAGAATTAAGAATGAGCAGTGCGCAAATGAAAATGTATGAGCTGCGTGTTTAGAATCAAATGCATGAGCTGCGTGCAAATGAAATGAATGAGCTATGAGTTCAAAAGTGAAATGTAAGAACTGTGTGTTCAATATGCACTGTGTGCAAATAAAACTGTGGGCTGTGTGTTCACCTCAAGAGTTTGGGCTGTGTTCAACATTCAAAAACTGTGGGCTGTGTGTTCACCTCAAGAGTTTAAGCTGCGTGTTCAACTTTCAAAAACTGTGGGCCGTGTGTTCACCTTAAGAGTTTGGGCTGTGTGTTCACCTCAAGAGTTTGGGCTGCGTGTTCAACTTTCAAAAACTGTGGGCTGCGTGTTCAACATTTAAAAACTGTGGGCTGTGTGTTCACCTCAAGAGTTTGGGCTGCGTGTTCAACTTTCAAAAACTGTAGGCTGTGTGTTCACCTCAAGAGTTTGGGCTACGTGTTCAACATTCAAAAACTATGGGCTGTGTGTTCACCTCAAGAGTTTGGGCTGCGTGTTCAACTTTCAAAAACAGTGGGCTGTGTGTTCACCATCAAGAGTTTGGGCTGCGTGTTCAACTTTCAAAACAGTGGGCTATGTGTTCACCATCAAGAGTTTGGGCTGCGTGTTCAACTTTCAAAACAGTGGGCTGTGTGTTCACCATCAACAGTTTGGGCTGCGTGTTCAACTCTCAACCAGTGTGTGCTGTGTGTTCACCTCAAAATGGGCTGCGTGTTCAGAAATTCAAAGGTTTGGGCTACGTGTTCGACTTTCAACAAATGTGTGCTGTGTGTTCACATTTGAAGATGGGCTGCGTGTTCAGAAATTCAAAAGTTTGGGCTGCGTGTTCGACTTTCAACAAATGGGTGCTGTGTGTTCACATTCGAAAATGGGTTACGTGTTCAGAAAGTCAAGTGTTTGAACTGTGTGTTCAGGCTTCAAAAAAAAAAACTATGGGCTGTGTGTTCATTTCAACAGTTTGGGCTACGTGTTCAACTCTCAATCAGTGTGTGCTGTGTGTTTACCTCAAAATGGGCTGCGTGTTCAGAAATTCAAAAGTTTGGGCTACGTGTTCGACTTTCAACAAATGTGTGCTGTGTGTTCACATTTGAAGATGGGCTGGGTGTTCAGAAATTCAAAAGTTTGGGTTGCGTATTTGACTTTCAACAAATGTGTGCTGTGTGTTCACATTTGAAAATGGGCTGCGTGTTCAGAAATTCAAAAGTCTGGGCTGCGTGTTCGACTTTCAACAAAAGTGTGCTGTGTGTTCACATTCAAAAATGGGCCGCGTGTTCAGAAATTCAAAAGTTTGGGCTGCATGTTCAACTTTCAACAAGTGTGTGCTGTGTGTTCACAATAAAAAATGGGCTGCGTGTTCAGAAATTCAAAAGTTTGGGCTGCGTGTTTGACTTTCAACAAATGGGTGCTGTGTGTTCACATTCAAAAATGGGCTACGTGTTTAGAAATTCAAAAGTTTGAGCTGTGTGTTCAGATTTTAAAATGCGGGCTGCGTATTCACGCCAAAAGTTTGAGCTGTGTGTCCAGAAATTCAAGTGCTTGAGCTGTGTGTTCAAAATGCAAACCAAATGCTGTGTTATGGACTGAGTGTTCAGATTGAGTAGTGCTATGAGCTGTGTGCCCGAAACGAGCTGTGTGCCCGAAGAACGAGCTGTGTGCCCGGAAAACAAGATGTGTGCCCTAAACGAGCTGTGTGCCCGAAGAACGAGCTGTGTGCCTGGAAAACGAGCTGTGTGCCCGAAAAATGAGCTGTGTGCCCCCCAAGATGAGTTGTCTGCCCAAAATGAGCTGTGCGCCCGAAATGAACTGTGTGCCCTCGAAAAATGAGCTGTGTGCCCCAAAGATGAGCTGTGTGCCCAAAATGAGCTGTGTGCCCAAAGTGAGCTGCGTGCCCGAAATGAGCTGCGTGCCTGAAGTGAGCTGTGTGCCAAATGAATGGAATGCTGTGTCGTAAGCCATATGCCAAGTCTTGCATTATGCATGCATTTTATCGCGCTACTTTGCGCATCGCACTGTTTTGTGCACCTTACTTGCATGGTGCATGCATTATCACTCGCGCTGTCTTGCGTATCCTTTGTCTTAACACTGTCTTGTGCACACACTTGCATCGCACTGTTTTGTGCATTCCTTCTGCATCGCACTGTCTTGTGCACTACCTGGTCTAGGAGACCTTAAATCCTCTAAAGGTGCAATTCCTTTGGTGTTTGTTGTGCCCGAATGACTTCCAGTGGTTTGGTATAGCCACCTGCCTGTGCTTGTGGTGAGTTCCTAGGAGACCAACTGAGACGGTGGAAACTAGAGTTCGAATGGCTTATGCCTAGAACACAAAGGTTCGGGATTTTCGAGACTAAAGTCTGGTTTAAATACCCAGGGGTATATCCTCGGCTTGAAATCTGTATGGTAGCCCCATAGGTTGAGATAGCATGTGTACGCGCCTCAATTCTGGATACTGAACCAACCTAGTCTGTCACCTTGTTGGAGAATAGGGAAAGTTGCGACCATAGTCAGGGAGAAAAGTAGTACCTGCGGTTCAACTAAGAAGAAGTGAAAGACCCTCAGCAGCATGAGACACGATATTGTATGTCTGGTTCATTTGAAGCTGGCGCGACAAGACGAGCCGGACAGTATTGTATTCTCCATGTGAGACGTAACGAGAATTATATAATCCTCTTACATTCTTACTGCATCAAATGCAGTTTGATTTACATTCTTGCTTAAAATCGTTGCATTTATTGTGTATATTTGCTTCATTACAGCTATCGTTGCATGATCATAAGTTATGTTCGGCTTCTTGCATTGACAGTTGCATTTTGCCCCTGTCTGCGGGCACATCTCTTGTTTATCTCGTCTGTTTGTCTAAGTCTTTGGCCTTGTCAAAAATGGGTCGTCTCTGGGCTTTGACATTCTCTCCCGTCAATTACGACTTCCGAGTTCTGTCAAAGAGGGGCAACTGTAGACACCCCATTTTTGACCGACCTTAAGAATCAGACGTCATTGATTGAGCGCTTGGTGATGTTGCATATTGTGCTCATTCTGAGGTTGCGGAGTCTCGGCTGTGAGCCTTGCCTCCGGACTTCCGGACTCTTTTGTGCTTTGCCTCGATTTGCGAACCAGGCCCTGTTTTCTTTGTTTTCTCTTCCCGAAGGGAGGGAGAGGTCTCGTAGATCATCTCTCAGTGGCCATAGGCTATGTTTCGTGGTCGTAGGCCATTTTTCCCGTCTGGAGGCTAGTTTCCGGTTTTCGGAGCCGTCGCTCATGCGCCTCGGTTCGGGACCGCCTAACTACCTCCGATTGCTCCGGTTTTTGGCATACACCTTGTTTCCTCCCTTTTGAGGGACACTGTGGCTCGAGAGACCAACTTCGTGGTCAAACGCCACCTCCAGTGCTTAATAATCAGTTTTCGGGGCCCCGGGCCGCGCGTTTTGGCCGGCCCTCAAACCTTCGTTTTGCATCCGCCTTGGTTCATTTTTGGCAGAGACCTTATTTTCATTGTTAGAAAGGTTGTAGGAAGGTGGGAGGCCAGCAATTGTTCTGAAAATCAGTTTTATTTCTTCATCGCTCTTCATCGCCCGTTTTCTTCACTAGAAAGCTGGTTTTTCCCACTCCCGGGCCACTTTTTCTGACTTTCCACCACATCATTGTGTTGTACACACCTGGGAAGCCACCAATATGGGTAGGCCGGCCAGCAATTGTCCTTGACCCTTTTGAACCCTTGTAAAAAGCTGGTTTTTCTCTCTCATGGTTCACATTTTCTGGGTTTTAACCATACAGCTGTGTTGCACTCATCTGGGAGGTCACCTTTTTGGGGTGGCCGGCTAGCAATTCTTTTGACCATTTTGACCCCTGGTCGGCTGGCCATAGGAGATGGCCGGCCGGCCACCTGAACCTTTTGCACCTAGCCGGCCATTTTTGTCCCTCCTGGTGCATTCCAGCTGTGCCAACTGTTTTGCATCAGACCCCCTGCCCGAGGGTCTGCCATTTTGGGGGGAAATTTGAATTGTTTTTTTCCCCCCTTTTCTTTCACTCCTCTCCCTCTATATAACCAGCACCCTACCTCATTTCTAAGGGTTAGAAAACCAACTGGAGCCTTTGCATACAAACATCCATATCTCTCTCATCCAAGCCTCAAAACACCCTTGTTCTTGCACCATTTACACACCAACTCATAGCCTTCCACCTCCATCCTCCATTCCAACACCTTGAGGCTGATTTTCAGAGGTTAGGAGCTCATCTTCTTGGACCAAAAGCTGCTACATTGCTGTGCTACAAGGGTAAGTCCTCTTTTTCCCATTTTTTAGACTTATTTTGCTTCATCTCTTAGCCCCTTTTGCTTGTATTTTTGGGCTTCAACCTAAACTGAAAATAGTCTTATTTTGAGGTCATCTTCATGTTTGATCAAGGACTTTTCTCTGTTTGAGGTCTTCTACTCACCCTTTCTGCTTTATTTCTCTTTTAGGGCTTATTTTGCATGATATATTAGCCTTGTTTGTGAGCATTTTTGGGCTTCGAGCCAAATTGTAAAGTGTCTTATTTTGAGCCTCTATTCAACTTTGTTGAAGGGCTCTTCACTATTTGAGACCATCTTCTGCCCCTTGCCCTCTATCTCTCTTTTAGGGTCATTTTTGTGTCATGTTTTAGCCTTACTTGTGAATATTTTCGAGGCTTGATATAAACTGAAAAAGTCTTTTTTTGGCCTCCTCTTTGAGTTTGTTTAAGGTCTCTTCTCTTTTTGACGTCATTTTCCCCTTATGCATGCTTCATCTCTTCATGAATAGGGCTATGCATTAGAGCACTTGCATTGGCCATGGTTGGGCCTCTTAGCCACTGAAATCTAATGGATTTTTAGTGGCTTAGGTGTATTCTTGAAGGCCAAAATCAGAGGGGGGTGACCCCCTCTCTCCTTGTCTTGTTTGGTGGTCTTTTGGGCCTTCCAAAGGGACCCCTTTTTGCATGCTTTGAAGTCATGTTTCAGGCCTCATTCTGTGAGTTTTGGGGTCTGCCTTGGCTCTGTCCAAGGCCCTTTTGGCCAGATTTTATGTCTATAATGCATGTGTAGAGCAATCCTATCCAAGGCCTTTCAAAGGGGCCTTTCTTTGCATGTTTCCTAGACCCATTTCAGGGCCAATTTCGTGAGTTTTAGGGCTGTCAGAGTTCAGTTCCAGAGGTGGTTTTGCTATGCTTCATGTCTATCTTATATGTGCTTAATAACTCCTTGCATGGCCCTCTAAAGGAGCTCATCATTTTTGCACATGTTGGCTGCATTTCAGTGATTATTTGGGCATATTTTCACATATTTTGTTCACTGATTTTTGCTGGTTTGATGAGATCTCACATGCTTCACATACATGCCATGTAAACCATGTTTGCTAGTCAAAGTTGCATGCTATTTTAGTCCATCATGCTAGCATCTTTTGCTCATGCTTTGAACTAGAAATGTTCATATTTTGGGACTTCCTTGGCTCTGTCTTTATGCTTCATGATCAAATAATACATGCTTTGTATAGCTATAAGTCAATATATGTGCCTAGTGTTGAATTTTGGGACCATTCCATGCATTGTATGACACATATCCATGATTCGGGATCATTTTGCATCATGATTCAGTGCTGGAATTTGCATGTTTGAATGCCATGTTTCATGCCTTGCCATGCCTTGTTAGAGTGGCATTTGGTGCCTTAAGTTCGGTCCTCGGTTTGCGTGCATATATGCATGCATTTCGGTTGCCTCATTTTCATCTTATGGCCACTGATGTGAGTGTGGCTGAGGTCCACTCATGTTGGTGTAAGTCCATTATGCATTGTGCATGCCATTTCAATTCATAGCATTGTGTATGCTAGGTTGTATGTTAGAGCATTGTGTATGCCTTGCCACATCGTGCATTGTGTATGCCATTTCATAGCATTGCGTATGCTAGGTTGCATGCTAGGATTGCATTCATGCATGTCATGCCTATTGCATTGTGTTTGGGATAGGAGTTAGCCCGAGCACGGGAAACGAGGGACGTTTCGTACTCCGAGTGACGGAACGTGTCTCAATTCCTGGTCGCCGACACATCGGATTATCCATGATAGAGTCTAGGTCTTGTTGTGTTTTCATGTGCATTCATTTCATATTGAGTCGTGCAATTCGACTCCTCGGCCATCATGCATTGATATGCGTGATTGGTGGCACGAGGATCGAGGACTACACTCCCTGAAGAGTAGTCAAGCATACATATGTGAAAATACATTGCCATGCCCCTTTCTTGCTCTCTGTTGCAGCAAATCAGAAACCGGCAGTCTTTGGGAGCTTCGTGCAATATTCCGAGCTTAATTGTAAACAGAGGCTAATTGGGGCATCGCAATGGATTTCCACGCAAGGCAACTAAAGCATGCATCATTCATCATTTGGAACAGAGCTGAGGCGGTCCATGGGCTTGCACGCCAATTTACTGTTTTCCTAATTCATTTGTTAATTAATTAGGGTTTTGTACTTATTTGGACTGTAACTATTCATTTGGGACTGTATATTATTTATTCGGACCCTTCGAGTGGGGGCACAATTGTAATAAGTGTGCGTGCGTGTGATGCATGTCTTCTAACCCCACGTCTTTCTCCCTTTTATTTACCAGCTTATGTTGGTTAGATTAGGGCATGTTTCAATTAGCATACAGTATGATAGCATGTTTGCATTCATTCATCTGTTTTGCATGCACCAGGCTCGGCACATCATAACTCACTTCATTGTATTTCAATTCCAAGTTGAATACTTGTTAGCTGCAGTATCCCATATGCCATGTTTAGAATAGCCGAGCCTATCTTAGTTGCACTTTGCATGTGTTGCATTAGGCATTTCTGTATAGTTAGGATCATGCATGGATTTCTAACATGGTTTCTGTTTTGGCTTGGAGTACTCGGTAAGTTTTTATGCTTTAGCATCCTTGCATGCGTATGAGTGAGTGCTATGATAGCATGCCTACCATGAGGCTATATGCTTATGTGATATATCTGCTTGAATGCCTGTGGGTGAAGGTTGGGTTATTTGGATTGGAACAATTCATCCACTGTGAATTTTAAGCCCACTAGATAGTGGCAAAACCATGTTTTCTAAGCCCACATGAGGGTGGCAAAATCTGCATTTTAAGCCTACTTGCGAGTAGCAAACCATCTTTCAAAAAAACAAACATGAAATGTTTTGTTTCAATTCAGGCGACCCGGTCTATACTTGTATACTGTGTGCATCGCATAGTAAACCTAGGCTAATAACTGGAATAAGAACCCATAATGTTTTCAAAACTAGATATCATGATTAGTAGAGGCCGATCTTTGATCGGGCGAGTGGGGGTGCTCACGAAGTGACCTTCCCCAATCGTACCCAAGTTCCCGAGCCGAGGCAACTTTGGTGATGATGGACACGTGGCCTTAGGCACGAGTCAGGGTTTCCTAAATTTCCCAAAATAAAATATTTAGGTGGCAACTCTGTATCTGGAAAAACAGTCCATGTTTGGCACTTCTTTTTCAAAAAATCTATTTTCTCAAAATGATTTGCTGGATTTGGACTCTTTTGTTCAGATTACGAACCGTGACAAATTGAGTCCGAACTGTAGTGAGCCCAAAATGAATAGAACGGGACTCATCCTCCCAGGGCGTTCAGGGACGTCTACACAAGGGTTGCAACAAACCCGCTGGCCTCTGATGTTCGGCCTTCACTTGCTAACAAGTAAGGCACTTCGACACGAAAATCGCCACATCTCTCTTCATACCCCGCCACCAAAACTGGTGACTCAAATCCCGATACATCTTAGTGCCTCCTGGATGCACCGCAAGGCGTGAATAATGGAACTCTCGGCGTACCTCCTCTCGGTAGGACTCCGACACAAACAGTCAGTCTCGGTCTCTCACACTCCCGTCAAGATGCTCAGACAAACCCTTCTCAACCTTCCCGCTGGAGATCTTCTCTCGAAGGGATTCTACCTCAAAGTCACCTCTCTGTGCCTCTAACACTCTAGTCACAAGTGTAGGCTGCGCAACAACAGAAAACAAGGCCGCAACCTCAACAGATTCGCCCAGAAGCAAATCAAACTCACCAAGTGCACCTAACATCTCTCACTCCTGGATGGCTATACAAGCTACATCACTAATGGATTTCCTGCTAAGGGCATCGGCCACAACATTGGCCTTCCCCGGATGATAGTGCAACTCGAAGTCGTAATCCTCAATAAACTCCATCCACCTCCTCTGCCTCAAATTCAAGTCTTTCTGTGTAAACAGATATTTCAAACTCTTATGATCCGAGAACACCTCGAATCTCTCACCATAAAGGTAGTGCCTCCAGATTTTCAAGGCAAAGATCACTGCTGCTAGCTCTAGGTCATGTGTAGGGTAATTCTTCTCGTGTATTTTCAACTGACGTGAACCATAGGCAACCACTTTCCCTTCTTGCATCAACACACAACCCAAACCCTCTCGTAAGGCATCACAATAGACTGCATAACCCAACCCTCTCTCTGGAATAATCAAGACCGGAGTGGTGGTCAACCTAACTTTCAGCTCTTGAAACGACTTTTCACAAGTCTCACTCCATACGAATTTGACTCCCTTCCGAGTCAGTCTAGTTAACGGTGAAGCTAACCTGGAGAAATCCTTCACAAACCGGCAGTAATACCCAGCTAATCCCAGAAAACTACGGATCTCAAACACACTCTTAGGCCGTACCCAATCTTGCACTGCTTCTATCTTGGATGTATCAACAGACACTCCTTCCCCAGAAACCACATGGCCTAAGAACGTGACTTCTCCTAGCCAGAACTCACACTCCCCAAACTTTGCATACAGCCCATGGGTTCTAAGTAACTCGAGCACCACTCTCAAGTGTTCCTCGTGCTCCTCCTCTGAAGATGAATAAATGAGAATGTCGTCTACAAAAACGACCACAAAGCGATCTAAGAATTCCCGGAAGATCCGGTTCATCAAATCCATAAAGGCTGCCGGTGCATTGGTGAGCCCAAATGGCATCACCAGAAACTCATAATGGCCATACCGCGTACGGAATGCCGTTTTCGGAATATCCTCCTCCCTGACCCTCAATTGGTGGTAACCCGATCTCAAGTCTATCTTAGAGAAACAACGGGAACCCTTCAACTGGTCAAACAGATCATTTATACGGGGCATAGGGTACTTATTCTTGACCGTAGCTCGATTCAACTTCCGGTAATCGATACAAAGTCTCAAGGCACCATCTTTCTTTTTAGCAAAGAGAGCCGGTGCTCCCCACGGCGAAACACTAGGGTGAACAAAGCCCTTATCCAGCAACTCTTGGAGTTGAATCTTCAACTCACTCAACTCGGCTGGGGCAAAACGGTAAGGTGCCATAGAAATTGGCGCCGTGCCGGGCACTAAATCAATGGAGAACTCAATCTCACAGTGAGGTGGCAAACCAACGAGGTCCTTGGGAAAAACATCCAAATACTCACAAACCACTCTCGGTAATTCAATCTGGGTCTCATTACACTCATTACTCAAAAGGCTAGCAAGAAGACCACAAAGCTCACTCCGCCTTCGCGGATCATACCTTGGTGGCAACACACTACCAACCCGATCCCCCAAGAAATGAAAACACTCCCCGCTCAAGGTACCTACTGTGACCCTCTGGCGGTAGCAGTCGATAACAGCCTGGTATGACGATAGCCAGTCCATACCCAAAATAACATCAAAACCCTTCATGGGCATAACTACAAAAGGAAACGGAAGCCAATGATCGGCAACCTCTATATCACAACCTTTACATTTGTGCTTCAAAATCAATTCACCCCCAACAGGTGATACAACACATATAGGAGATGCTAATTGGGCCAACTCCAATTCCAAAACAGATGCAAATGCAGCAGATACAAAGGAATGAGACGCACCCGTATCAATCAAAACATTAGCAACCGAGTTGCAAAACAGAAAGGTGCCTCTCACAACTGATGGAACCAGTACTAGGTCCTGCGCGGTAACAGCATACACGCGCCCAGTAGGCCCCTGATTCACCTTTTCACCCCTTGGAGCATACGATTGCTGCACAGACTGGGACGATGAAGCCCCCTGATTGGCCCTCGAGGCCTGCACTGACTGAGTTGGCTGAAGACTCTACCTCTGCCCAGATGTGCCACTCAACTGCGGGCAAAACCTCTTCAGGTGCCCCACCAGACCACACTGATAACAAGACAGTGGCTGGCCCCTGCCTTGACTCTGGCTCTGTGGTCTAGCCGAAGAAGAAGCAGCTCGCTGACCTCCTCCCCTCTGTGGGCAAACCGAAGCCTTGTGGCCCAGCCGACCACACTTGTAATACATGAAATCCCTCTGATTGCCTCTCTCCGAATTGGCACTCGGTACTGGAAAGGTCGATCTAGCAACACCACCCTGAGACTGCTGAGGGTTAGCACCTCTCTGTCTCCTGCCATCACCCTGACCATCCTGGCTTCTCTTGAAGCCCCTATGTCCCTCCTCCTCCTGTATCATGATCTCCATATGGGTTGTTGCATCAACCAAGCGCCCATAGTCTCGGATCATAGAACCACCAACTCTTATCTTGAGGCCACGCCTCAACCTCTTCTCAAACTCGATATAGCAGCGCTCCTTGGATGCCACAAGTTCAGGTGCGAACCTGGATAAGCTAGTAAAAGTAGCCTCATACTCGGCCACTGAAGAACTCAACTGCAAAAGCTGGCAAAACTGATCTCTCAGCTTCTCTCTAACTGCTGAAGACAAGAACTTCTCCTGGAAAGTAGCCACAAAAGCCTCCCAAGTGCCATCCAAACGACCCTTCACGAATTTCCACCACTGACCCGCATCCCCCCTCAGTTGGAAAGATGCCAAGGTCACTTTCAATGCTCCGTCCTTGATGCCAAGCATCTCGAACGTCTTACTCATCTGCTCCAACCACTCATCCGCCTTAAGTGGCTCATTCGGATCCACAACAAACTCATCCGGATTAGACTGGAAGAACTCCCTCTTCAAGAAGGAAGGCTCTGCCTCAGCAACCTGGGCCTGCACTGGAGCCTGAACTGGATTCTTAGCTTTGAGAATACCCATAGACTTCCTCAAAGCATCGGCTATCCCTCGGGCCAAAGCGTCTATAGCCTCCTGACCAGCTGGCTTGGCCACATTGGCCTGGCCAACCCCCTCCTGCTGTGCCGGAAGATCATCCGGTAAAGGCATCTCCTGCCTCCTAGGCCTATCTCACCTACCACCTCGTCCTCGTCCTGATATCCTAATAAAGGTAACAGAGAACGTTAGCACATTCACAAATGTGCCGAAGCTATAACACCCGCGTCCTAATGCATGGACAACTGTAATTCACTCCACGTAAGCACATAAACTCATAAGTACTTACGAATTTTATTTCCAGATAATGATAGTCTCGAGGCGTTACCAGAGTTCTGGTTAGAAACAGAATTGATCAAGTGCTTTTCCAACAAGACTCATAGAAATCCAAGGATCCAATCAACATCCTAGAAACTAAATCCCATACCCAAATAGTCACATAAACATGTTATCACATAGACACATTACATTACACTTAAGTCTCTAACGAGCGAGACAAACCCATTGTGATACAAATCGCTTCCCACGTACCCAAAGTATTCAAACCCGGTACGCACTGATACCAAGTTGTAACGCCCTCAAAAAATAACATTAAAACCTATCTATTTAGACATGCATTGATATAAAAGGGTAAATATTCTTCTATTCATCAGAGTAGTTCATTACAATGAGTATCACATGTTAACAACAAAAGCAAATGCCCTATGGGCTTACAGCTTTCCAAGTTAACACTTCGTTACAAAAAAGAAAATATTAACTCAAATGCACATTAAGCCCTTGGCTTGAATTTACATGTAATACATCCAAAAAAATAACAAAACGACAAAAGTCTATCTGCCTCTAGCCTCCCAAGCTATGTCCTTGGAGGTGGCATGCTACCTGTACCTGAAAATGATGTCCCATAAAGGATGAGCCACAACCCAGTAACAATACACTAAACCATCTATGAACAATGACTAAAAGATTAGCAGTTGATAGATGGTCAACACAGATACATCCACATATATCACATTTCGGTTTCCTGACATTAAGTCCATGTTACACTTCATTTCTCATTTCTTTTCAACTTTGAGTTTGAAAATAAGGCTCAACACCTAGCCAAATAACTTAATGAGGTTAAGACTCATCTTTAAAACACTTTCGCAATTCATGATGGATACACATTTTAATGCTGTATCAATAACACATAAACCATTTTCACACTTTACGAAAGATACACATTTCGGTGCAGTATCAACATAACATAGAATCACTTCTATACTTCACAATTGATAACGATATACATTTTAGTGCTATATCAAATCAATTCGATCACTTCCATAATCAACATTTGATACACATTGTAGTGCTGTATCAATGTCACACAAAATCCGGTTTAGAGGTCCATCCCTTATCTTCCCCTAAACCGTGGAGTACATCCCCTATCTCCTCCCACACAACACATGTATATAAACATAGATCATATACAATCAATCAATACATAAAGTTAATGTATCGTTCCAGTCGCTATATTTGATAGCATACTCAATCGATTAGTTTTAGTTTGCCTAATCATCATACATTGTCTACAACAATCAAGACTATCCTCCACCGATAGCCTAAAGCAGTTATTTCTATACCGAAAATAAATGTACCAAATGGATATACAATCAACATTTCAACTAGGTGAGCAATGAATGAATCTAACTACACCCTTTAATCCCATACACATCCAATTCCAACATTCTCAATTCAATTCCTCTTTTCTTCAAATTAATTATACCAATTAATTTATCAATGTAATTAGGGCATTTCCCATAATTAACATCACAACCCTAAGGTTCCATTTCACTAATAATCCAATATTGATCTCATTTCTCTATGCCAAACATGCATATAAGCTTATATAAACAAAACCCCAACTTTTGTAAAATTACACAAAGGCCCAAACTTTCTCAAAATTACCCAACAATCCCCCAACTTATCAAAATGCTAAAATTTAAAGACAAAGCTCATGAGAAGGAGTAGGATATCCCTACCTCAAATTCGGAGCTCAAAGGAAGAAAATGAAGAAACCCAAAGTGCTCCAAAACTCAATATGTTCGGATCAAAATGTAGCCCTCGATGATCAACACAACTTTTGTAAAGGCCCAAGGTGAGAAAATCACTCATACTAGATCAATACTTAGAGAGAAGTTGAGTTTTAGTGAGAAAAGCTCTCAAATGGCTTTTTCAGAAAAGTAAGAGAGAGAAAGGATGTTGAAAAGTGATTCAAAAATGGAATCCCGAAGTTGATATAAAAATCGCCCCACTTGAGCGTGGAAAACCCCGCTCGAGCGTCACTCATAGACTCCCGATCGAGCGTCAAAACTCCCGCTCAAGCGGCGAATACACACTCCCAGAACTTTTGCTGAACCAGGTCCCTGCTCGAGCGTAAAACTCCCCGCTCGAGCATCACACACAAACGCCCGCTCAAGTGGAGAAGCAACAATGAAGGGCCCGCTCGAGCGTCAAAAGCTCCGCTCAAGCGTGAAGGTAAAAATCTGGGCAACTACTTTTGGTTTCCAAGTTTAACAACCTGTAACAAACTTGCCCAACACATCCTATAACTCAAATACAACGTACGAAAGGATGCAAACAAGATATAAGCAAACTACTAATATCCACCGAAGCAAGTCCGGATCACTATACAAGAGGGGTAAAGCCCGGGATCGCTATATACCAGCAAACCACCACCATCAGAGACAGGGCGGGTGGAACCTCGCCATCGGACTCGATTGTTGTCACGGTTCTTAATCTGAACCAAAGAGTCCAAATCCGGCAAATCGTTTTGAGAAAACAGATTTTTAGAAAAGAAGTGCCAAACATGGACTGCTTTGCCAGATACAGAGTCGCCACCTAAATATTTTATTTTTGGGAAATTTAGGAAACCCTAACTCGTTTGCCTAAGGCCACGTGTCCGTCATCACCAAAGTTGCCTCGGCTCGGGAACTTGGGTACGATTAGGGAAGGTCACTTCGTGAGCACCCCCGCTCGCCCGATCAAAGATCGGCCTTTATTAACCATGATATTTAGTTTTGAAAACATTGTGTGCTCTTATTCCGGTTATTAGCCTAGATTTACTATGTGATGCGCACATCATACAAGTATAGACTGGATCGCCTGAATTGGAACAAAACATTTAATGTTTGTTTATCTGAAAATGGTTTGATGGTGCTACCTGCAGGTAGGCTAAGACATGGATTTGCCACCCTTGGGTGGGCTTAGAAAACATGATTTTGCCACAATCTAGTGGGCTTAAAACACACATTTGATGAATTGTTCCAATCCAAATAACCCAACCTCTACCCACAGGCATTCAGGCAGTTATATCACATAAGCAATTAGCCTCATGGTAAGCATGCTATTCATGGCAGTCACTCACACGCATGCAAGGATGCTAAAGCATAAAACTCACTGAGTACTCCAAGCCAAAACAAAAACCGATTAGAAATCCATGCATGATCCTAAATATACAGAAATGCCTAATGCAACACATGCAAAAATGCAACTATAGCAGGCTCGACTACTCTAAACATGGCGTATAGAATGCTACAGCTAACATGTAGTCAACTTAGAATTGAAATACAAATGCAGTTAGTATGATGCGCCGAGCCTGGTGCATGCAAAACAGATGAATGAATGCAAACAGGCTATTGTAGACACCCCATTTTTGACCGTTCTCAAGACTCGGATGTCACGGCCTGAACACTCGGTGATCATCCTTGTTTGTGTTCGTTTGGGGTTCCCGAAGGTCTCGGCTACGCGTCTTGCCTCAGGACCCCCGAATTCGATTGTTTTGTGTCTGGTTTTGCACCAAACACTTGTGCTTTGCCTTGGAGGGGTAGGGAATACCTTGTGAGGCATCCCCACACATCACCGGCCGTGGCTAGAGGCCACCGGCCAGGGTTTTATGCCATCGGCAATATATGTTGCCGGTCGGCAGTCAATTTTGTCAAAATGATATATTTAGCCGGCCGACTACTGTTCATCTGCTTTTGCAGATATTTTAAAACAGCTGTCTTGCATTTGCTTCCCCTCCATACACGTGTATGGAAGGATGGCCCTCTTGTTAGCTTACCTTGTAAGCTTTACAAGATTGGCTCCTCTATAAGAGGAGGCCCTCTCTCCCTTGTTCTAGGGTTGGAGAAGTTGGAGAAGAGAGTGAGAAGACTCTGGTTTTAGGGTTTAAGTTAGTGTATCTAACCTATATCTATATCTCTTCCTCTCTTACCAATGTGTGTGTTTTAGGCTTAGTTTTGTGCACAAACACCTACCATCACACCATCCTCTTGGAACTGAGGTTCTTGAGGCTTGTTTTTGGAGCTTTGAAGCTGGTTTGGAGCTCAAGGGGCTGCTGGTCCACCATTTTTGAAGGTGGTCTACAAGGGTAAGACACTAGTCCCTTTTTACCCCACTTTTGCATTGTACTTTTGACCATCTTAGAACTGCTTTCAAGCTTACTGTTTAATACATAAAATTTCTATTTTTGGGCCCTCTAAATAGTTTGTTTAGAGTGTTTTGTGGTTTGGAGGTGTTTGACCCCTCTTAAGCCTTGAGAGGCCCCTTTTTGTGCTATTTTGAGTGAGCTCCGGGACTTTGGTGTTTGGGCCTCCTCACCACTGAAATCTTGAGGGATTTTAGTGGTAAGGATGGTACCTTGAAGTCCTAAGAAGGAGAGGGCCACCCCCTCTCCTTGTTGTCCTTGAAAAGGGCACTTTTTGGCCTCTTGAGGGAGAATCATGTTTGAGTGTTTGTTGATCATGCCATAGCTACTTTTTATGCTTATTATGTCATGATATAACATTGTTGTGTGTTGGTTTTCGTACACCATGTTAGTTTAACATACATGCCATGTAATGCCTTGTTGTTGCCTTAACATGTCTTAGGTTGTAAACCCTTATTCTAGCATGTTTTAGGCTTGGTCTTGTGAAGCTTTTGTGCTTATTTCGCCATGTTTAAGGTCTGTCCATAGTTGTTTGGGTCGATCTTAGCATGCTTTGTGTGGCCCCTTTGCATTTTTGGTTTGTTGGCCTTAAGTGTGTAAGTGTGTAGCTTGCATTACTTGCTTTGGTTTAAGTGGTTTGGCACCATTTGTAACATCATTTCAATCCCTAAGATATGCTTGTATGCTTGCTTTGGACACCTCTTTAATGTTTTGAAAGCTTGTGTTGAATGCTCCATGTTTTGGCCATTGTGCATGCTTCGGACTTGAGCCACTTAGATGTCATCTAGGTGCACTCTTGGTTTCGTTTAAGTTTGCGTTTGACTTGTTTTAAGTCCCCTTAGCCTTGTGAGGTTTGGTGGACTTGACCTTGGATTAAGCCTCCATGGCTTGTCTTAAGTACTTAGGCCATTGTGGCATGTTTTGCTATCTTGTTTAAATTGACTTGGCATCATTTTATAACATGATTTCAGAGCTTAGTTTGCATGCCATTAATCCATGTTTGTCCCTTTTAAATGTGTTTAAAAGTTGCTTCATTATGCTTAAGTCTTGAACCATGTATCTATGCATGTTTGCATGAACATTTGCCTTCATGTACTTAGCATTTTTGGCCACTGTTTTAGGCCTATTTAGAGCTGCCTAAATCATGTTTAAGTCCATCCCTTCGTTGGTTGCATATGCTCCTTGTGTGTTGTAGCATATTGGTAAGTTGTTGCATATTGGAATTTGCATGATTAAATGAAGTCACATGCTTGTTTGCATGCTTGGACATCCATATTGCATCTTGCATACTTGTTGGTTAACATTGATGTTTCATGTCTTGTATGCTTGTTAGCTTGTATGCTTATTTGCATTGCCATGGTTGCATACTAGTCAACATGCCTAGGATGGCATTGCATTAGCATGCGTGCTAGACCTCTTGAGATGAGTATGATTGAGGTCGGGCCTCCTTCTGTGCTTATTTGGTTTGCATTCATTTGAAATTGAAGTTGCACACTTGATTCTTTGGGCCATCATGCATGGAAATGCGTGATTGGTGGTCCGAGAATCAAAGCACATCCTTCTTTGAGTCCTTAACATGATAAGGAGTGTGATTGGTGCATATATTACTTGAATTGCATTGCCATGCAAGGCTCTGTCCTCTGCTGCTGTCAAACAGGTTCTGCAGGAATTCATTGCCGATCAACTGCACAGAGTGCCGACCGGCAATCAATTGGTGGCCGATAGCTTCACTCTCTGCCGATGACCACATCCCACTGCCGGTGGCAATTCTACTCAGCCGATGGTGTCTCCCAATGTCCAGGGAAGCAATTCGAGGGGCAGAGCAGGGAAAACAGAGGCAGTCTATGCATGGCAGTGTGCTTCCGAGCAGGACCCAAGCATGCATTGCATTAGACCCGCTTCCCAAGGACTTTACTGCTTTCCTTAGCTTAGTTAATTTGTAAATTAATTAAGTGGTCTGTAATAATTAATTAGCTTGTAGGTTAATTAATTTGTATATTTATTTGGCCCCTCCGGGCGAGGGCGAATCTGTAATAAGTGTGGGTGCGTGTGTGTGCATGTCTTCCAATCCCTACTTCTTTCTTCCATTTTATTTACCCGCTTATGATGGTAGATTAGGGCATGTTTAAATTAGCATACCTTATGCTATGCATGCGTGCATCCATACATTTGTCTTGCATGCACGGGGCTCGGCGCATCACGATAACTGCATTTGTACTTCAATTCCAAATTGAATACGTGCATCAATTGATTGCATTTCACATGACATGTTTAGGTTAGCTGAGCCTACCCTAATTGCATTATGTATGTGTTGCATTAGTCAATTTGACATGAACTAGGACCATGCATATCTGCTAACTAGTTTATTGTTTTGGCACGGAGTACGATGTAAGTATTTTCATGCTTTAGCATACCGCATGCGTGTGAGTGCTATCATGACAGCATGCTTACCATGTGGCTAGATGCTTATGTGAGATAAACTGCCTGAATGCCTGTGGGTGAAGGCTGGATTGCCTGAGTTGGAACAACTCATTGAAATCCGTCTTTTAGCCTACTTGCGAGTAGCAAATCCCAAAGCATTTTCTAAAACAAACGGATATGCAATATCGTTCCAAATTAGGCGATCTAGTCTATACTTGTTTGCTGTGTGCATAACATAGTAATTCTAGGCTAATAACTGAAATAAGAACACATAACGTTTTCAAAAACGGATATCATGGTTAGTAGAGGCCGGTCTTCGAATCGGGCGAGAGGCGGTGCTCATAGCTGACCTTCCCCAATCGTACCCAAGCTCCCGAGTCGAGGCAACTTTGGTGATGACAGACACGTGGCCTTTGGCACCGAGTCAGGGTTTCCTAAATTTCCCAAAATAAAATATTTAGGTGGCGACTCTGTATCTGGCAAAGCAATCCATGTTTGCACTTCTTTCAAAAAAATCTATCTTTCTCAAAACGATTTGCCGGATTTGGACTCTTTGGTTCAGATTAAGAACCGTGACAATTTGGGTCCGAACTGTAGTAGACCCACAAACGAACAGAACGGGGGTTCATCCCCTCGGGGCGTTCGGGGACGTCTACAGTTTCTGGCAACTCTGCTGGGGAGTTTAGAGAGCTTGGCTCGAACTCGTGATATCCTGTTTTGATTTCATTTATGTGTCTCTTTGCATTGCATGTGCATTGGTGCGCCTAGGACACTGTGTTGGCCATCTGCTATTCCTGAGCGGTTTGTCGGAGGCATGACTTTGTCAAAGCATGCCATAAGGCTAACCGGTTGCGGGCTCTGCCAGTATGGGAACACAAACCCCGGTTTTACCGGGGCACCCTTTTTGACCATTCGACCTAGTGCATATTCGGAATCCATAGTGACCATTCCAAACTAGGACAGGTTGCTTACCCGATATTAGGTTGTTTGAAACTGCTGTGTGCGTAGTGAAACCCTAGCTCCTGACAAAATAGGATAGGGAAACCCTACCCCAACATAGGGGTGTTTTTGCTCTCTCTACTTGTTATGTGCTTTTAGAGTGTATCTCTGCAGGAAACGCACACATCAGTTTGCAAAGTTTGAGTATCAGGCCTGAGGGCACCAATGTCAGTATTTGATAGAATCAGTTATATCTTAGGGTATCCGATTTAGTGTTTTAGACAGTAATTTCTGGGAAAGGATCGATAATAGAGTACGCTTGTTTGCAGACTGTGTTTGATCCGCTTAATGAAATGTCGCTTTTTTTTTTCTTACAAGGGGTTCAGAGGGTTCCAGAATAGTCAGTGTTCCCCCTTGCTGAGCCAGGACTTACGATGACGTAGAATTCGGAAGAGATAGTGGTTATGACAGCTGCATTAGATCAAGGGATCACTCTGCAAAGTGAGACCAATGTCGATGTGCCGCATCCACCCAGATCGCCGGTTGCGCACCCGGTCTGGACCGCCCAGCTATATCAAGCTCGCGAGCCCACCACATTTGAGTTAATGGGGATGATAGGTGATCTCCAAAGGTCCGTGGTGGATCTCGCTTACGGGATGTCAGCTTCGCCACCAGCCGCACCATATGCCGGGAGTTTTGTACCCCAGGAGCCCCCGCTGTTGGGACGGATTGTGATTGAACTTAGCCAACCGGAGATGGCCTCCAGCTATGGCAACGACATACCAACCCAAATCCTAGATCAGGCTGAGGCCAGAAACAAAGACAAAATGAAGGTAGATGCCGATCCTATCGAACAACTGCTGTGGGCAATCGAGGCTTTGAAAGCCGGGGGGATGAACAAGCAACAGATATCTGCAGTTGTGACAAAAGCTGTGGAGGATGCTTTCCCCACGCCACCTGCCGGTAGTTCAAGCCAATCAGAGAACCGGGACAAGCCCCGTCATGCCAAAATAGTTTCTTCTGCTCCCAACCCTGCACCCGGGAAGGACCAGAAAGTTAAGGCAGTGCCTGCCGACCCGTTCGCTAGTGCGTCTAGCAAAAATGCTCAGACTTCGAAGTACCTGCCCCGAGGGCGCAGAGTCTTTCATGCTCTCTACATGCCATTGTCCAAGGCACTCCAGATCCTTGCTGAGAGAGGATACCTTAAACCCTTGGAGCCTCGACCCCTCCCGAAGAATCTCCCTGCTACACATGATGCTGCTTTGTACTGCGCGTACCACCAACAAACTGGTCATGCTACCGATAATTGCTTCTGCCTCCGTCATGAGGTACAGGATTTGATTGACAATGAGGTTATCCTCCCACCCACCTCAACCAAGTCCGTTACTACCCAGTTATTGGATTTTGAGGACACTGATACTGCAAGTATGTAATCAAAGGGTGAACTGCCTGCGGGCAGTGCCTGGTGCATTATGGATGTGGCGTCTGGCACGCATTTCTGAGCATCTGCAAACACCAATTTTGTAAATTCTGGCTTGGGTGTCGAGTTAGTCTTTTGTTTTGTTTTGAGTCTGTCTCATTGTCTTGAGTCAGTCCTTTTGCTTACGGGTTTGTCTTGTTATAGCGAGTCAACCCCTCCTTTTTTGTATAGAATGCCAGGTGATTCCGGGGTTATTGCCTCGAACACCGTTTTGTCTTGTAATTACCCGTTTTTGGTTTTTGATTCTCTCTCTGCCGAGGGGCCAATTATACCAACGAATATGAATGAAACAGCTGTGGCTATCTCATCTTCATGCTTGCTTTCAGTGTGAGTTAGTCGTGCCAGAGGAGGCGAATGGAACGGCAGTACATTCTACCTACTCTCTTGTGCCTTGAACATCATTGTAATGACCTAAGTTTTTTCAAAACCCCTTTTTGAACAATGCAGTGATAAAAACGAAGAGGAAGGAATTCCTCGGGTTTTCACAAAATTTTGATCATTTTGAGAGAAGGAGAGGCATGCTAAGCCTTTTTATGAATGAAATCATGCTTGTCAGCATGAGTACTGAGAAGGACCCTGGCTTGATCCAGACTGGTTTTACACTATCTTCAGCGCGAGCGATTTGTCGCTTTCTTAAAAACTTTCAAAAACAAAATGTTTTGCGCGGTCCTGTGAAGACTTGTGTGGAATTGCTCTTGAGATTGTGCAGCCTAGGATCGCTCTCAGCCTTGAGATTCAACCTATCTGTTTCGAACCCGGAATCCGTTCAAAATGCTCAACAGCCAATTGCCATGAAAGGCCTGTGTGGCCCGATTTGAAGCAACCCTCGAACAAAAGGCACCAAAATTAGATCAAGAAGATCATATCACATCGGAAGAAGCTCATGAAGCAACCGTGATGGATTCTTCTGTAAATCAGTACAACAGCCATCCTCCTGGATACAGAGAGGCTTCAATTTCAAAACCGTTTGGCATGGGCTTGTTACACTTTTACCCTTTGAGAGGCTCGCTGGGCTGAAAACTCGGAAGGGGGACCCAGGCAAAAATTAGAGCAAGAAAAGATAGAAAAAAAAAGAAAAAAAGAAGAGAAGAAAAAAAAAAAAGGAGAAAAAAAAAAGGAGAAGAATTAAAAAAATAATTCAAAAAAAAGAAAAGAAAGGAAAATATATCGAAAAAAAAAGAGAACAAAGCTCGCAAGGTCGAAAACCTGCAACAGGCGCCTTGGCAAAAATTAGAGCCTAAAAAGTGAAGGTTAATACCCGAGTGTACCTTAACCGGAACTACGTAAGGCTTGATTCCCATGTTTGGGATACGTAGGCAACTTCATCCTGAAGTCCAGCCCCCAACGCTTTCACAGCGCCCCAATTCATGTAATGGTTTTGATCATCCTTGCTTCCTCTCCATCCGACAATTCGGTTGTAACAACCGGAACTACGTAAGGCTTGATTCCCATGTTTGGGATACGTAGGCAACTTCATCCTGAAGTTCAGCCACCATTGCTCTTACAGTGATTGTGTCCATATATTGGTTCAGACCGTCATCTTCGGAGTTCAGTCGTCATTGATAAAAGCAGTTTACAGCATGCTGCGGCACCATCCAGACAAGGGGCAACTTTCCGTTCTGCGAGTTACCATCCAAACCAGGGGCAACTTTCCGTTGCCATGTACCCCCTTCAAGCAAGGGGCAATTTTCCATTGCCTCCTATACGAGGTTGCGCATCTCGAGGGTAAGTTCCGCGCTCGTCGAGCGTTGATTGTTTGCAAAAGAATGTTTTTGAAAATTTTTGCTAAAGTTGACTATTTCCTCGAAAACTATTTCATTTTCCAAAACCGGACCATTTTCTTGGACCCAAAAAGGAAAATTTTCAGTGCTCACAGCCTGACTTGTATGATTTTCAAATCAAAAATCGAACAAGTGTGTTAATCCGACTCTCATTTTTGGTCAAAACTGTTTTAGAAAACAAAAAAATGGTCAAAGTGATGAACTAGGGGCGTAATTGAGTCAGGTCTGCTGTCTGTTCCTCGCCGTCAACATACTTGCCAGAAGGGCACTCTATCCACCGGGAGAAATAGTCGTGAGCTAACAGTGTTGGGCACGAACCCGCAACTTCCTATTTATCCATCAATCACCCTAGGGAGGGATGAAAAATGAGAGAATGAAGAATAGAGAGATGTACGATGAGAGAAAAGTGAGCAAGAGGATTTTGAGAGAAAAATCAAGCCTGAGGGCTGAGCGATGTGAGAATCACAAATGAGAAAGGGTGGGAAACAATATACCCAGAGGAACTGGCTCCTCGAGATCTGAGGTCTTTTGTTCTTATAAACACGTCCGTGTGTCGCGTCTTTTGTCTTGTTTACCTCAACTTTCATCTTGAGTCTTTTTCGGACGTGCCTCGTTGTGTCCAGGTCGCTCACCTTTCGTTTGAGTCTTTCCCGCTGTGTTTAATTTTTAGGCTAGATACCCCGGTTGCAGAACCCCTCTTCAAAAGTTAAAATCGCTTATGCTCAGAGCGTTGTGCCATTCTCTACATTGTATGCAAAACAAAAGAAGAAAAGGGAAAATTTGAGGCATCTGAGTGTGTTTTCAACTTCAACCGTTTCAGCTTTCGCAGTCTGTCTTGTCAGATTGGGGCTGTTTGTTCAGGATTTGTTGTATGCAGAATGAACCAAATACTGTGTTACGGGCTGTATGCAAATTAATCCCCAGTAGAGTAAGGGCTGTGTGTTCAGAATCAGGCAGTGGGTTGGTTAATTATCTAATTATCACAGTGCAAGTGTTCAATTTTTAGACAATAAATCACTTTCATTTACATTGAGGTGTAACGCGATGCAATGCGTGAGATATACAAATGTAAACACTTTTTTAGACAAAAAGTTTGTTCCATTTCATAATCTTTTCAAGTACATAAGTTTTGGAAACAAAATTTGCCTGCGGCAGTACAAAGTACGCTAACTACTAACAAAAGGGGAAAGTGCAGAAAAGAAGAAAAATAGCAAAAATCTGTATCGAATGTCAAAATGGCTCTGGGGCTATCAGTCTGTCCTAGTCCTCTTCCTGGACGAAGGTCCAGGAGCATCATTAGCATCGTCACCAGAACCCGAGTCAGTACCGCCTCCGGTCTCCTCCTCAGATGACCCCGCCTCTACCTCTGCCTCTGCCTCGGAGTCGGACTCGGACTCGTACTCATCATCCTCGTCATCAGGAATGGGTGCCCGAGAGCTACTCCCAACATGAGTACTCCCTCCCCTGGTACGGGGACGTGCAGTATCTCCACGCCCTTCTCGAGCCGGAATAGAGGGCCCAGCTGGAGCACCACCTACCGGCGGAATCTGGAAGGGAGGCTGAAAAACATAAAAGGCAAATGCATCAGTGTACTGTGAGCAGTGAATCAGTGCATAATACAGTGTATGAGTACAGTGTGTGAATGCCGTGAGCAGTTTATCAGTGCAGAATACAGTGTATGAGTACAGTGTGTGAATGCCGTGAGCAGTATATCAGTGCAGAATACAGTGTATGAGTACAGTGTGAGCAGTGAATCAATGTATAAGTACAGTGTGTGAATACAGTGTATGAATGCTATGAACAGTTTATCAGGTGTTGTGTCATGCATCAGATCATGTAAAGCAGTTTGTGTATGGTTTGAGGCTGTGGTCGGAAAGAACATACTGGGATACTGTAGAGGGCCAGGAGGTCGAAGGTCTGCTGAAGCATCCCCATCATGGAGGCATTCAGCTCCAATGACTGCCGGGTGTACTCGGAGGATGCCTGCAAAAGTATCGGATGCATCAATATTCTGCGGAATATCAAATAAACTGAAATGAAGTAACAATACAAGATGCGAAATGAAGTAATACATACCGGAGGCAAGTCAGGGACATCAACTAACTCGTGATCAGCCGGAGCAGGAGCAAAGGGGATCTAGTAGGTCGCCCCATCCTGCCCTCTACATGACAGTGAAGTGGGCAGAGCAGGCCAGCCGGTCCCTCGCCCTCGATGAACTCCGCCCCTGCCACGGACTCGAGCCCTCCTCGACGCTCAAGCTGCCGGTCTTCTTGGCCTCTCCTCCCAACGGCGATCACCGCCATGGGCCGCATGATGTAGGACCGGACATACTGGCAACAGATCGCCTCGTCTATGACGCCCGCTCGCGCCCAATGCAGAGTATACTCTCTCAGGTGCTCGAGGGAAAGCCTCTCGGTATGCCTCATGTGTGGGAGGCGGACCTTAACTATCTGCTGGTAAACCTGTGGTCGACAAGAAGCGCTCCCCCAGGTACCAAGCCCGATAGACCGGGCCCTCCAACAGAATCCGGAGGCGGGCAATCTCCTCAGCACTCTCATAATGGTCCCTTACCACGGCCAGCAACGGAGCCCAAGGCTGCCAGGTGATCTGCAGGTACAAATGTAGTTTGTTATCTATCTGTCATTAAAAATACAGTGCTAAAGCGAAGCTTAAACAAACTCTAAAGTTGAACATACCTCCGCGGTGGTGATGGTGTCGAAGTAGCGGCGAAAAAAGATAAGAGACTCACGGGGTCTCCGCACACACCGCACGTCAAAACGATGAGAAAATGAGACGTCAAGTGGGATCTCCACATTGGGTACTGGGGCAAGCCTAGGGAAGTAGGCGTAGACCCATAACTGCAGAGTAGATATCAGTATGACTATCGGATAAAGCAGAATACAGAATAAAGCAAAAATGGCAGAGCCGTGTGTTGTCTGAAGTATTGTGCAGTGTGTACAAGCGAGGTAAAGCAGAGTATATATGTGTGCCGCGTGTGCAGTATATAGCCAGTAAGAGGCATACCGTGGTGTGTGCAGTGTACAGAATACAGAAAATGTAAAGCAGAAAGCAGAAATGTAAAAGGGGAAGAAGATGTACCTCCCAAGCTCGCCAATATCCGCCAAGGAGCTATCCGCTGAGGCGGGAAGAAGAACTCATGTAACCATACAAAGTGGCCAAGCCTGTACCACCCCAGTCGTAGTGGCGGATCCGCCTGACATCTACCAGTGCGCTCAATAGGCATAGAGGCACGGTGTTCGCCCGGTCGGCGAATAGGGTCGTCCCAAGCAGAAACATGATGAAGCCCCGCGCATACTAATCTACCTCCTCGGGGGTCATCTGCGCCTCCTCCTCCAAGGCTCGCTAAGTCCGAAACTGAGTCTCGAACCATGAGTATCTGACAAACCCCGCCGAGCAGTACTGGCGGCGTCCTACTCACCCATATCAGTGTCGAAGGGAATCAAATCCCCTCCTACCCCGATGCCAGTAAGCATCAAGAAGTCATAAGGGGTCATCGTCATGTCCCCTGCGATGGAGAAGTGGAAGGAGTTGGTGGTATCCCACCACCTCTCCACTAAAGCCGCGAGCAAGGGCCTGCAGGTAGTAAGCTGGGAGAGCCCCCTGCAGAAGATACCAAAACCCGCCTCGACGACACGGAGAACTGCTGCGCAACTCAAGCATACCAGTCTCGGGCAACGACATTCCCATACCCGCGGATGGTATGGGAGTCCCCCTATAATCAAAAACAGCAATTGCGAATCAATATTCAAGATACAGTTTTAAGAAGCATACAGATATAGTGTGTGTGCGCACATTTTCAAATGTAAAGCTGGCATTGGATGTCGGTGTGCTAGCAAGGAACTACAACATATGATATGTCAGTGTGTTGAACAGTTCAGTACAGATGTAGCATATGTGCACGTCTTTCAGATTCAAGCCGGCATTGGGTGTTAGTGTGTTAGCAGAGAACTACAGCATATGATATGTCAGTGTGTTCAGTGGTTCAGGGTAAATACAGCATGTGTGCATGTTTTTTTTTAGAAATCAAACAGATACCGTGTACCGGTGTGCCCACAGTGAAGTGCAGTAGGTGTTGTGTCAATATGTTTGAGCAATTCAGGGCTAGTGCAGTGTATGTGCACGTGTCAGATTCAAGCAGTTACCAGTTGCAAGTGTATTCACAATCAACTATAGTGTACGGTGCATCAGTGCATTCGAACTAAGCAAGTAAAGAACAGAATCAACAATAGCAGTTTAAGTATTCTACATTGCAAAAAAAATTGAAAATGGGGGAAGAATGTACCTCAGAGGCGCCGTGCGACAAGTGTGACTCGGGCTCACGAAGTAGTAGCTCGGGTGCCACGCCCCTCTCAAAGCTCCGGAACTGGCGTAATCCATCGGGGAGCATCACGTGAACCGCAGGCCTGTAAGTCTCCGAATCGAACGGCCGGAGGCGGAGTGGCAAGGGCTTGGCCTCGGGGCCCATCTCAAGCTCTGGAGGAGCCCCACCATCTGGAAGATCATCCGCCATCTCGAAGAGAATGTGAAAATGGCCAGAAGAGGGAAAAACGGGTGAGAATATGAAGAGTCAACAAAAAAGTCAACCCCGAGAGGGCCGGAAATGGCCGAAAAAGCCGAAGTGCGGAAAAGGCACAGATATCAAGAAAGACTTGAAGGAAACAAGCCCCGAGTGGCGCAAATCAAGAAAGAAACACTGAAATGAAATTTCAATCGGTTCAAAACGTCCTAAACGCAAGGGAGAACACGAATCGAACGACGAAATCAAGGCTAGAACGCAAGAAAATGAGAGGATCGAAGGATGAAAACACCCTAGGGAGAGGGAGGAAGGATTTTCGAGCAAGGAGGAAGTGAGAAAATAGGGTTAGAAACGCTATTTTAAAAGACCCATGGCAAAATGTCAAACCGCCCGACACAGAACATTTTGTTTGCCGGTCGGCCACATTCTTTGCCGGTCGGCAATTTATTGTGCCGATGGAACTGTTTGATGGCCGATGGACGGCCGGTGATGCATTATGATGGCCGGTGGATAGCCGGTGGTCTCCCACAGTGGTTTTTGAGCCTTCTACACCTTTTCTTGGGTTATATGAGTGGTCCAGAGCCTTCATTGCTTAAAACAGTGCAAAACAGTGCCTCTCCGATGCTCAACCGGCCTCCGTTTTGGCCTTGGATCGTGTCTTCTGCGCGTGACACTCGAATTCGTGCAAGGTGTATCCTTCTCATATCCTTTTGGCTTTTACAAGACTCAAAAGTTGCCCCATGTGCATCGCATTTAAATCGCACTGTTTTGTGCATTGCATTTCAATCGCATTGTCTTGTTTGCCCGGTCTGGCGAGACCTTAAACACGCACGGTCTAGCGAGACCTTAAACACGCACGGTCTGGCGAGACCTTAAACACGCACGGTCTGACGAGACCTTAAACATGCACGGTCTTGAAGACCTGAAACCCTTGGGAGGCGCAAGACCTTCACTCACGTTGTCTAACGCACCGCGCTGTTTTCCGCATCTCATTGCATTTGGCATGCATTCCATCGCGCGATCTTGCGTATCGCACTGTCTTATGCACCGCATCTCAAATTCATGCATTGCCCCAAAATGGGTCCGGGGGGACTGAAAACATGCCACGGTCTGGCGGGACCAAAAACACGTGTGGCCTGGCAAGACTGTAAACCCGCTCGGTCGCGTTGTCATGCGTCTCAAAAGCCGCGCGTTGTCGCGCATCTCAAGATCATACATCTTCATGCATTCTCAGTTCATTTGCATTGTCATGCATCTCAAGCCACGCGTTGCCGCGCATCAAAAATCATGCATTGTCATGCATTTCGAGCAATTTGCGTTGTCGCGTATTCCATGCATTTTATGCATCCTTCGCATTCCAAAACAAACAGAAAAAAAAACATGCATTGTCATGCATGCATTTTGCATCACGGTCTAGGAGACCTTAAATCCTCTGAAGGTGCAATTCCTTTGGTGTCTGTCGTGCCCGAACGACTTTCGGTGGTCTGGTAAAGCCACCTTTCTGTGTATGCGGTGAGTTCCTAGAAGACCAACTAGGACGGTGAAAACTAGAGTTCGAACGGCTTATGCCTAGAATGCAAAGGTTTGGGAGTTCCGAGACTAAAGTCTGGTTTAAATACCCAAGGGTGTATCCTCGGCTTGAAATCTGTATGGAAGCCCCATAGGTTGAGGCAGCATGTCTGGCTTCGCTCGATAATCTTGAACCAACCTAGTATATCGCCCTGTTGGTAAGATAGGGAAAGCTGCAATCATAGCCGTTGCATCATAGTGCATTGTCATGCATCCATTGTAAGTAATGTATTGTCATGCATTTCCATTGTAGTTGCATGCATCCATTGCCATTTTCCCCAGTAGATCACATCATACTGCATTGTCATGCATTTTTCTTGTTGTAAATATCCATTCCATTGCATATTTGTAAATATTGCATTTTAGATTGCATGCATTCATTGCATCACCTTCCATCTATGGCATGCGCCTTTCCATGTTGAGCTTGGTCTGGTATGTGCCCATACTTTTCACGTCGAAACATAGTTCAGTAGACCGTTCTATGTTAGCCGCGGCTCGTATGCATACATGCCTTTCCTAGGCAAGATTTGGTTTGGCCCGCGTGCCATATCCATTGTAAATATCCATCCCATTGCATATTTGTAGATGTTGCATTGTAGATTGCATGCATCCATTGCATCATCTTCCATCTGTGGCTTGCGCCTTTCCATGTTGAGCTTGGTCTGGTATGTGCCCTTACTTTTCACATTAAAGCACAGTTCTGCATGTGTACGCGCCTATTCCACGCTGGTATGTTGGTTTGAGGGTTGCGGCACCTTTTCTGTGTTAGACATGGCTTGTTTGCATTCATGCCTTTCCTAGGCAAGATTTGGTTTGGCCCGCGTGCCATATCCATTGTAAATATCCATCCCATTGCATATTTGTAGATGTTGCATTGTAGATTGCATGCATCCATTGCATCATCTTCCATCTGTGGCTTGCGCCTTTCCATGTTGAGCTTGGTCTGGTATGTGCCCTTACTTTTCACGTTAAAGCACAGTCTGCATGTGTACGCGCCTATTCCACGCTGGTATGTTGGTTTGAGGGTTGCGGCACCTTTTCTGTGTTAGACATGGCTTGTTTGTGTACATGCCTTTCCTAGGGAAGATTTGGTTTGGCCCGCGTGCCATATCCATTGTATCCATTTCCACCCCATTGCATATTTGTAGATATTGCATTGTAGATTGCATGCATTCATTGCATCACCTTCCACCTATGGCTTGCGCCTTTCCATGTTGCGCTTGGTCTGGTATGTGCCCATACTTCTCGTGTTAAAGCATAGTTCAGTAGACCGTTCTATGTTAGCCGCGGCTTGTTTGCGTACATGCCTTTCCTAGGCAAGATTTGGTTTGGCCGCATACCATATCCATTGTATATATTACATTGTAGTATTTTTGCATCCGGCATTAGGATCATCATTCTTTCTCCAGCGGGTCGTTACCCCACTTATGTCATTCCACCCAATACTCGTTCTTGTGTCCGTCTACATTACTCATAGTTCAGTTGATCATTTTATGGTAGACGGACTTGTTACCACCATCAACCTATTTGACATTTGTGTGGTTTTGAACCGCTCATGATTGGATCATGATTTAATTGCTTTGCATATAGTTTGCATTTTCATTTGCATTATTCATACATAGTTTTGTATATATTGCATATCATTTTACATTCATTCTTGCATTGTCATGCATATTGCTAACAATATCATACATGTTAAGTTGTTTTCTTTATAGGCACGATATTGTATGTACGGTTCATTTACCGCTGGTGGAACCAGACGAACCGCACAGGTATTGTATCCTCCGAGTGAGACATTTCGAGAATTGCATAATTCTCTTACATCTGTAGACACCCCATTTTTGACCGTCCTCAAGACTTGGACGTCACCGCTTGAACACTCGGTGATTATCCATGTTTGTGTTTGTTTGGAGTTCCCGGAGTTCTCGGCTACGCGCCTTGCCTCAGGATCTCCGAACTCGACTGTTTTGTGTCTGGTTTTGCACCAAACACTTGTGTTTTGCCTTGGAGGGGCAGGGAATGCCTTGTGAGGCATTCCCACACACCACCGGCAGTGGCTAGAGGCCACCGGCTGGTTTTTGTTGCCACCGGCAATATATTTTGCCGGTCGGCACTCTTTGTTGCCGGTCGGCACTCCATTTTGTCAAAATGACAATTTTGAGCGGCCGACCACTGTTCATCTACTTTTTGTAGATATTTCTTGCCAACTGTGATAGGCGGCACTCACCCATTCCTCCATACACGTGTATGGAGGGATTTCCCTCTTGGATGGCTTGTTTTGTAAGCTTTACAAGAGAGAATTGCATATATAGGAGAGAGTCTTCTCTTGGCATTAGGGTTAGACACTTGCTAGACATTTTAGGCAGCTTTGGAAAAGCTTGAGTTCTAGGGTTAGGGTTAGATATATTTTCTATCTCTATAAGTGTGTGTTTTGTGCCATTTTTGCTCACACACACACACTAACACACCATCTCTTGGACTTGAGACCCTTGGAGGCTTGTTTGAGTGTTTTGGAGGTGGATTCAAGCCAAGAAGGGCTGTTGGAGCATCATTTGTGAAGGTGGTCTTCAAGGGTAAGAAACTTCCCTTTTATTCCCCGTTTTTGCATCCTATTTCTACCTATCTTAGAGCTGTTTTTGTGTTTAGTGTATAACATAAAAAAGTTCTGTTTTTAGGCCCTCTTGATTGTTTGTTAAGAGTGTTTTGTGGTTTGGGTGTGTTTGACCACCCTTAGGCCTTGAAAGGCCCCATTTTTGTGCTATTTTGTGCAAGTTTCAAGACTTTGGTGTTTGGGCCTCTTCACCACTGAAATCCCAGTGGTGGGGATGGTGCCTTGAAGTCTCCAAAGGGGGAGGGCCACCCCCTCTCCTTGTTGTCCTTGAAAGGGACCATTTTTGGTCTCTTACGGGAGCTTATGTTTGAATGTATGTTGAGCATGCCATGACTGTTTTTCATGCTTATATTGCCATAATATAACATGGTTTTAAGTTGGTTTTGGTGTACCATGCATGCCTTGCATACCTACCTTGTAATGCCTTGTGATTGCCTTAATATGCCTTAGGTTGTGTGCCTTTGTTTTAGCATGTTTTAGGCTTAGATTTGTGAAGCTTTTGTGCTTATTTTGCCATGCTTTAGGTCTGTCTTAGGTTGTTTGAGTCGACCCTAGCATGCATTATATAGCCTCTTTGCATTTTTGGGCTTGTTGGCCTTAAGTATGTAAGTGTATAGCATGCTTTGTTTGCTTTGATTTAGTGGATTGGAGTCATTTTTCATGTTATTTTAGTCCCTTTAACATGTTTGTATGCTTTCCTTGCATGTCTCTTTAACGCCTTATGAGCTTGTGTTGTATGCTCCTTGAAAGTGCATTTGTGCATGCCTTTGGACTTGAGCCATTTAGATGCCATCTAGGAGTCCCTTGGGTGTTGTTTAGGTCTTCCTTTGACCTATTTTGAGTCCCCTTAGCCTTGTGAGGCTTGGTGGGTTTGACCTTGGTTTAAGCCTCTTGGCTTGCCTCAAGTACTTGGGCCATTTGCATGCTTTACTTGCTTGAAATAGTTGGTTTGGCACCTCTATTTTGTGCAATTTCAGAGCTTGTGTTGCATGCTAATTGTCTATTGTTTGGTCTCTTTAAATGTGCTTAAGAGTTCCCTTGTTTATGCTTAAGGTGTTGGACCATGGTTGCATGCATGTGTGTGTGCATTTTGGCCTTCATTTCCTTGGTTTTGGCCACTGATTTTAGGCCAAATTAGAGTTACCTAGATCATGTTTAAGACCATCATTTGCTTGGTTGCATGCTTACCTCATGTTTGCTAGTATGCTTGCACAAGTGCCTTGTCATGCCATGTTGCATCCTTAGCTTGTATGCCTAGGTCGCATTGCATCTTGCATGCATGCCTTGTTCCTTGATTTGGTGATAGGAATTGGGCCTTGTTTTGTTTGATTGGTTTGCATTTCATTTGACATGAAAGTGCACACTTGATTCTTTAGGCCATCATGCATGGAAATGCGTGATTGGTGGCCCGAGAATCAAGGCACATACCCCTTTGAGCCGCAAACATGATAGGGGGCATGATTGGTGCATACATTGTTTGAATTGAATTGCCATGCAAGTTTTGCCCTCTCACATCGTGAGTTGCGTGTTCTGCGAGCATTGTTTGCCGACAGGCAACATTTTGTGACGCCCGGCAGTAAGTAATCAGCAGATGGGTTCATTTGGTGCCGACGGCCACACCCTAGTGCCGGTGGTCATTCTACTTAGCCAGTGGGATCCCCCAGTATCTTGAGAGGCATTCCTGAGACTTTGGCGGCCAGAGGAGCAAAGCGAGGAAAACAGAGGCGACTATGCATGGCAAGGCGATTCGAGCAAATCCCGAGCATGCGCCAGATGTCGATCCGCTTCCCGAGGGCTTTACTGCTTTTAATTAGATTAATTAATTTGTTAATTTAATTGATCTAATATTTAATTAGCTTGCGTAGTTAATTAATTTGTATATTCTTTTGGTCCTCCCATGCAGGGCAAATCTGTAATAAGCGTGTGTGAGTGGTGCATGTCTTCCAACCCCCACTTCTTTCTTCCCTTTTATTTACCCGCTTACGATGGTAGATTAGGGCACGTTTATTTTAGCATACCTTATGTAATGCATGCGTGCATCCATATATTTGTCTTACATGCACCGGGCTCGGTACATCATACAAGCCGCATTGCATCTTCAAATCTAACTTGAATACGTGCACCGAATGATTGCATGTCACGTGCCATTTTAGGGCTAGCCGAGCCTATCCTAAACTGCATCTTTGTATGTGTTGCATTAGCCACTTAACATGAACTAGGATCATGCATATGACTACTAACTAGTTTATTGTTTTGGCATGGAGTACGATGTAAGTATTTATGCTTTAGCATATTGCATGCGTGTGAATGTTAACATAACAGCATGATTACCATGTGGCTAAATGCTTATATGAGATAAACTGTTTGAATGCCTGTGGGTGGAGGTTGGATTGCTTGAGTTGGAAAAACTTGTTGAAATCCGTGTTTTAGCCTACTTGCGAGTAGCAAATTCCGAAGCGCTTTCAAAACGAACGGATATGCAATGCTTGTTTCCAAATTAGGCAATCTAGTCTATACTTGTTTGCTGTGCGCATAACATAGTAATTCTAGGCTAATAACCGGAACGAGAACACATAACGTTTTCAAAATCGGATATCACGGTTAGTAGAGGCGGTCTTGGACCCGCGAAAGGGGGTGCTCATAGTGACCTTCCCGATCGTACCAAGCTCTGAGCCAAGACAACTTTGGTGATGATGGACACGTGGCCTTCTAGACCGAGTCGTGGTTTCCTAAATTTCCCATTTTAAAAATATTTAGGTGGCGACTCAGATTCCGCAAAGCAGTCCATGTTTGGCACTTCTTTTCAAAATCTGTTTTTTTCTCAAAACGATTTGCCAGAGTTAGACTCTTTGGTTCAGATTAAGAACCGCAACAAACAAAAAAGGGGAGTCCGAACTGTAGCATCGAGGTCCCTCGCGGGCGCTGTTACAACATCCTTTCTGCATTGTAGTGTAGTTTGGTGTATGCAAGCTTAAAACTGTTGCAAGCGTGCTTCGTTACAACTTTTCTTTGCATGATCATAAGTTATGCTCGGCTTCGTGCATTGTCTTGCATTTTGCCCCTGCCTTCGGGCGCATACCTTATTTGTCTTGCATGTTTGTCTAAGTCTTCGGCCTTGTAAAAAATGGGTCATCTCTGGGCTTTGACATTCACTCCCATCATTGTTATGACTTTCGAGTTCTGTCAAAGAGGGGCAACTGTAGACACCCCATTTTTGACCGTCCTCAAGACTCGGACGTCACCGCCTGAACACTCGGTGATCATCCTTGTTTGTGTTCGTTTGGGGTTCTCGCATTGCCTCAGGACCCCCGAATTCGACTGTTTTGTGTTTGGTTTTGCACCAAACACTTGTGCTTTGCCTTGGAGGGGCAGGGAATACCTTGTGAGGCATCCCCACACATTACCAGCCGTGGCTAGAGGCCACCGGCTAGAGTTTTATGCCGTCGGCAATATATGTTGCCGGTCGACAGTCAATTTTGTCAAAATGACATCTTTGGCCGGCCGACTACTGTTCATCTGCTTTTGCAGATATTTTAAAACAGTTGTCTTGCATTTGCTTCCCCTCCATACACGTGTATGGAAGGATGGCCCTCTTGTTAGCTTACCTTGTAAGCTTTACAAGATTGGCTCCTCTATAAGAGGAGGCCCTCTCTCCCTTGTTCTAGGGTTGGAGAAGTTGGAGAAGAGAGTGAGAAGACTCTGGTTTTAGGGTTTAAGTTAGTGTATCAAACCTATATCTATATCTCTCCCTCTCTTACCATTGTGTGTGTTTTAGGCTTAGTTTTGTGCACAAACAACTACCATCACACCATCCTCTTGGAACTGAGGTTCTTGAGGCTCGTTTTTGGAGCTTTGAAGCTGGTTTGGAGCTTAAGGGGCTGCTGGTCCACCATTTTTGAAGGTGGTCTACAAGGGTAAGACACTAGTCCCTTTTTACCCCACTTTTGCATTGTATTTTTGACCATCTTACAACTATTTTCAAGCTTAGTGTTTAATACATAAAAGTTCTGTTTTTGGGCCCTCTAAATAGTTTGTTTAGAGTGTTTTGTGGTTTGGAGGTGTTTGACCCCTCTTAAGCCTTGAGAGGCCCCTTTTTGTGCTATTTTGAGTGAGCTCCGGGACTTTGGTGTTTGGGCCTCCTCACCACTGAAATCTTGAGGGATTTCAATGGTAAGGATGGTACCTTGAAGTCCTAAGAAGGAGAGGGCCACCCCCTCTCCTTGTTGTCCTTGAAAAGGGCACTTTTTGGCCTCTTGAGGGAGCATCATGTTTGAGTGTTTGTTGATCATGCCATAGCTGCTTTTTATGCTTATTATGCCATGATATAACATTGTTGTGTGTTGGTTTTGGTACACCACGTTAGTTTAACATACATGCCATGTAATGCCTTGTTGTTGCCTTAACATGTCTTAGGTTGTAAACCCTTATTCTAGCATGTTTTAGGCTTGGTCTTGTGAAGCTTTTGTGCTTATTTGGCCATGTTTAAGGTCTGTCCACAGTTGTTTAGTTGATCTTAGCATGCTTTGTGTGGCCCCTTTGCATTTTTGGTTTGTTGGCCTTAAGTATGTAAGTGTGTAGCTTGCATTACTTGCTTCAGTTTAAGTGGTTTGGTACCATTTGTAACATCATTTCAGTCCCTAAGATATGCTTGTATGCTTGCTTTGGACACCTCTTTAATGCTTTGAAAGCTTGTGTTGAATGCTCCATGTTTTGGCCATTGTGCATGCTTCGGACTTGAGCCACTTAGATGTCATCTAGGTGCACTCTTGGCTTCGTTTAAGTCTGCGTTTGACTTGTTTTAAGTCCCCTTAGCCTTGTGAGGCTTGGTGGACTTGACCTTGGATTAAGCCTCCATGGCTTGTCTTAAGTACTTAGGCCATTGTGGCATGTTTTGCTATCTTGTTTAAATTGACTTGGCATCATTTTATAACATGATTTCAGAGCTTAGTTTGCATGCCATTAATCTATGTTTGTCCCTTTTAAATGTGTTTAAAAGTTGCTTCATTATGCTTAAGTCTTGAACCATGTATCTATGCATGTTTGCATGAACATTTGCCTTCATGTACTTAGCATTTTTGGCCACTGTTTTAGGCCTATTTAGAGCTGCCTAAATCATGTTTAAGTCCATCCCTTTGTTGGTTGCATATGCTCCTTGTGTGTTGTAGCATATTGGTAAGTTGTTGCATGTTGGAATTTGCATGATTGAATGAAGTCACATGCTTGTTTGCATGCTTGGACATCCACATTGCATCTTGCATGCTTGTTGGTTAACATTGATGTTTCATGTCTTGTATGCTTGTTAGCTTGTCTGCTTATTTGCATTGCCATGGTTGCATACTAGTCAACATGCCTAGGATTGCATTGCATTAGCATGCGTGCTAGACCTCTTGAGATGAGTATGATTGAGGTCGGGCCTCCTTGTGTGCTTATTTGGTTTGCATTCATTTGAAATTGAAGTTGCACACTTGATTCTTTGGGCTATCATGCATGGAAATGCGTGATTGGTGGTCCGAGAATCGAAGCACATCCTTCTTTGAGTCCTTAACATGATAAGGAGTGTGATTGGTGCATATATTGCTTGAATTGCATTGCCATGCAAGGCTCTGTCCTCTGCTGCTGTCAAACAGGTTCTGCAGGAATTTATTGCTGATCGACTGCACAGAGTGCCGACCGGCAATCAATTGGTGGCCGATAGCTTCACTCTCTGCCGATGACCACATCCCACTGCCGGTGGCAATTCTACTCAGCCGATGGTGTCTCCCAATGTCCAGGGAAGCAATTCAGAGACTTTGACAGTCTTCTGAGGGGCAGAGCAGGGAAAACAGAGGCAGTCTATGCATGGCAGTGTGCTTCCGAGCAGGACCCGAGCATGCATTGCATTAGACCCGCTTCCCGAGGACTTTACTGCTTTCCTTAGCTTAGTTAATTTGTAAATTAATTAAGTGGTCTGTAATAATTAATTAGCTTGTAGGTTAATTAATTTGTATATTTATTTGGCCCCTCCGGGCGAGGGCGAATCTGTAATAAGTGTGGGTGCGTGTGTGTGCATGTCTTCCAATCCCTACTTCTTTCTTCCCTTTTATTTACCCGCTTATGATGGTAGATTAGGGCATGTTTAAATTAGCATACCTTATGCTATGCATGCGTGCATCCATACATTTGTCTTGCATGCACGGGGCTCGGCGCATCACGATAACTGCATTTGTACTTCAATTCCAAATTGAATACGTGCATCAATTGATTGCATTCCACATGACATGTTTAGGTTAGCCGAGCCTACCCTAATTGCATTCTGTATGTGTTGCATTAGTCAATTTGACATGAACTAGGACCATGTATATCTGATAACTAGTTTATTGTTTTGGCACGGAGTACGATGTAAGTATTTTCATGCTTTAGCATACCGCATGCATGTGAGTGCTATCATGACAGCATGCTTACCATGTAGCTAGATGCTTATGTGAGATAAACTGCCTGAATGGCTGTGGGTGAAGGCTGGATTGCCTGAGTTGGAACAACTCATTGAAATCCGTCTTTTAGCCTACTTGCGAGTAGCAAATCCCAAAGCATTTTCTAAAACAAACGGATATGCAATATCGTTCCAAATTAGGCGATCTAGTCTATATTTGTTTGCTGTGCGCATAATATAGTAATTCTAGGCTAATAACTGGAATAAGAACACATAACGTTTTCAAAAACGGATATCATGGTTAGTAGAGGCCGGTCTTCGGACCGGGCGAGAGGGGGTGCTCATAGCTGACCTTCCCCAATCGTACCCAAGCTCCCGAGCCAAGGCAACTTTGGTGATGACGGACACGTGGCCTTTGGCACCGAGTCAGGGTTTCCTAAATTTCCCAAAATAAAATATTTAGGTGGCGACTTTGTATCTGGCAAAGCAGTCCATGTTTGGCACTTCTTTCAAAAAAATCTGTTTTTCTCAAAATGATTTCCCAGATTTGGACTCTTTGGTTCAGATTAAGAACCGTGACAATTTGAGTCCGAACTGTAGTAGACCCACAAACGAACAGAACGGGGGTTCATCCCCCCGGGGCGTTCGGGGACGTCTACAGCTATCATACTGTATGCTAATTGAAACATGCCCTAATCTAACCATCATAAGTTGGTAAATAAAAGGGAAGAAAGACGTGGGGTTGGAAGACATACATCACACTCATGCACACTTATTACAACATTGCCCTCGCGCAGAGGGTCCGAATAAATAATATACAGTCTCGAATAGTACAGTCCAAATAATACAGTCCAAGATATGTACAAATTCCTAATTAATTAACAAAATTAACTAAGAAAACAATAAACTGGCATGCAAGCCAGGGACTGCCTTGACTCTTCTTCAGATGATGAATGATGCATATCTGGGTTGCCTTTGCGCGAAAATCCACTATGATGCCCAATTAGCCTCTGTTTTGCAATAATTTTTGAAAAACGTGCCGAGCCCCGGAAGACTGCTGATTCTTGATTTGCTGCAACAGAGAGCAGAAAAGGGGCATGGCAATGTATTTTCACAAATGTATGCATGTGTCGATCCTTATGCCACCAATCACGCATGTCGATGCATGATGGCCGAGGAGTCGAATTGCACAACTCAATATAGAATGAATGCACATGAAAACTCAACTAGACCTAACTCCATCATGGATAATCCGGAGTGTCGGTGACTGGGGAATTGAGACACGTTCCATCACTCAGAGTACGAAACGTACCTCGTTTCTCATGCTCGGGCTAACTCCTATCCCGAACACAATGCAATATGCATGACATGCATGAAATGCAACTAAGATACAACCTAACATGTAACTTGCTATGAAATGGCATACACGATGCACGAGGTAACCTGGCATACACAACGCGCTAACATACAACCTAGCATACACAAGGCTATGGAATGAAATGGCATACACAATGCGCAATGGACTTACACCAATATGAGTGGACCTCAGCCACACTCACATAGGAGGCCATTAGGTGAAAATGAGACAATCGAGATGCGTGCACGCGTGAACGCAAACCGAGGACCGAACCTAAGGCACGGAATGCCACTCTAACAAGACATGGCAAAGTATGGAATATGGCATACTAGCATGCAAATTTCAGAGGCAATAAGTGATGCAAAACAGCCCCGAAAGATGGCAAAATGACACCCGATGCATAAAATGAATCCCGAAACATGAAATTAGGCGCATGGAATGACCTATGGCTATGCAATGCATGCATTATTTGAACATGAAGTGTGAAGACAGAATCAAGAAAACCCAAAAAAAAGCATATTTACAGCTTTAAGCAAGGTCAAAAAATGAACACAAATGGGGCTAAGCTAGCATGCAAAAATGGCCTCGAAAGCGAGATAATGAAGCAAGTAGCAGCTACTGACCTCAAACAGAGAAAGGGACCTTCTAAAATGTTGAAGAGGGGCCCAAAATATGGTATTTTACAGTTTACAGAAAACCACAAAAACAAACACAAGCATGGCTAAACTCTCATGCAAGAAATGGGCCAAAAGAGGAACAAAGAAGGAAGTGATGGCTGAAGGCTCCAAACAGATGAGGGCCCTTCACCAATGTTGAAGAGGGGCCCAAAACATGGCATTTTACAGTTGATAACCAAACCCAAAATAGTGCAAAAGCATGCTCAAAATGCTATGCAAAATAAGGCCAAAAAGAGAGTTATAACACAAAGAACAAAATGGATGCCTCAAATAGTAAAAGACCCTCAATGAAACATGAAGAGGGGGTCAAAATAAGGCCATTTATAGTTTTGACCAGAGCCCAAAAAATGAAGCACAAGAGGATAACAAATCATGCAAAAATAAGGCCAAAAGAGGGATATAAAGGCAAGTGACAGATGGAGGCCTCAGACAGTGATGAGCCCTTCAACAATGTTGAAGAAGGGACCAAAATAATCCACTTTAAATTTGACAACATGCCTCAAAACAGTTTACACATAGGCCAAAAATACTACACAAGAAATAGGCATACAAGAGAGGTAAAGAAGCAAGTGCAAAAAGGAAGCCTCAAACAGTGAGAGGCCCTTAAACAAACATGAAAAAGAGCTCAAAAAAATTCTATTTTCAGTTATGGTTGGAGCCCAAAAGTGCAAGCAAGAGAGGCTAATATATTGAGCAAAATAAGGCCAAAAAAGAGGAGAAATGTGCTTACCCTTGTAGCCTAATCTTTGACAGCTTTTTGGCTTGAGAAGTGGTGCCTCCTAAGCTCTGAAAAGGTCCTCCAAGCTACTGGAATGGAGTGGTGGTGTGGTGCTAGGTGGTGGTGTAGAAATGGGTATAGAATTTGGAGGTTTGGAGGCTTGAAGTGTAAAGAGAAATGGCTCCAATATAAGAGGCTCAAAGCAAATTTTTCTAACCCCTAAAACTAGAGCTGGGGGCTGTTTATATAGGCAAAAGAGGGGGAGAAAGAGGGGGAAAAATGGGGGGGAAAACAATTCAAGTTTCCCCCCAAAAGTTGGCCCCCTAGATACAAAATCTAGAGGGAAAAGAAGGGTATATTTGTAATATACCAACCCTGAGGATCATGGCCGGCCAGCTTGCTAGGGTTTAGGTGGTCAGCCGGCTCTCCCCATGGCCGGCCGGCCAAGGGTCAAAAGGGTCAAGTGGCATTAGTGGCCGGCCACCACAAATTGGTGGCCTCTCATGTGTGCTCAACACAGCCATGTGGTCAAAAACTGGAGACAGTGAACCAGGAGAGAGAAAATGCCACTTTTTGGAGGGGTTCAAAAGGGTCAATGACAATTACTGGCCGGCCATATGATATTGGTGGCCTCCCAGGTGTCTACAACACAAATATGTGGTTTAGGGCAAGAAAAAGTGGCCTTAGGGTGGTCAACATTGGCTTTCAAGTGAGAAAAACGGGCGACGGAGGGCGATTGAGGGATAAAACTGGTTGCTGAAACAATTACTGGCCTCCCACCCTTCTACGACCTTCTCGACAATGAAACAGAGGTCCCTGCCAAAAATGAACTCAAACCGATGCAAAATGAAGGTTCGGGGGCCGAAACGCGCAGCCCGGGGCCTCGAAAACTGACTGTTAGGCACCGGAAGTGGTGTTTGACCATGAAGTTGGTCTCTCGGACCATAGTGTCCCTCAAAAGGGAGTAAATAAGATGCATGCCAAAAACTGGAGCAAACGGAGGTGGTTAGGCGGTCCCGAACCGAGGCACTCGGCCTGACGGCTCCAAAAATCGGGAACCGGGCTTCGAAATGGGCAAAATGGCTGACGACCATGAAACGTAGCCTACGGCCACTGAGAGATGATCTACGAGACCTCTCCCTCCCTTCTGGAAGAGAAACAGAGAAAACTGAGCCTAGTTCGCAAACCGAGGCAAAGCATGAAAGAATCTGGAAGTCCGGAGGCAAGGCTCGCAGCCGAGACTCTGAAACTTCTGAACGAGCACAATATGCAACATCACCAAGTGCTCAATCGGTGACGTCTGAGTCTTAAGGTCGGTCAAAAATGGGGTGTCTACAGTTGCCCCTCTTTGACAGAACTCGAAAGTCATAAGTGACGGGAGTGAATGTCAAAGCCCAGAGACGATCCATTTTTGACAAGGCCGAAGACTTAGACAAACAGGTGATATAAACAAAGATGTGCCTGCAGGCAGGGGGCAAAATGCAAAACGATATGCACAAGGCCAGATGTAACTTGATGATCATGCAAGTGCAGCAAACTGTAATGAAACAAATATTCGCAAACAGATGCAACAGTTTTAAGCAAGAATGCCAAGCAACAACTATATTTCATGCAGTTAGGAATGCGGAGAATTATTCAATTCTCGTCGCGTCTCACACGGAGAAGATACGATACCTGCGCGATTCGTCTGGTCATGCCAGCTTCAAATGAACCGTACATACAATATCGTGCCTGCAAAAGGAGGAAACTCAACAAGCACAACAAATCTGACAACATATGTTCAATGTGATCTTGAATGTAGACAAATGTAGTGCCAGTAGAAAGGTGCATCACAACGCGGGGAGAACGCACGTGGCGACGCGAGTTTGAGCACAGAGGCTTGGTGATATCGAAGAGATGTACATAACAATGCAAGTACGTGCATGAGAATGCAAGTTACGTGCACAACAATGCAGGACAAGCGTAAATCAGGATGCGTGTTTGTCACAAAACGACGAGCAAGGAAATGCGCGTTTTGGCGAGGGCGACTCGATCACGGCCTCCGGTTCACCTCCCGGAGAGGTTACAACATGTTCAAAAAGGATACACCTTGATTTTGATGAGTAATGATGAGACACACATCAGAAGTTGAAGCTGAAGTTCCGGCAGAGCGATTTTGCGACAGAAAGTGCACTTCTCTTGTACTTTTTCAGGTCCCGGGGACTCCAATCCTTCTCAAAATTTGCAGAGACCTTGGGGGGCATGTGGGGAACACCACCGGCCAGCTCTCTTCCCAAGGGGAGGCCACCGGCCACTTTTTGAAAAGAGAATGGTCGGCCTGCCAGAAAAGGTGGCCGGCCGGCCACTTGTCCAAATCCGTGGGTATTTTTGTCTTTTCACCCTCTTTTCTTTAAAACCATTCGGCCAAACACTTTGTGCTCACAACACCAGCTCCGAAAACATCTTCTCTACCTTCCCTAACCATTTTCCTCTTCAGATCTGAGCTCTATACGCGTTTTCCAACGCCCCACGCAAGTTGTTTTCGCGAAATCTTTCAGTTTTAAGCACTTTGAACCGATTAAATTTTGATTTCGGTGCTTCTTTTCTCATTTTCGCCACTTGAGGTGAGTTTATCTCAACATTTGGAAGATTTTCTCGGGAGTTGACTTTTGTTGACTTTTCCAATTTTTGCTCATTTTTGCTCCTTTTGTAGATTTTCTGAAATGGCCGGTCATTTTCCTCACCGTGGAGGTTCTCCGGGCGCCGGAGGTGATCCCGATATCATGGCTCTGCCTCCGAGGGTTCGACCCTTCATACCCGGGAGGTAAGACCCACCGAAGCATATTCTTCCGCGGGCTATTTTCTATCACTTCACTGACTTTGATGAGCGAGCGCCCGGGGATCTCCTTCTGCGGGAGCCAGAGTATCACCTCTCTCATCAGGCGCGAGAGGTATTTACTTCGTTTTCACCTTTTCTGCAACATATTATGAATTTTTCATGCATTCTGTTTGCATTCTGAACACACAGTTCAATCACTTGAGTTTCTGAACACTCAGCCCATAAATTGATTGTGAACACACGGCACACACTGGTTGAGAATTGAACACACGGCCCAAACACTAATTCTCTGAACACAGAGTCCGAATCGAAGGTGAACACATGGCACACACTGATTGAAATTTGAACACGCAGCCCAAACACTGATTTTCTGAACACACAGCCCGAATTGAAGGTGAACACGCGGCACACACTGATTGAGATTTGAACACGCAGCCCAAACATTGATTTTCTGAACACACAGCCCGAATTGAAGGTGAACACGCGGCACACACTGATTGAGATTTGAACATGCAGCCCAAACATTGATTTTCTGAACACACAGTCTGAATTGAAAGTGAACACACGGCACACACTGATTGAGATTTGAACACACAGCCCAAACACTGATTTTCTGAACACACAGCTCAAATTGAAGGTGAACACATGGCACACACTGATTGAGAGTTTGAACACGTAGCCCAAACACTAATTTTCTGAACACCCAGCTCAAATTGAAGGTGAACACACGGCACACACTGATTGAGAGTTGAACACACAGCCCAAGTTGAAGGTGAACACACGGCACACACTAATTGAGAGTTGAACACGCAGCCCAAGTTGAAGGTGAACACACGGCACACACTGATTGAGATTTGAACACGCAGTCCAAACACTGATTTTCTAAACACTCAGCTCAAATTGAAGGTGAACACACGGCACACACTGATTGAGAGTTGAACACGTTGCCCAAACACTGATTTTCTGAACACACAGCCCAAGTTGAAGGTGAACACACGGCACACACTGATTGAGAGTTGAACACGCAGCCCAAACACTAATTTTCTGAACACACTGCCCAAGTTGAAGGTGAACACACGGCACACACTAATTGAGATTTGAACACGCAGTCCAAACACTGATTTTTTGAACACCCAGCTCAAATTGAAGGTGAACACATGGCACACACTGATTGAGAGTTGAACACGCAGCCCAAACACTAATTTTCTGAACACACAGCCCAAGTTGAAGGTGAACACACGACACACACTGATTGAGAGTTGAACACGCAGCCCAAACACTAATTTTCCGAACACACTGCCCAAGTTGAAGGTGAACACACAACACACACTGATTGAGATTTGAACACGCAGTCCAAACACTGATTTTCTGAACACACAGTTCGAATTGAAGGTGAACACATGGCACAAACTGATTGAGAGTTGAACACGCAGCCCAAACACTAATTTTCTGAACACACAGCCCAAATTGAAGGTGAACACACAGCACACACTGATTGAGGTTTGAACACGCAGCCCAAACACTGATTTTCTAAACACACAGCTCAAATTGAAGGTGAACACACAGCACACACTGATTGAGGTTTGAACACGCAGCCCAAACTGATGTCTAGCACGCAGCTTACACTTTGAAATCTGAACACGCGGCTCATTCACTTTACTTTGCACGCCGCCCATTCATTTGCACACAGCTCATTCATTTCATTTGCACACAGCTCATTCATTTTATTTGCACACAGCTCATTCATTTTATTTGCACACAGCTCATTCATTTCATTTGCACACAGCTCATTCATTTCATGGTGAAGCATGTATTCATTCTGAATACAGGTGACTTCTCGCACTGTGCAGGGATACGGCTCCACCGTAGCTAGAGATTGGTACGCCGAGCTCCCGGAGGCTGTCCGGGATTTGGTGGATTTGGCAGGGTTTGGGCCCTTCTATACTGGGCTTTCTCGTTGTCCTACCAGGAGGACGTTGATGGCCGCCTTGGTGGAGAGATGGTGGGACACCACCAACTCCTTTTATTTTTCAGCCACGGGGGACTTGACTATGACCCCGCTCGACTTTGCCGTGTTGACTGGCCTTGACGTAGGAGGTTGGCCCATCCCTTACGACGAGGACATGGGCCAGTGGGAGGCCGCTTGGATATATTTACTGGGGGCTCGCCCACCTGTTGATAGATCTTCGGGCAGAGTCTGATACACCTGGTTCTTTTCCCATTTTCGGAGGGTGGAGATGGAGCCCGGGACTCCTAAGGAGGCAGCACAGTATGTCCGTGGTTTTTTGATGTTCCTCTTCGGGATTACTTTGTTTGCCGATAGGGGGAACACCGTTGGGCTATATCTATTGAGTGCTTTGGTGGACCTATCACAGGTCAGACAGTATGATTGGGGTGGCACCGGCTTGGCTACTCTTTATTGCTACATGAGTGCGACCTCTTGCAGATGGGGAGACTTACTTGGCGGCTATTGGAGAGCTTAGGAGGTACTTTCTGCCCTCTTGATTCATATTTCTGCCCCTCATTATTTTTATATTGCACACACGGCGCACTTTACACTCTGTATTTTGCCCTCAGCACTTTGCATTTACACTCTGCACTGTTTTCCACAGTTATGGGTCTATGTGTATTTCCCGACGTTAGCCCCAGAGTTGGTAGTGGAGGGGCCCCTCGTGACCCCGTACTCACTTGTTTTTGAAGGCCAGCACCGGCCAAGACCTCGGGAGTCTCTCCTTTATCTACGGCAGTATTTCGACACGGTGCAGTCGACGGAGGTATTTTAGAACTCTCAGTTCTTTGTGTTTTCATCTTTGATTTGTCTTGTACCTTCTTGATTTTTGATTGATTGGTTATCCGCAGATCACATGGGAGCCCTGGGCACCCTTAGGTGAGGGTCTCCGATTCCAGTTTGCTGGAGGGCGGGGTGCCTCCCAGTACAGGATCCTATTCGAGGGGCCAGTTGGTAGGGCCTGGTTTCTGGGGGAGCGCTTCTTGCGTCAGGTATGGGGCTATACTTCTCAGGACCCTCCCTCAGCACCCCTAGTCGAAATGCGGATCGCTGATAGGCTCTCTTCTCGGGATGTTATTAATGCTATGCTGGGTACTGATGCCTTACTCCATCTTGAGGAGGGGGATTATGCCACTTACCGTCACATATATCTGATGCCTCCATTGACGGGAGTCCGTACTCCGACGATGAGGCCTGCTGGTATGCCATCTTCGAGCCAGGCCCAAGCTCGGGCTGCGGACACCCCTTCCACTAGCAAGGCTGGTACATCTAGAGGTGGGGGTGGATTGGTTCCCCCGATTCCCTCGACTTATCATCATCCTGGATGGCCGGATATGTTGACTGAGCTGATGGGATGGCAATATGGGACTACCTCTTCGATTCCGATCCCGATAGAGCCTCCGATGCCTGGCCACCGATATGTTAGAGACCCCGACTCACCACCGGTATGTTTTACAGCTTTGATTCACTACTCAGATACTTGGACACCCATTCATTTACTGATACCCCTGCCTTTTGCATCTATAACCCCCTGTTGAGTACATGGATCAGGTGCTCGAGATGGTAGCCTCACTTGAGGGGATGGTACTGCAGAGGGAGGCGCAGTTGTCCATTATGGGCTTCCAGGTACCCTTTAGTTTTCTAGCATTGTACTTCTGATAACATGCTGATTTTGGACATTTTACTGCATTAATAGGCTACTTGTGTAGAGCACATCTGACACACACCACATTCGTGCACTATTCCTGCGTACATCTACCCTGTGTAGCTTGTTTGCGTCTGTATCTGATATACATGTTTTGGCTGATGTATTCAAAATGCATTTTTCATTTTCAGATGCCTCCAGTATATGCTCAGCCGCAGGCCGGGCCACCTGGGCCTTCTCGGGGAGATGGACCATCTGGGCCTTTTCGAGGAGCTGGGCCATCCAGGCCCTTTCGAGGAGCTGGGCCATCCAGGCCTTTTCGAGGAGCCCGAGGAGGAGGGTCGTCTCATAGACGCAGAGCACACATTATAGAAGAGGAGCCCGATGAGGATGAGGAGGAGGAGGTTGTAGATCGTCAGTCGGAGACATCTGCTGACAGAGAGGAGGGCTCCGGTCTTGGCTCCGAGAGTGGAGGCAAGGCTGAGGGGGATCCTGAGGATGACAGCTCCGACTCGGATGGTGATGGGGGTGCAGAGGCTACTTCGCAGAAGATGATGAAAAGGGCCTCTTATTCCCGCTCTTGAGAGCATTGATGTTGCGGTTCCCTGTTTTATTTACCTTTTTGCTAGTAGTTGTAGCACATTGTACATTATTAGGCAGTTTTATTTTTGTAAAACTTGTGCCCTTTGTTTGTAAAATGTTGTAACAAATGGAGCATGATGGAATGAAACAGCTTTTGAAAAAGTGTTGTATTTTAAACTTTTATCATCATATCGCATCATTTTGCACCATAATGAGATTGAATGGAAATGTGCGTTGTGCATTTACCCAGTCAGGTAGTGAACCGACGCAACAACTTAACTCACTAAGATATAACAAAACCTTAGCAAGTTTACAACTCGATAAGCAAAATACAACAGTGTCGACAACTTAATAAACAAGACTCAACAAAAATTGCTTAAACAAAGGGTAACAACTCAAAAGCATGAAACACGACAGCTTGAAACACGACAGCTCTACAAACAACTCGATAAGCAAAACGACAACTCGATAAGCAAAACAACAACTCGATAAACAAAACTTAACAAAACAAAGTGTACTTCGGACGATCTGGGCAATGGAACGCATCCGAAACAGAGGGAAATGGAGGCCTTCGACATACCCGTTGCATGGAAATGCTTGAAACTTCCTCTCGGAGGGTAAAACAGGGCCAAGGATACACATTGGAACATGGCCGGCCACTTTATTGCAGGGGGGCCACCGGCCAGGTTTTGAAAAAGGAAATGGCCGGCCTGCCAGAAAAGATGGCCGGCCAGCCACTTAATTCAGCAACCATCAAATTTTTAACACGTGTCCCCCAAATAGTGTTTTCTCCTCTTTAAAAGCCTTGGCTCCGTGGTTCATTCAATTCATCTTAGTTTTGCACAAAAATGACGGCGTTTCTTGTTGAAAATCTCACATCTTGGATTGCTTCTCCAGATGGCTCGGAAAAGTTAAACTTCCGGGGCTTCGGGTTGAATGCATTATTCACGCTGGGTCGTACTCCACTGCACCTTCCCTTCCTCCATGCCGCAGCAAGGTTCTGGAACCCAGTGACGTACATCTTTAGCTTTGGCGGGCAAGAGGTATGTCCAACTTTTGAAGATTTTCAAGTTTTGATGGAGTCTGAACGTTCGGAAGAGATCTTGCCTTAGTTCCGCTTTGGCCACGCCCAAGCTTTAGGGCGGATGTGTCGACTTACCGCGCATAATGCTCGGTCTCTGATCCGTAATGGGGAACTGGATATCCTCGGTTTGATCCATCGCTTTTCTGGTGCCGGTGACCGCGGCGATCACCATTGGCAAGGTTTCCGACAACATGCGCTCTGCTTGTGCATGCTATCTCACTTCCTGCTTGTCCCGGGTCTGGGTGGACCCAACATCCGTTTGATTGAAGTTGCTCAGGGCTTGAAGGAAGGGAAAAGCTATATTGCTATGGCATTGGCCGAAACGCTGATGGGCTTGGATGCTTTCCACCGTTAAGAGACGGCCAGATTTGCGGGGAGTCCACTACTGCTGCAGGTAATGTTTCCCACCCAATCTCACATATGTATTTGCTCACATCACTCGGCCCTCAGGCTCGGTTTTTCTCACAAAACCCTTGTCTCACTGTTCTCTCATCGCACGTCTCTCTATTCTTTATTCTCTTATTTTTCATCCCTCCCCAGGTATGGTTGATGGATAAATTGCAGGTTGTGGACTCTTGCCCTGCCTACTCAGCCCGCAGCTACTTCTTTCGACAACGCCTGGTTGATCGCTTGATGAGGGATGGTGGTTCAACTGGATGTGCAATTTTTTTGCTGACCGCATTGCTTGGCGCTGTCCTTGGCTCAATCTTCCGACAATGAGCTATAGCATGTCCCGGCAGACTGGGGTCCAGCTGATTGGTCTGACTCACTGTGTGTTCTATTTTCCGTTCCGGTTCCAGCGCCAGTTTGGCCATGATCAGACTTGCCCGCCAGAGGAGATTGAGTACCCGGCTGCTTTCTCGGTCCGAGGCGCACATCTTGCCCGATATGCCACAGCATGGAGGACTAGAGAACTCCTGGCCCCTGCTCCCACTTTCAGTTGCACTTTATCTGACGAGTGCTGGGATTGGCTCAATGAAGCAGCACAGATTGGGCCTAGCTTGGCATCAGAGGTTTCGACTAGCTCTGGGAGGGGGTGCAGGGACACCTGACTTGACTATGCCCCGGATTTAGTGCTTTATTAGTACTTTGAAGTTTTCTTTATGAGTGTAATAAAAAAGCAACTTCAATTGTATGCAAGAGCAAGCGAATTCTGTGTTGAAATCAATGAAATTGAAGGTTGTGGTACTGAAAATTTTCCGCTTTGGTCCAAAAATGGTCTTAGTTGTAAAAAAGATTAATTTGAACAAAGTCAACCTTTATTAAAACTTTTCAAAACTATTTTCGATATGGATCAGAATTGGACATGCCTGAGATCTGTCACTGAGATGCACAACCCCGGATCCTAGCAACTGGAAAGTTGCCCCTAGTCTGAATAGGACTGCGGCACTGTGTGGCAATGGAAAGTTGTCCCTAGTCTGAATAGCACTGTACCGGAGATTGCGGCGAATGCTGATAGAAAAAGATGACTGAGACGATCAAAAATGGACAAAGTTGATCAGGGAAAAGTTTATGGCTGAACTCCAGGATGAAGTTGCCTACGTATCCCAAAGATGGGAATCAAGCCTTACGTAGTTCAGGCTCAGGATCGCTCGGGTATTTTCACTCTCCTTTTACGCTCTAACTTTTGCCAAGGCCGCCCTTTGCGGGTTTTCAATCTTGCGAGCTCAGTTTTTATAATTTCAAATTTTGTGTGCTCTAAGTTTTGCCTAGGTCGCCCTTTCGGGTTTTCAGCTTAGCGAGCCTCTCAAAGGTAATATTTCTTCAACTTGTCCATATTGATCGGTTATGAGAACTCCAAGCCATCTAGATCCATCAGAACCACAGCTCCACCTGACCAGATTGACTTGATAATGTAGGGACCAGTCCAATTGGGTCTGAACTTGCCCCTCGGGTCGTGGATGGGAGCTTGGTTGTCCTTGAGCACCAAATCTCCTTCTTTTAAATTCCTGGACTTAACCTTCTTGTTGAAAGCCCGGGCAATTCTGCGTTGATAACCTTGGACATGGTACAGTGCTTTCAGTCTTCTCTCATCGAAAAGCATGAGTTCCTCAAATCTGCTCTGTTGCCAATCCGCTTCGGCTATTTGACATTCAGCCAATACTCGTAATGACGGGACCTCAATCTCAATAGGTAGAACGGCCTCCATTCCATAAACCAATGAATACGGAGTCGCCCCAGTAGAAGTTCTGATTGAAGTCCGGTAGCCCCACAGAGCAAACGGAAGCTTATCTGGCCAGTCCCGGTAGGTTTCCACCATCTTCTGTAGTATGTGCTTGATATTCTTGTTGGCGGCCTCAACCGCTCCATTGGTCTACGGCCGATAGGTAGAGGACTTATGAAAAGCCACATTGTATTTTTCCAACAAATTAATCACCTCCTTCTTGAAGTGGAAACCATTGTCTGAAATAATTTCGTTTGGGACTCCGTAGCGACAGATGATGTTGTTTCTGATAAATTTTGCGACGTGCGAAGCTCTCAACACCACATAAGATTGGGCTTCGACCCACTTTGTGAAATAATCTATCGCTACCAAGATGAACTTATGCCCATTCGATCCCTTCGGGGTGACAGCCCCGATCACATCAATTCCCTAGACTGAAAATGGCCATGGCAAAGTCATGTTGTATAGCTTTGACGGCGGAATATTCATGCGATTTGCATGAATTTGACATTTGTGGCATCGCCGAACGAAACCGATACAATCCTTCTCCATGGTGGACCAGTAGTAACCCAGTCTGAGGATCTTCCGTGCCAACATTACCCCATTCATGTGCGCACCACATTCTCCCTCGTGGATGGCTTCCATCAGACGCTTTGACTCTTCAGCATTAACACATAGCTTATGCATTCCCAGATGACCCCTTTTATACAGCTTACCGCCACAGATGATGAACTGAATGGCCATTCTTCTGATTGCCCTTTTGTCTTTGGCATTTACCCCTGGCGGGTATGCTTCTTTCTCCAAGAAATTCCAAATGTCATAATACCAGGGGTTTTCGTCCTGAACTTCATCTATAGCAGCAATTGACTCATAGGCAGGTGCAAATTTCTGGTCAATGATGACTGGATGCATCCGGACTCCACACGGGATGTCTATCATAGAAGATAGAGTTGCTAAAGAATCTGCGAACCTGTTGTTCTCTTTTAGTAGATGAGTAAAACTTAGCTTCTCAAACCGAGGAATCAACAAGTCCAAGGTCTGGTGATACATCATCATCTTTTCCTCTTTTACTTTCCAATCTCCTTTTGCTTGAGACACAACAAGGTTCGAGTCCCCGATGACGTCCAACCGTCTTGCCCCTAGTTCCAGGGCAGCTTCCAGACCAGCGATTCATGCCTCATATTCCGCTTCGTTGTTCGAGACTTTGAATCGGAGTTTGAAGGCTAGAGGGATTACGAGAATTGTCGGGTGCTATCAGTAACACTCCTATCCCATACCCGTATTGATTTGACGCTCCGTCAAAGTACATCGTCTAAGTTTCATCGTCGATATGTAAAATGGCCTCATCTAGGAATAAATACTCGACTGCTTCACCCCCTTCCACTGGATGGTCGGCTAAGAACTCTGCCACTGCTCTTCCCTTGACCAACTTGCATGTCACATACTAGATCAATAGAAGCAACGACAACCAACAAGCAGTCTTTGGTTTCTCGAAAAGATATTTGATGGGATCAAGTCGTGAAACCAACATTACAGAGTGAGCTAACAGGTAGTGCCGCAGCTTCCTGGTAGCCCATACCAAAGCTAAGCAAGCCTTCTCCAGCGGAGTGTAACGGGTTTTGTACTCTAGCATCTTCCTGCTCAGATAGTAGATGGCTCTCTCTACCTTGCCTTCTGATTCTTGCACAAGCATGCAGCCCATTGTAGTCTCAGTTACTGACAGATACAAAATCAACGGTTTCCGGTTACGGCGGTGGCAACCGCAGACGGAGTTCTAAATATTCTTTAATCTGTTCAAATGCAGCTTGACATCGGCTGTCCCATTGGAACTTCTTTCCTTTCTTAAGAAGACCAAAAAGTGGTTCACAAGTCAAGGTTAATTTTGAGATAAACCACCTTATGAATTTCACTTTACCTAGAAAGCCTCGCACCTCCTTTTTAGTCCTTGGTGGTGGCATTTCTAGGATGGCCTTGATTTTGGAAGGGTCGACCTCGATGCCCCTTTGTGTAATCAGAAACCCCAGCATTTTTCCCGCTGTAACACCAAATGTACACTTCTGAGGGTTTAGCCGCAACCGGAATTCCCTGATCCTTTGAAAAAACTTGTGCAAGGCGGTGTAATGGCCTTTTCTTTCTTTGGATTTGACAATCATATCGTCCACGTACACCTCAACCTCTTTGTGGATCATGTCGTGTAATATTGTGGTTGCGGCCCGTTGATAAGTAGCTCCAGCGTTCTTCAACCCAAATGGCATGACTCTGTAGCAGTATGTCCCCCACGGGGTGGTGAATGCAGTCTTTTCCTGGTCTTCTAGCGCCATCACTATCTGGTTGTAGCCTGAGAAGCCATCTATGAATGAGAGCAAAGCATGCCCTGTTGTGAAATCCACCAACTCATCAATATGCGGTAAGGGAAAGTCGTCCTTTGGACTAGCTTTGTTCAAATCCCTGAAATCCACACATACCCGGATCCTGCCATCTTTCTTTGGCACTGGAACAATGTTGGCTAACCAAGTCGAGTATTTGGATACCAGCAGGAAGCCTGCGTCGATTTGCTTGGTGACCTCTTCCTTAATCTTGAGAGCCCTGTCCGGGCGGATCCTCCTGAGTTTCTGCTTGACAGGTCGGGCCTCGGGGTCAAGGGGGATCCGATGCTGTACAATCTCAGGATCGATTCCAGGCATGTCTTCATAGGACCACGCGAAAACATCTTTGAAATCTTTTAATAAAGCGACTAAGCGCTCGCGTTCCTCCGAAGACAACGTGGACCCGATCTGGACCAGCCGCGGGTCCTCCTCAGTACCAATATTCACGGTAGTGATTTCATCCATTAAGGGTTTGACAAATCTCTCTTGCTCTTGCTCAATTAAACGTTGCAAAACCGGAGGAACTTAGTCCTCGTCGTTTTCGTCAAAGTTTTGAAAGTCTGAATCAATGCAATAAATCAAGGGTACAGAAAAATACTCAGAAACCACAGTTACTTGATTCTCATTAAGCACATCCAAATCGTCTGATTCATTTACAACAGACTCAAATGAAAAGGAAAAGGACGACCTAGACAGGACTGTGGTATCCGAGTTATCATCCCCAGGATTACCAGATTCAGACTCAGTCGAGCTGGAACCTAATTCCGACTCACAAGATTCGGTGGAATCAAATTCCGGCTCACTACCTGACCCGGTGCTGTTCGACAAAAATCCCTCCTCGTATTGCCAAGTGAGAGAGGGTGCGATAGATGCATCCAAAATAGTTGCTGGTAGGCCCGCAGCCGTTTCATCCCCAATCATGGAAACCGAGAAGTTATCCCCCAAGCACTTATGGTCGATCGGAGGATCTGAAAGTAGACTCGCCAATGCTACCCCCATTTCAATTTCAGCGCCCTTGGCATCCCCTGCTTTATACTGCTCAACCTCAGCTGGTGGGTCTGTCTACTCTGTGGCAACGTCATCTCTGGATAGTTGTAGGTCGAAGAAGATCTCGAAACTTGGCATGTGTTTCTTCTCTGCGTTTAGCCACGGCTCTGGGAAGCCGCAAAATGGAAAGTCCTCCCCCTCCTGGACGAAGCGTCCGTTCAGGGTACCCTGGATGAGCCTATGCATTAATTCAAAAGGCTTCCCAGCCTGCTTTGCTCTGGCTCTTCCGGCCATTTCCTTTCCTTTCCTTACCCAATCCTCTTTGGTGGGCAGATAACCCAAGCCAAAGGTATGAGGGTTGTATGGCACTTCGGCCAATGCTGCGACACCTTTCCGGCCGCTCCTTCCTAATCCCATCCCGGGGATGTGTTGTAGCTTGTTCATGAGGTAGACGGATTGAGCACTGACGTACACTCCCTTATTCACAGCCATGATATTCTGCACCACCCGAGCCTTAGCCAAAGTGAACCCTGATATGAACACATCCTCTGTGCCATGCTCGATTTCCAAGACTGGTGTGGACACCTCTGGTGGGGGATGGATTGATGAATTCCCGAAAACAATAGCCACCCCCTTCCCGTGAGGGTACTTCAACATCTTATGTAGAGTGGAAGAGACTGCCTTCACTTGGTGCAACCACGGCCGCCCCAAGAGTAGATTGAAGGTTGTGGGAACGTCCAAGACATGGAATTCAATGTTGTGTTGTCCCGGACCAACCTGGGTCTGAATTTTGACAGTCCCCATCACTTCCCTGCTAGTATTATCATACGCTCTGATTACCTGAGTAGTCGGCACGAAGTCCGCGGGCTTCAACCCGATTGCATACGCTGTTCTGGCTAGGCATACATTGATGGCAGACTCGGTATCAACAAGTACCACCGGTATCCACTTGTCTTTACATTCCACGGAAACATAGAGGGGTTTGTTATGATTTGTGCCCTCAGGCGGTAGTTCTTTATTTGAAAAGGTTAATGCCGAGGAACCTCCTCCCGGAAAGACCAGCCCAACCAGCTGCTCTGGTGTAGTATCTATAGAGAGTTTGGCCTTGTCCATAGCAGATAGGACGGCCTGTCTGTGCACTCGCGACGCCATAAGTAGTCCCTAGATGGAGATGTCTGTTTGTATCTTCTTTAATTGCTTGAGTACAGCTTCTTCTTCAATATGCTTTTCCCTCTGTTTCTCAGCTTCCTTGTCTTTCCCAGACACCTCAGGTTGGTCTAAGTGCGGGGCTTGAAATACCGCCCACTTTTTGTCATATGAGCGACCTCGTCAATATACCAAGTATCATCAGGCTGATTATTCCCCCAATCCTTATCTGTGTGGGCAAGACATAAATCCTCGTCTTCCCACTACATTCAGTCGACAGCCGACAGACACTTGTCCGGCTCCGGTATGATCATACTCGCAGTACCTTCAGTCCATATGCCAGCAGCATTTTCTGTTCCCGTGCACACAACACTCTCGACTCCTACATGGGCCTTAGCTTTTTTGATTCTCTCGGAATCCTCAAATTTTTGTTGTTCCAACTGCGTCAGTACAGCTGGTTGTTCAATATTCCCTGCATTTACAATGCCCAAGTTCTGAGTGAAATTCTTAGTGCCGGCGCTCTCCGACGGTGTATTCTAACTCTCGGCCCTTCCGGCTACCACTGATACTCTCGCCCCTGCCAAGCCCTGTTCTAGTTGAAATTCTACGTCTGGTTGATCAGCTAACCGTCCGGTAGCTTCTGCCGACTCCTCATATTTGAACCAGTTGATTGCCGCATCCCCTGATTCTTGGTCACTGAAGAACTGGAGGTTGGCAAGGTCCTCCCCTACAGCTGTTAGATCATCCGTTCCCCGTTCAAATCTGTCCCCTTGAATTGCACATAATTCTGCTCTTTTTGGCAGCCCTACACTCAGCTCAGACTGGCCCACTGACTGGATGTATTCACTTGGATCATAGGCTCCTCCAGCGAGATTCCTAGACTGTTCAATCCCAGACTTAACAACCCCATTTTCCTCTGAAATCTGCCCTGTTCCATCTTCGGTGGTCACCACCATTGGCTCAGATTGGGTTGTGGAGATGTCCATCATGCACAAGTCAGTGCAAACAGGAAGGATCACCTCCGGCTTAGGTAGGTGGGATGGGGTGATATAGATACTAGGATCGTAAGACGCGACCCCAGTTTGGATGAAGTTGATTCTGTTGGGAGGGGGAGCTTGGTTATGTGGTGGGAGAGGATTTGTTGTGACGTTGGGTTTGTCAGGAGGCGCGATCACCTGCTTGTCAATAAGATCCTGGATCTCATGACGCAATCTAAAGCAACGGTCGGTGTCATGACCGTGCTGTTGGTGATACGCGCAGTATTTTGCCGGGTCATGAGAGGGAGGGAGTGGATTTGGTAGTGGCCTCGGCTCTAGGGACGTCAAATGCTTCTTCTTGATTAATACCCCGAGAGCCTTGGACAAAGGCATGTATAATGGGGTGAAGGTTCTTTGGCCTTTGGGCTTATATTTAGGGGTTTGGGTATTACTTCCAGATGCACCGGAGAAGGGTGTGGCGGCCATGGGTCTTGGGGGAGGGGGATGGTGGTAACCATGCTCACCTCTGAAGCTCGTGCAGTTGCAGAGCCACTCGGGCCTGCGTTGTTGTTACGGTTGAAAGTCCTCCTAGGTTGCTCCCTATCCTGGTCGATCAGACCTTGTTTCATGGCATCCTCGATCTGTACCCCCATCTCATGTAAATCTGAGAAGGTGGGGAAGGGGAGTACGATCATCTTCTGCATCAATTTTGGTTGGAGATTGCGCACAATCATCCTGATTTGATCTTTGTCAGTAGGCCTCAAAGTCATCATTGATGCCTTCGCCCTCCATCGAGTTACGAAATCTGAGAAAGTCACTTTGGGCTCCTGCCTCGTTGTTTCGAGATCACGAGTTGTAATCTCGATCTGGGTATTGTACGAGTACTGTGCAACAAAGGCCTCAGCCATTTCATCCCAACTTCTTTTGACCTCGTCTGCCAACTTTGCATACCAGATAGCGGCTACACCCGACAGGGTTCGGCCGAACAGCGAAAGTTTTTGTGGTCTGGTTAGGCCCATTGGCCACAGTATGTTTGAAAATAGCCGAAGATGGACCATGGGGTCCCCGGACCCGTCGAAGCGATCAATTTGCGGCATCTTGAACCTATCGGGCAATGTCACGGCCACGTCGGTATATCCGTCCTCGATGTCCGAAATAGCCTTTACCCCTTGCGATTTCTTGAAAAGCTTTTCAAGCTTGCTCAGTTTCAGAGCTGTATGGTCTATTTCGAACTCGAAGGGAGAGTCCGGGTGGTTGGGTGTATGGGTCTTGGAAAGTTGAGGCGGAAGCGGGGGCGGAGCTGGCCCCGTTGGAAGGTTTGTGTCCTCTTGGATGTTCTGAACATTTGGCACGGTGTTCTGGGTGTTTGGCAGAGCATTCTGGACAGTAGGTGCTTGCTCGGGTAATGGGGCCCCTGGTGGAGGAGGAACTTGATGTGAAGTAGATGCCGCATTCTGCTGTTGCAGTCTAGTGCTTAGCTCGGCCTGCTGGGCCATGATCGTGGCCTGCTATTTGGAGAATTCCGCTTGACAGGCAGCGTCCTCCTGCATTTGTCTCATGCTCTCCTACATTTGGCGTATCAGGGCTTCCATCCCTGATGTATTTCGCTGATCCATTCGACTGACCGGTATGTCTATTTCTATAGCAACAATTGAGACCTCAGTCCTACTATCCTCTGATGGTGTAACCCACTGTTTTGGCAACCTCTAATCTGACACACTGCGCTTCCTTGGCCTTCTCTTGACAACGGGGGTAAAGAATGGAACATTGGATGTCCGTCAACCAGATCCTCAGATCGATTGAGTCGACGACGTCGTGTCCAAAGTGCTTGGGGAATATCTACTGGGTCGGAAGCAATGGTGCTAAAACTGCCCACCAAAAAGATAAATAAAGCGAAAAGGAAATAAATAACTAGATAAATGAACAGCATGATAGCTTAAAATAAATACACAACACACAGTCGGGCATACAACACACGGTTGATAAGCTGAATACACACTGTCCTCAAATACTGATCACTGTCCCTGAATCACTGTTCCCCAAAGACTAAATCGGATACTCGCAGATAATTGATTCTCAAATACTGACTGATGCCCGCAGGCCTGATGCCCAAACTCATAAACTGATACATGCATTCCCTGTAGAGACACACTCTAAAAGCACATAACAGATAAGTGAGAGCCAAAACACCCCTATGTTGGGGTAGGGTTTCCCTGTCCTATTTTGTCAGGAGTTAGGGTTTCACTACGCACGCAGCGGTTTCAAACAACCTATATCGGGTAAGCAACCTGTCCTAGTTTGGAATGGTCACTACAGATTTCGATATGCACTAGGTCGAATGGTCAAAAAGGGTGCCTCGGTAAAACCGGGGTTTATGTTCCCATACTGGCAGAGCCCATAACCGGTCAGCCTTATCGTCATGCCTTGACAAGACAAGCCTCTGGCAAACCGTTTAGGAATAGCAAATGGCAAACACGGTGTCCTAAGCGCACCAATGCAAATGCAATGCAAAGAAACACACAAGTGTAGTCAAAACCAGATATCATGGGTTCGAGTCAAGTTCTCTAAATCCCCAGCAGAGTCGCCAGAAACTGTAGACGGGCCCGCGGGGGGGCCTCGCTACAGTTCGGACTCGATTGTTGTCACGGTTCTTAATCTGAACCAAAGAGTCCAAATCCGGCAAATCGTTTTGAGAAAACAGATTTTTAGAAAAGAAGTGCCAAACATGGACTGCTTTGCCAGATACAGAGTCGCCACCTAAATATTTTATTTTTGGAAAATTTAGGAAACCCTGACTCATTTGCCTAAAGCCACGTGTCTGTCATCACCAAAGTTGCCTCGGCTCGGGAACTTGGGTACGATCGGGGAGGGTCACTTCGTGAGCACCCCCGCTCGCCCGATCAAAGATCGGCCTCTACTAACCATGATATTTAGTTTTGAAAACATTGTGTGCTCTTATTCCGGTTATTAGCCTAGATTTACTATGTGATGCGCACAGCATACAAGTATAGACTGGATCGCCTGAATTGGAACAAAACATTTCATGTTTGTTTATCTGAAAATGGTTTGATGGTGCTACCCGCAGGTAGGCTAAGATGTGGATTTGCCACCCTCGGGTGGGCTTAGAAAACATGATTTTGCCACTATCTAGTGGGCTTAAAACACACATTTGATGAATTGTTCTAATCCAAATAACACAACCTCCACCCACAGGCATTCATGCAGTTATATCACATAAGCAATTAGCCTCATGGTAAGCATGCTATTCATGGCAGTCACTCACACGCATGCAAGGATGCTAAAGCATAAAACTCACCGAGTACTCCAAGCCAAAACAGAAACCGATTAGAAATCCATGCATGATCCTAAATATACAGAAATGCCTAATGCAACACATGCAAAAATGCAACTATAGCAGGCTCGGCTACTCTAAACATGGCGTATGGAATGCTACAGCTAACATGTATTCAACTTAGAATTGAAATACAAATGCAGTTAGTATGATGCGCCGAGCCCGGTGCATGCAAAACAGATGAATGAATGCAAACATGCTATCATACTGTATGCTAATTGAAACATGCCCTAATCTAACCATCATAAGCTGGTAAATAAAAGGGAAGAAAGATGTGGGGTTGGAAGACATACATCACACTCACGCACACTTATTACAACATTGCCCTCGCGCAGAGGGTCCTAATAAATAATATACAGTCCCGAATAGTACAGTCCAAATAATACAGTCCAAGATATGTACAAATTCCTAATTAATTAACAAAATTAACTAAGAAAACAATAAACTGGCATGCAAGCCAGGGACTGCCTTGACTCTTCTTCAGATGATGAATGATGCATATCCGGGTTACCTTTACGCGGAAATCCACTGTGATGCCCCAATTAGCCTCTGTTTTGCAATAATTTTTGAAAAGCGCACCAAGCCCGAAAGACTGCTGATTCTTGATTTGCTGCAACAGAGAGCAGGAAAGGGGCATGGCAATGTATTTTCACAAATGTATGCATGCCTTAATCCTCGTGCCACCAATCACGCATCTCGATGCATGATGACCGAGGAGTCGAATTGCACAACTCAATATAGAATGAATGCACATGAAAAATCAACTAGACCTAACTCCATTATGGATAATCCGGAGTGTCGGTGACTGGGGAATTGAGACACGTTCCGTCACTCGGAGTACGAAACGTACCTCGTTTCTCGTGCTCGGGCTAACTTCTATGCCGAACACAATGCAATATGCATGACATGCATGAAATGCGACTAAGATACAACCTAACATGCAACTTGCTATGAAGTGGCATATACGATGCACGAGGTAACATGGCATACACAATGCGCTAACATACAACCTAGCCTACACAACGCTATGGAATGAAATGACATACACAATACGCAATGGACTTACACCAATATGAGTGGACCTCAGCCACACTCACATAGGAGGCCATTAGGTGAAAATGAGACACTCAAGATGCGTGCACGCATGCACGCAAATCGAGGACTGAACCTAAGGCACGGAATGCCACTCTAACAAGACATGGAAAAGTATGGAATATGGCATACTAGCATGCAAATTTCAGAGGCAATAAGTGATGCAAAACAGCCCCGAAAGATGGAAAAATGACACCCGATGCATAAAATGAATCCCGAAACATGAAATTAGGCGCATGGAATGACCTATGGCTATGCAATGCATGCATTATTTGAACATGAAGTGTGAAGATAGAATCAAGACAGCCCCAAAACAAGCATATTTACAGCTTTAATCAAGGTCAAACAATGAACACAAATGGGGCTCAGCTAGCATGCAAAAATGGCCCCGAAAGCGAGATAATGAAGCAAGTAGCAGCTACTGACCTCAAAGAGAGAAGGGACCTTCTACAATGTTGAAGAGGGGCCCAAAATATGGTATTTTACAGTTTACAACAAACCACAAAAACAAACACAAGTATGGCTAAACTCTCATGCAAGAAATGGGCCAAAAGAGGACAAAGAAGGAAGTGATGGCTGCCGGCTCCAAAAAAGATGAGGGTCCTTCACCAATGTTGAAGAGAGGCCCAAAACATGGCATTTTACAGTTGATGACCAAACCCAAAACAGTGCACAAGCATGCTCAAAATGCTATGCAAAATAAGGCCAAAAAGAGAGTTATAACACAAAGAACAAAAAGGATGCCTCAAATAGTAAAAGACCCTTAATGAAACATGAAGAGGGGGTCAAAATAAGGCCATTTATAGTTCGTACCAGAGCCGAAAAACAGAAGCACAAGAGGATAACAAATCATGCAAAAATAAGGCCAAAAGAAGGATATAAAGGCAAGTGACAGATGGAGGCCTCAGACAGTGATGAGCCCTTCAAAAATGTTAAAATAAGCCACTTTAAAGTTTACAACATGCCTCAAAACAGTTTACACATAGGCCAAAAATACTACACAAGAAATAGGCATACAAGAGAGGTAAAGAAGCAAGTGCAAAAAGGAAGCCTCAAACAGTGAGAGGCCCTTAAACAAACATGAAAAAGAGCTCAAAAAATACTATTTTCAATTAGGTTCGGAGCCCAAAAGTGCAAGCAAGAGAGGCTAATATATTGAGCAAAATAAGGCCAAAAAAGAGGAGAAATGTGCTTACCCTTGTAGCCTAATCTTTGACAGCTTTTTGGCTTGAGAAGTGGTTCCTCCTAAGCTCTGAAAAGGTCCTCCAAGCTGCTGGAATGGAGTGGTGGTGTGGTGCTAGGTGGTGGTGTAGAAATGGGTATAGAATTTGGAGGTTTGGAGGCTTGAAGTGTAAAGAGATAGGGCTCCAATATAAGAGGCTCAAAGCAAATTTTTCTAACCCCTAAAACCAGAGCTGGGGGCTGTTTATATAGGCAAAAGAGGGGGAGAAAGAGGGGGGAAAATGGGGGGGAAAACAATTCAAGTTTCCCCCCAAAAGTTGGCCCCCCGGATACAAAATCTGGGGGGAAAAGAAAGGTATATTTGTAATGTACCAACCCTGAGGATCATGGCCGGCTAGCTTGCTAGGGTTTAGGTGGCCGGCCGGCTCTCCCCATGGCCGGCCGGCCAAGGGTCAAAAGAGTCAAGTGGCATTAGTGGCCGGCCACTACAAATTGGTGGCCTCCCATGTGTGCTCAACACAGCCATGTGGTCAAAAATTGGAGACAGTGAACCATGAGAGAGAAAATGCCACTTTTTGGAGGGGTTCAAAAGGGTCAATGACAATTACTGGCCGGCCATATGGTATTGGTGGCCTCCCAGGTGTCTACAACACAAATATGTGGTTTAGGGCAAGAAAAAGTGGCCTTAGGGTGGTCAACATTGGCTTTCAAGTGAGAAAAACGGGCGACGGAGGGCGATTGAGGGATAAAACTGGTTGCTGAAAAAATTACTGGCCTCCCACCCTTCTACGACCTTCTCAACAATGAAACAGAGGTCCCTACCAAAAATGAACTCAAACCGATGCAAAATGAAGGTTCGGGGCCGAACGCAGCAGGGCCGAATCGATTAGGGCACCTAAGTGGTGTTCGACCACGAAGTTGGTCTCTTGGACCACAGTGTCCCTCAAAAGGGAGTAAATAAGATGCATGCCAAAAATCGGCACAAACGGAGGTGGTTAGGCGGTCCCGAACCGAGGCACTCGACCTGACGGCTCCAAAAACCGGGAACCGGGCTCCGAAATGGGCAAAATGGCCTACGACCACGAAACGTAGCCACTGAGAGATGATCTACGAGACCTCTCCCTCCCTTCTGGAAGAGAAACAGAGAAAACCGAGCCTGGTTCGCAAACCGAGGCAAAGCATGAAAGAATCCGGAAGTCCAGAGGCAAGGCTCGCAGCCGAGACTCTGAAGCTTCTGAACGAGCACAATATGCAACATCACCAAGTGCTCAATCGGTGACGTCTGAGTCTTAAGGTTGGTCAAAAATTGGGTGTCTACAACTACCAACCACCACTTCAAGCCCTTCTATCTCTTTTGTCGTAACTCCATTTCATCTCATTTTTACGTCATTGGATTCAACTCACTATCTAGTTTTCGTATCACATCTTACACGTTTCGTTCTTCCTCTTTTTACGTGCTATCGGAGCTCTGAAAGTTGATAAAAAAAATAAGAATTTTCTTTTTATTTTTGACTTTTCTTCGAGCCATCTTTCAGACTTCATATCTTTTTCGATTCTTGACGATTCTACTTCATTCTTTCTCCATTCTCTTCACCCCACTTCCTACTTCGCCCTACACTACCTTGCTTTCTCATTTCTTCGTGTAATGGGCGGTTTTGGTATGCCGAAAGTTGTCTGAAAACTAATTTCAAAAATTCTGAAACATTCATCCTTTGTTTCTTTCTTCTCCATCTTCCTCATTCTTCTTTTTCTTCTTCACTTATAACATGATGTACAACATGGTTCTAGGGGGTAACTGACTACCCGAACCACCAACTTCATCAACTTCTCTAACATCAACACCCGAACCATGAATTTCACCAACATCACCACCCCGAACAAAACACACCAAATGTGACTTTCAATGTACAACCCACCGAAGACTTGTCATCACAAAGATTTGTCGCAAATGAGGACCTAGTTTTTGTTGTGATTGTATTTTATGAAATTGGTATTATTGATTTAAAAGTGATGTTGTAATTGAAAGTCATGTTTTTGTATTCAAGCTTTGAGGAAACTATTTTCTCTCTCATCAATATATAATTATATATGTTTTTTTTTATTGTAATTTTTTTTTTCTAATTTTAAATGGTGACTGACTTGTCCATATACTTATTGACAATAGAGATAGTGATAAATTTTCAGTTGAAATTAGAAAAAATATGACATGTTCCATAGATTTAACCCATACGGGTAGCTCAATGATTAATAGCGTTGAATGTGGTTTTCTAATAATAGATAATTTCTTGGTCCAGTTTCATGAGGTGCAACACATTTGGACTTAATCACTGGTTGTATAAGATTTGGAGCACGTTTGGTATACTGAAAATTGGAATGGAATGCCAATGCCTATTTTAGTTTTGTATTATCTTCTCATCACCACCGGAACCACCAACTTCACTACCACCATGAGCATCACCATCACCATCACCACCACCTTTCAAACACCAAACCCATCTCTTTTACAAGAAAATTCCATTACTACTACTTTCAAATTCCACGACCACCATCATCGCGAGCGCCGTCGCCATCGCTAGACCGCCACTACCACCATTACCAGCTCCGTTACCACCTAGAACCATGTTTCACATCATTTTATAAGTGAATAATAAGAAGAATGAGGAAGATAGAAAAAAAAGAAACAACGGATGAATGTTTTAAAATTTTTGAAATTAGTTTTCAAACAACTTTCGGCATACCAAAACCACCCATTACACGAAGAAGTGAGAAAGCAAGGTAATGTAGGGCAAAGTAGGAAGTGAGGTGAGGAGAATGACGAAAGAATGAAGTAGAACTGTTAAGAATCGAGAAAGATATGAAGTCCGAAAGATGGCTCGAAGAAAAGTTGAAAATGAGAAGAAAAGTCTTATTTTTTTATCAACTTTCAGAGCTCTGATAGCATGCAAAAAGAGGAAGAACAAGACGTGTGAGATATGATACGAAAACTAGACCATGAGTTGAATCCAACAACGTAAAAATGAGGCAAAACGGAGTTATGAGGAAGGAGATATAAGGGCTTGAAGTGGTGGTTGGTAGTGGTGGTTTGTTGATAGGAAATGGTGAGTTTGCATCTTTATTTTTTAAATTTGGGATTAAAATGTAATTTTTTTAACATTTTCTGTTTCAAATCTAATGGCAGGGGCAAAATTGATAGTAATTTAAATAGTATGGGGGTACGCGTGAAAATAAGAGTAGTCTGGGAGGGTCATTGAAAATCGTGTAAAAGTATAGGGGTAAAAATGAAATAATCTCCTATTTTCATCCACATATGTGTCCAACATCAATACATCAGCATCAGATTTTAGTAACTCCTTCCCACCATAACCACTAACCTTACTATAATAGTTATTACTTGGCCTATGTCCTAATTCCTTAGCCATGCAACACAACTTTGTAATGGAAATTTGATCTGAATGACAAAAGTCAAAATGACTTACCATACCACCACTGTAAACCCTCTATGGAATATACCTCACTACATCTCCATGGTGCATTTTGATTGTAAAATACCTAGATCCATCTTTTGCATTTTGTATAGGAAATGTGTCATTAACACTACTATTCAATGGAGCTTACAATGATAAAATCCTATTACATTACACTACAGATAGATAAATAATAAACAAGAAGTCATCCATGTGAAAAACAAACAACCAAAAAAACAAAGATTTCATATGTGTTCATCAATTCAAACAAACATAAACAAAGATTTTCTTAAAGTGAAACTGTTCAAACTGAAACAAATATAAACAAATTTCATTAACAAATCCCAGTTACATACAAATAAACGAAGATTTGACCATTCTAAAATAATATTAACATCAAACACATGCGATTTCCAACAACAACAAAAAATAACTTAAATTTTAAAATAAAAAAAAACGTACATACCATATACAGGTATTTGTCTTCCTCTACCATTATTCTTCTCTCTTAACACCCAACCTATCGTTCAACCTTCGATTTCAATGTGATTTCACAGTCGTTGTTCACTCTCAGCTTTGATTTTGGCATTTTGAGAGCAAATTAAAAACCCTAATTGCGATTTGGGAGTTCTAAGCAACCCTAATGTATGTAACTTGATTGTGCTCAGCCAAGTCTTTTAATTTTCCTTCCATGTGAAAGTATAGGGGACCACGTCACCCATTCCATCCACTTCCTTGATGAAAATAGACGGCAGGGTTAAAGTTGAAAGAAATTCACATAGTATAGGGGTACGCGTGAAAATAAGAGTAGTCTGGAGGGGTCTTTGAAAGATGTGACAAAGTATAGGGGTAAAAATGAAATAATCTCCTCATAACTAAACACCACATGAGTCATACCAAATAGCTTTCATGAATCACAATAACTAAAATATTGTCATAACAAAAGAAAAAAATTGCATAACTTCATACTTTGTTGGTTATAACTAAAAAAACATAAGTCATACATAACGATTACTAAATAACACCACATAAAACATAACCAAATATCTCATTAATCTTAACTAAAATACAATAGTACAAATTTTTATTTTTATTTTTCATCACTTATAAATAATCTATATAATATATATATATATATATATATCAATTATGTAACACCCCGTATTTTATTACTTGGATAACCTTACCGATATTCATTAATTAAGTCCATTTACAAATAATATTTCATCCTTGGATGAAATGATGAATAATTAAATACACATATTCCCTCTCGTTATACAACAATGACATTTACATATAAATAAAAGAAATGCCCTAAGGCTTACAATAAAAGAGAGGACACTACTCTTTACAAAAAAAATAGCACTCAGCCAAACAACAAATGAAGTAGTACAATCCATTACTACATTACACTTATGAAATGGTAAAAACCATTGTTTGATCTTCAAATCTGAAAAGCATTCCCTGTACACATGTATAGGCAGGGGGTGAGCAACCACTAGTTCACCAAACAATCACATATTAAAACATTAAAAGATAAGGCGGGTACCAAAATACTCATACATATACGTGAAATCATATCATATCAAAACCATATGATTTTATTATATAATCTCTTAAATCCAATTTATTTAATTAACCGTAACAAGTTAACTTAAATAAATAAACATGTTTTGATAGCAACAGAACATCATTTTCAATTCATTCAATTATCTCATTATCAATTGAATCAAATAATTAAACAATGAATCAAACTCATTTTATACAATCTTATGAGATGAATGCATATGCTATGTCATGCTCAAAATATTTTTCTCATTTTTTGAAAATCTTATGCACAATGCTAATTTGAAAACACATTAATCTAACAATTTCAATAAAATTCTAATATGGTAAATACGACTCAGGTAATCCCTAGGCTGGTGTACAAGTACTATCAATTTGTCATTTTTACCAGTATTAACTGGAAGGCTCGACACTTGTAATCTGTCAATTTTACCAGTATTAACTGGAAGGCTCGACATCTATCTGTGCGGTTTCTGGTCTTTTACCATGAACACTCAAGCCAACTTAACCAATATCAAACTACACCCCCTAGCCGGACTTACCAACGTATTTACCCAAAACAATTCAAAATGATCTTGTTTCACCAAAAACAATTCCTTTCTCAAAACAATAGTTTTCAATTGAATTCGAAATCCATGATAACAATGAAATGGAATGGCAATGCAATATGCAGCAATGCATTAGAATAGTTCTAATTTCAATTCCACCACACAATACTCCATTGTGATCAAATTCCATATCTCTATCAATGTAACACCATGATAATATAATAATGTCAATGTATAATAATATAATGTCAATGTTCATGTATTTACCACATGTAAATCAACAAATTTTCAACTTAGTCATTTCAAGACAAATCTATAACCTATTAGCATACGCCAAATATTAAAACTATTTATTAATTTCTCAATCGTTTTGACTCACACAAAATCTTTAATCAATTTTTGTTTCACCTCAACCAAGATAACCAATATGATTTTCACCAAATCCCATACTTATTAAATATTACCATTTCCATCATACTATATCAAAAATTATAGTATAATCTCAATAACACACTTTTAACCATAACGGATATAACCTTTTAACCAAAACTAATTTAATCTACTAAATTAGTAAGTTTATTATATTAAAAAAATTTCAAATTTATAATACCAAACCTAACTTCACATGCCTCGTCCCTCAAACATAACCATATTTCATAGGACTGAGCAAGGAATCCGTGAAATCCGTAATCCGATCCAGTCCAGTCCAGTCCAATCCAGTAGGTTTGGATTGGTTTTTTGAATCCGTGGTTTAGTTCCGGATTAAAAAAATTAAAAATCCGTAATTCATGGTTTGGTTCCGGATTGAACCCCATGGTTCCGGATTGGAACCGATCCGGATTGTATACAAATAGTCTATATTTTTATTATACACCCTTCTGCATAGTATCTTCTCTCATTTCATATAAAACTTATTTCCAAACCTAAACTTGCATAGTATCTTTTTTTATTGCTTTTGTTTGCTAGTTTTTAGTGTTAATTTGTAATGGTCTAAATACTTATGATGAAACTAGTTTTCTTATGGTTGTTTAAATTCTAGAACAGTTTGTCGCTATTATGAAAGGACATATTGCTATTATGAAACTAATATGGTGCTATATTTATATTTTTATGAAATTAAAGTGTTATATATATTTTTGTTATTTGATTATGTAAATCCGTGGTCCTAAACCGATCCAATCCGTGTTTAAATGGATTGGTTCCATGATTAAAACGGATTGGATTAGTTCTAATTTTTCAAGATCTGTAGATTACGGATTGATCTTGGTTTTACTCCAATTCGGTCCAATCTGGACCATGCTCACCTCTAATATTTCAACATAACCATTTTTTTGTACCAAGCTACTTAAAGAGGTAATATTTTTCCCAAATTCTCTACCAATAACAATTTTCACAACTTTTCTAAAATTAATTAATCACATGATCTTTATATCAAAAATTATGAAATATGCTCAAGAGTAACATTTTCAAGGTAGTGAGTTCAAAAGTCCACATTTCACATTTTTTTATTTTCACAAAAATAAACACAACTTTATCATCAACATATCACCTTTTATAAAATATCTTGAATATAACACTTTTAGAGTTTTTAATCCTAAAACAACTCTATAATCCCAACTTAACAATTTACATAATATTCCTCAATATCAATTTATTTTTCTCAAAAATAAATTCCAAAATCAAAGATAAAAAAAATAATTCAACTTTATATTTCTCAAAATAAATCATCTAATCATAATATGATGTAAATACAATCATACAACCTTTAAATTTTATTTTCAGATTTTTTTTTACCAGCCATAAAGGCTGGAGGCTTCTCCTCTCTCCCTATACATGTATAAATTGAGACCCTCCTGTCAAGTCTCAAACACAGAAATTGTTTATTCCATTCTTTAGTCAGTTTGCTAGAAATTTCTATAGTGAGAGAGTGCTGCTACTGTTTTTGTTCGCTAAGATAGACAGAGAGTGCTTCTACGTAGCTGGTTTTGACTGTCGTATCCTGGGAAACAGACGCCGAGATTCCTCAAGCACTCAACCCGTGAGGCGGCGAAATCTGTTTTAAGGAAACTGCTTCCGTGCAGGCTTCGGTTTCGTCTCTTTATCCTTTTATTGTTTTGTGTATTTCTGTTGAAATTTAGTTGTTATTATCAGCATATGTTCTTGGTATATAATTTGATTTCTTCATAAATCTATTTATTTAATTTCACAAGATGAACAACAAAAATTTGTGTGATTAAGAATTTTTTTCTCTACTTTATTCCGAGGTTTGTCAATCTATTTGATTTTTTTTTTCTATTACATCTTTTCACACTCATAACACAATCCACTTTCATGCTTCTCTGTTTGGTTTTCTTTGATTCATCCATGGCCTCGTTGTGCTTGTATGCTCTCTGTATGCGCAAAATTGGGTAGGATCTTACCCCCGGTCGACTAACTAGTCGACCACCCAAGGGTGGTCCAACCTCCTTTGTTTGTTTCTGTTACTGCTTCGGTTATTTGTTCCCGAATAAATAAGAAATGTTCAGTTATTTATTCCTGAACAAATAAACAATGTTCGGGCTTGTATTCCCGAATTTCGATCATATATTCAGGAGTTTAGTCTCAAAAAAGTGAAGAACAATTTTTTATTAGTTTTGTCATTTTTTTTTAAAAAACTTACTATTACAAAGCCAATCTCTTATGAGTTAAGAATATCATCAAAGTTATGAATCTCTTTTAAACTTTTATTGTTGTACTCCTCTAATCTCACGGAATTGTAGTTGCAGGAAAAACTTTCACTCATTGTTATTGCCGGGGAAATGTATGTAATCAAACAGTTGCCACCGTTGTTATCAGAATATTGCCGTCAAAAAATTTTCAAAGTTTTGAAGGTGGGCAAGCTTTGAATGTGGGATTTGAGAAATATTGATGGGTGGTGAAGGAGGTGGGTACTTTCATAAATCCTTAATAAGATGTTAATAGCAACACTTACCCAATCGCCTTGACAGGACGTGGCAATCTGTCCTGACACAACACAAGAGCACAAATGCATGCCTACATTCCTTTGTTACTTTTTGTGAGAAACACAAATGTATGCCTAGATTCCTTTATTACTTGTTTTTGGGAAACAGGATTTAAGCATATCATGGACGTGATACAGGGGTTCACATACAGGACTAGTGGCGAGTACAGACGATGCGTGTATAATTTAAGAAAATTATAATATAAGCATAATTATCATGTTTGTTTTCAGTTTTTTTAAAATATTTTTTAGAAAATTATATTTTCTTTATTTTTTGTATTTTTTTATTTTTATTGAATTTTTTAATAATTAAAGTTTTTATTTTTTATTTTTAGACACACCTAACATAAATATATTTAAAAAGTATAATTTTCGTGAAAAAAATATTTCACTAAATATCAAAAATATAAAAAAAAAATATATAACAATTCAATATATTTTTCATATTTTTGTGTATTTATTAATTTTTAAAATATTTTACTTTTTAAACAAATCTAAGTAAGGTGCATCTAAAAAAGTAAAAAAAAAATTACTTAAAATTTTAAAAATATTCACTAAAACAAAAAAATACAAAAAAAAAAAAGACTCAATTTTTAGAAAACTAAATTTAAAAAATTAAAATCAAACACAGAATAATTTTTTTTTAATAATTTTTCCAAAATTTTGTTTTTTTAAAAATATTTTTATGAATAATCTAAATAATATTATAATAAAGATAATAAAAAAAATAAATATCTATTTTTATTTTTAATATCTCTTAATTTCTTTCTTATTATCTACAAAGAAGACACCAAAAGATACAGAGAAAGAGAGAATAATAATGAATTACAATAATGAATAAAATAATAACTAAAAACATAAAAATAAAATTACATATTTTAAAGGGTAAACCACTAATGAATCTTAAATAGTAATCTTATAAATTGTTTGGTCTTTATTTATTTATTTTTTCCGTATAGACCCAATGGTCTATTTTAGTGTGAATTTACATAAAGAGCCAAATATAAATATACGTGTGTTTTGTGTTGAGAGACAAATGTAAATTTTATCATAATTTTGAAATTACTAAATATAACACTTCAAAAAAAAAGTACTTAATTTGTTTTTTCCAAACTTAATACTCCAATATAACACTTTGAAAACGTAACACTCTAAGACCATCTCCAATGGTTCATCAAATCTATCACCAAATTTAAATTTGATAAAAAAAGTTATTTTTTGATCCTCCAACGGTTCATCAAATCTATCATCAAATCTAGGATTTCACTTTTCTTTCATCAAACTGAGGACCAATGTGCCTTTACATTAAATCACTGTTCATTGCTATTGTATTTTCACCACCAGATGTCTCCTTGGATGACCACCTCAAGGCAAAAATTTGTGAAAATATTACACTAGCCGATCGACTACTCGGTCATCCACTCAGTCATCCACCCGGTTGATTGGTGGTTAGACAAAGCTCCGTTGGAGCACTTGATATTAGAGGGAGTTTTTACTCAAATTTGATGAAAATATTGATGAATCGTTAGAGATGCCCTATTGTAACATACTAAAAAATTTCTTAGTATATTTTTCTCAATCGTAGCAACATAACATTCCACAAAAACTCCTTAGTCTATTTTTCTAAACGTAACACTCCAATCAATGTAACACTAAAAATTCCTTAATTAGTGTACTTTTTCCTAATGTAGCATTCTAATGTAACACATTAAAAAATTCTTTAGCGTACTTTTTTCAAACATAACAACATAACATTTAAAAAAAAATTCTTAGTGTCCTTTTCACAAACATAATACTCCAATTAATATAACATACAAAAACTCCTTAGTGTTTTTTTTTTTTCTAAACGTAATTCTCCTAACACATTAAAAAACAGTTTAGTGTACTTTTCTCAAACGTAATAACGTAACATTTTAAAAAACTCCTTAATGTATTTTTTTTTCGAACGTAACACTCCAATCAATGTAATACACAAAAAATCTTTAGTATATTTTTTTTTTCCAAACGTAGCACTCTAATGTAATGCTCCAATGTAACATCGAAAAATCATACTAATAGAAATATAGATTTTCACGCCAGACAGCCAACACTTCAGCCACCAATCCCCCAAAAATGAATCAGAAAATTAGAAAAATAAATTACAAAAGGGCATTTACTTGAATTCAAATGGCATCAAATCAAATAAATACATAAGAAAACTTTTAAGACTAAATAGATCAATATTTTCCTATATAAAATTTATGGATAAATTTTCCTATTTTAAAATGTAACAAAAGTTGTGGTACCATTTGTTTTAGTTTTTAAATTAACATTTGAATTAAAAAATTTAAAAACATTTTTGATTTACTAATTTTCAAAACTCTTTTCAAAATTATTTTCTCTCTCTTCTCTCTCATAATATTTTATTTATTTATTAATAAATCAATCAATTATTTTTTCTTTCCCCTGTCTCCCTTTATTTTCTTACATTTTGCACATCAATCAATCAAATTTTCTCTTGCACCCATCTATTAAACTAAAAAAAAAAAAAAAAGACTACAAATAATCTCAAAATTATTTTCAAAACTCATAACCAAACAAAATTTTAATTTATTATATTTCAAAATACAACTCAAAACTCAAAACTCTATTAAAAAACTAAGTGGGTGTTTGGAAAGTGAGTTTTTTTGTAAGTTTTTTTAGTTGTATGATATTATTAGAGAATTTTTTTTTTTTTAGAAAGATAGTTGGGTTTTTTTTGTAGTTGGATGTGATGTTTGTGAGAAAAAAAAGTGAAATAATTATGGGATTTGATGTGATATTTTGTTTGGATTTAATTTTTTTTAGTTTTGTAAAACATTTGTCTTATAGTGGAAAAAAAAAAAAAATCCAAAACCAAATTCAACTTTTATTTTTATATTTAAAGAATATTTGGTCTCTTTAGGTGTTAATTTAACACTGTTTTATTTATTTACTCGTGATGATGTCATTTATTAATATTTTTCATTGGACTATGCTATGAAAGTGATGGGCTCAACACTGAACCAAGTACATCACCCATAATTGTCAATTTTTATTAGTTTTCAAATTTTTTTGAATTTGCTTTTTAAAGAAGGATAAATTACACTGACATTTTTTGAAATTTTTATTTAATACAGATTCTTTCACATTTGAAAAATTACAATTACTCATATGTTAGATTAAAATAACATATTTATCTCTTAGTTTTTATACATATAAAATAATACTGATATTTTATTTATATCATTTTAAGAGAAATAATAATCATCTTATTTGGTTTAACTCATACAAAAAATTGAGTTTTTTATTTTTTATTTTATTATTTTTTTTGTTTTTAGTGAATTTTTTAAATATCTTAAGAATTTTTTTTTTATTTTTTAAATACACCTATTCTAAATATACTTCAGAAGTATAATATTTTGTGATTTTTTTTTTAAAATTCACCAAATACAAAAAATAAAAATAAAAGCATATAAAAATTCAATACATTATCTTATTTTGTTGTATTCAATAATTTTTTAAAGATTTTTGTACAAATTTTATGTATTTTAAATGTATTTAGATTAAATTGATCTAATCTAGATATAATGGTAAAAATAAAAATGAAAAATTATATTCATATATAAAAAAGTATACAAAAAATATCATAAAAATGTTATGATAATAATATTCTTGTAAATATAAATCATGTTTATGGGTATTTTATTTTAAAGTAAAAGTTCACCATTAAACTATATCATTATTTTTGAAAATTCTATATAAAATTTAGGGCAAATTTCACTTTACTCCTTTGTAGTTTGGGTCGGGTGCGGTTTACCTCCCTGACATTCGAATATTACCACATAACCTCCATGTGGTTTATGGACTAAAGTGCACTATTAGTTTTTCTGTCAAATATAATGGAAGGTGAGAACCACTCGCCTACGTGGAGAGTAGGTTCATTTTAAAGACGAAAATGCCCCTTACACAACTTCAAATTTATAAAAAATGCCATTCCTTTCGTCAAAGAAGAAGCCTCAATTTGTATACGCAATGTATGTATAATTGTTTTGCACTGTCCTTGAGTATTTAATTTCTTTATGTTTCGTGTTAATATTATCTATATTAATTCCCCTCAGGATGTTTTCCCAAGTATAACAGAGCAATTCTTTGACACATTGTTGAATGATAACTCAAATTTTATAAATAAGTATCGTTCAGTCCGAAAGGACACTAACCTTACTGTAAGTACAAAGATTTTGAGTTGATAATGTTTATTTGTCTTCTGAAATTTTATGTTTTCGATTGGTTAAATTGTTTTCGCATGATGACCAATTTGAGAAGTTTTCAATCTTCAGCTTGTACTCCATTAAGATAAAATCAACATCTTTTCTCTCTCTCTCTCTCTCTCTCTCTCTCTCTCTCTCTATTTTTAATGATCTTTCCCAATCAAAGATATATATATATATCAAATCATTTAGTGAAGATTGATACATATATATATAGATGCACAGTGAACATACATATGTATAGATGCATATTTGGGATTGGGAAGTTAAGCTATGATGATGTTTGCACCTTCTCCTTTCTTCCTGTTTTTTCTTTTATTGTTGTATTGTCTGTACTTTGTGAGAGGAAAGATTTGCGTGATAGTACGGCCGAGCTAAGGCGACGTCAGATTTAACGAAATGCACGGCGCCGAGCTAACCCTGTTGACGCGACTGACTTGCACGGTCATTGACATTGACCGAGCAAGTGCGAACATGCCCTAGCCGAGCCGTGTTCTGGGCAGAGTCCGGAATAGCGAGTGGTGACCGAGCTATAGTGCGACCCGGGCTGGGCCGAGATTACAGCGAGGCCTGCAAGCCTCTGACCGGCCAGCCGAGATGGACAGCTCGTGTGACCGAGAATTCAAATGGAATGGTTGGGGACCGGCATGCCTCGCAACCGGTTAGATCTGATGAGCCGGTCTAGAGTAGCTCGGGCGGAGCGGTCTGGCTTTCACTTGTTCCAAAGGGACAGGTCGGCGATATGTAGCTCGGTTATGTACATGTAGTGGCAATCTTCCACAATTTATAGGCCGGTCATGGTACTCCGGTTAATGATGCCACCTAGGCCAATAGCGTGAGGGAGAGGACATCTGCTCCACGAACGCCTCAATACCGTTAAGACAGTCCAGTGTGTACTGGTGGAAGGACAAGACCTTTACATGCGTAAGGTGGTGAGAGGCGAGCACTGCCACCTGTCCAGGGAAGGACAGCAGAGGTAGTGCGCGCACGATCTTGGGGTGCATGGCCAGCCTAGAAATAGGGAGAATGGCGAAGGTTGGAGGTAAGAAATTCATTCTTACTAACGCTCTCCTCTCATTGTCTTCTTCCCTAAAGAACTGACTTGATCGTCGGAGGGTTTTTCTGGCATACCACCGCTGGGCAGCTCACCATTTTTATGTTGTAGAGATAGACGCCGTCACCAGAAGCTTAACGTTCAAGGCGTACGGAGAGCAGAGGATATTTCACCCCCGTACAATTGGCGCCGTCTGTGGGAAAAGTTTGATACTCAACCCTTGTTCTGTTAGCTTCTTCGACCATTTTCCATGGCCAACAACGACGAAGTTCCGCTGTCCGTCGTCGATGGTGTCACTCCAGAGTACGTGCGAAGGAGAGAAGGCCCCCCCCAATGTTCCAGCCATGGCGGGCCTGGAAACCTCCTCGCGAGGAGCGCGTGACAACAAGCATTGGAGGAGTTCCGATCGTTCACAGAGTCCAGAGGGCCGCCGACGCCGGGGGAGTCCCATGAGCAACGCTTGGAACAAAAACTCAAGGACCAAGATGCCCTCATTCGCAAGATGGCGGCAGAGGTGGAGCTACTGAAGCGCCAAATTAGGGGGAAGGGTGTCGCTGGAGAGGGCAACCTCAGTGAGCACACCCCATCCCCTCGCTCTGGCAGTCGCCACCAGAGAAGGACTCATTCAATCTCCATCCACCAGGAACTATGGGGTGGGAGACTCGGACCAGCGAGAGGGCAGGTCCTGCACGCGCGACAGCACTTATCGCCCCTCTCGCCCATCGTCGACGTCGCGATACTCAACCTCCTCCTGTTCCAGGGATCTCAGGGACGTGCTGGAGGAGAGAGCGCGCCGCCGGGAGACTCAGAGGGTGCCGACGCTCCAGAGGTTGAGTGCCCCAGTTCGTTGCAGTGAAGAAGTGGTGATGTCGGCACCCAAAGACATAGCCCCAGCACTGGTGGACAAAGAGCTGGCAAGGCTTACAGCCACGCCATTGTCCCCAGAGATTGAGAGCACCCCACTCCCTGCTGGATTCCACCAACCAAAATTCACTTTGTACGACGGCAAGACTGATCCATACATGCATGTGAGTCATTACCGGCAAGTGATGGCTGGCCACCGGCGGAACGATGCCTTGATGTGCCTCATATTCCCAGCAAGCTTGGGAGAGCTGTGCTTGAAGTGGTTCGAAAGGCTCCCGGATGGGAGTATCGAGGGGTGGCAGTAACTAGCGGAAGCCTTCGTCACCAGATTCAAGACTAACACTCAAACGCCGAAGGAGGTCGACCATCTCCTGGGCGTCAAGATGGAGTTTGGGAGTTCGCTGAAGGCGTATAATGCGAAGTACTGGGAAACTTACAACGAGATTCTCGACTGCCCTACCAATCTGGCAATCACTCAATACAAGAGGGGTCTCCCAGTCGGACAAAGGCTGCGAGATTCACTCACAATGCATCAGCCGACCACCATAGAATCTTTGATGCAGCGGATCAACGAACACATTCGTATGGAAGATGATGCCGCCTCTGCGACCGAGAAGGATAATCCGGTCGCGGTGGACAGAAGGGTAGCGGGGAAAGTTCACTCGGTCGGGCAGGAGGAAAACCGCCCTAATGACCGACCAAAAGATCAGCGTCGAGAGACCGGCCAAAATGACAGAAACAGAAGTCGCAGAAATGACCAGGCTGATGCACCCCGCGACGCAGCAAAAGATGCCAAGAGAAAACTGAAGGCGCGGACAGGGATTACCACGGTCTTCAAAATTCCCATCTACCGCATTTTGAGCGAAATCCGAGGAGAGCCTTTTGTCCGTTGGCTAGCCAAATTAGGGAATGCGCAGCGAGGCTTCAATCCAAAATATCGCTGCACCTTCCACGAAGAACGGGGGCTCCGGACAGAAGATTGCTTGCCGCTCAAACAGCGTTTGGAGGAATTGGTGGCGGCTGGGCATCTTGACCAATATATCGATGGGGGAGTCAAGGCCGCGCCAACCGGACAAATCGAGCCTAACAGAATGGCCGCCCTAGAAGTGCCCCCGCAAGGTGTGATCAACGTCATCCACGGCATCATTGAACCAGCAAGGGTCTGCGAGCTGAGAGGGATGATTAAGAAAGCCGAGCACATGCGGGAGGTGCTCTCAGTCCAGCCTGCGGAAAAGAGGGGAAAAACCGAGGAGAAAGACATCCTTTCATTCTCTACCAAAGACTTGGAAAGGGTGCAGATGCCGCATAATGACGCCTTGGTGGTGACCCTTCTCGTCAAAGATTTTGATATCAAGAGAATACTAATCGACCAGGGGAGTTCGGTTGAAATAATGTATTATGACACGTTCAAACAAATGAAGTTGGAAGACAAAGATTTGGCTCCTGCAACATCCCCTTTGGTTGGCTTCAACTCGCAACCAGAATGGCCGATCGGAAAAATTATCTTGCCGGTCAGGGCGGGATCGATTGTGAAGCAGGTAGAATTCTGGGTGCTCAAAGTGCCATCGACTTACAATTTGTTTCTGGGCAGAGGTTGGTTGCACGCCATGCAAGCGGTTGCTTCGACCTTTCACCAAGTCATGCGTTTTCCGACACCGAATCGGCGAATAGAGGAAGTCTGGGGAGACCAGGTGATGGCCAAACAATGCTTCGTTGCGGTAAATGGCAGCCGAACGGCCAAAGGGTTTGTTCAGATGATCGAGGGGCCCGAGGGGAAGGAGGTCCTAGAAGACGTGGGTAGAAAGGCCGAGGAAAAATCAGTCGAAGATTTGGTGGAAGTGCGCATTGACGAAAACGATCCGACCAAGTTTTTCCTCCTGGGATCATCCTTGTCCAGCGCCGAACGAGCGGATTATGTCAACTTCTTGGTTTCCAACTTGGAGGCTTTTGCATGGACGCCTTACGATATGCCTAGCGTCGACCCAAGCTTCATTTGCCACTAGCTGAACGTCTTCCCTAATGCGCAGCCAATCATACAGAGAACGCGCCGTTCGGCCCTGCACCATGCTGAAGTAGTTGCGGAGGAAGTGAAAAATTTATTGGAGGCCGGGCTATAGAGGAAGTGCAATACCCTCGGTGGATATCTAACACGGTGGTGGTTCCTAAGAAGAACGGCAAATGTGAGTTTGCGTTGACTACAAGACTGTCAACCGCGCTTGCCCGAAGGATAGCTTTCCTCTCCCTCGAATCGACCAGTTGGTGGACTTAACCGCTGGCCATCAGAGGTTCAGCTTCTTGGATGCATATCGCGGCTATCACCAAATAGCCATGTACAAGCCAGACAGAGAAATCACGTCGTTCACCACCCCCAGAGGCTTGTATTGCTACAAGGTCATGCCGTTCGGATTGAAGAATGCCGGAGCAACATTTCAGCGGATGGTGACAAAGATGTTCGCCCCTCTCTTGGGCCGAACTATGGAAGCCTATATCGACGATATGGTGGTAAAAAGTAAGGAAAAGTCTCAACACCTGGCCGACCTAGCAGAAATGTTTGCCATACTCAAGTACCACAAGCTTCGCCTGAATGCCTCTAAGTGTGCCTTTGGAGTTGGCACTGGGAAATTCCTAGGTTTTCTGGTCACAAACCATGGAATTGAGGCCAACCCATCGCAAATCAAGGCAATACAAGAATTGGAGTGCCCGAACTCCACGAAGGACGTGCAACATCTTGCCGGGATGGCAGCCGCGCTAAATAGATTTATTAGCCGGTCTTCGGATCATTGCAGGCCCTTCTTCAAAACTTTGAAGTCTAAATTCTTTTGGGATAAAGAGTGCGACCGTGCTTTGACAGACTTAAAGGTGTATCTCTCCTCAGCCCTAATTTTGGTCACGCCCCAGCCGAGCGAGGAGTTGTATCTCTACTTGGCGGTCTCTCAACATGCGGTGAGCGCTGTTCTAGTCCGCGAAGAAGGCATCCAACACTTGCCCATTTTTTATGTGAGCAAGACTTTGCTCCCAGCCGAAACAAGGTATCTTCCTTTGGAAAAATTGGCGCTGGCCCTCATGATGGCGTCAAGAAAGCTGGCGCACTATTTTCATGCCCATACAATAATAGTGTTAACCGAGTTACCGCTCAAGGTGCTCTTTGAAAAAGCGGACTTCACTGGGAGGATTCTGAAATGGGCCGTGGAATTGGGCCAATACGACATTAAGTTCCGCCCACGCACCGCGATCAAAGCTCAAGCCCTTGCAGACTTTGTGGCGGAATTTGCCCCTGGAACACATCCAGTCTGCCCGATTGATTTGGTTGGTGCGGATTTGGCACAACCCATGGCTCTGGCAACAGAGATAAGTGTTGACTCGCAAGCGAGAGAAGGGCGAAGCTCGACCGAAATAGCAAAGGCCGACGACTCATTGAAAGAAGAACCCAGCAAGGACGTGGAAAGAGACCAGATTGGGCCTACCAGAGACTTGGAATTAAGAAGCTCCCAGAATCCGTCTGATTGCTGGAAGCTATTTATTGGCGAGATGTGGAAACTATTCGTCGATGAGGCGTCCAATAGGCATGGAGCCGAGCTGGGAATTGTGCTAACTTTGCCAGATGGGCTGATTATTGAGCAAGCAATTACGCTCGGCTTCCCAGCATCCAACAATGAGGCAGAGTATGAAGCCCTCCTTGCCGGTCTAAGAAGCGCGCTGAGAATAAAGGTCACAGCCCTTATGGTGTTCAGCGACTCAAAGCTGGTGGTCAATCAAGTCTCAGGGGAGTATGAGGCCAAAGATGAAAGAATGGCCAAGTATCAGGCGCTGGTGCGAGCGGAAGTCAAGAAGTTCGATGCTATCAGAGTTGAAGAGATCAAACGCGAAGGAAATAGCACAGCCGATGAATTGGCCGGTCTCGCTTCCACTCAGACAACCTTTCCCAATCCCTTGATGATTGAATTTTTACCTCGTCCAAGCATTGAGGAACCAGAAGCAACCGAAGTACTCTGCACCGACTTGGGACCTTCCTGGATGGACCCCATCATCGCCTTTCTAAAAGATAGAATTCTACCAGAAGAAAAGAATGCGGCCCACAAGATCCGGGCAAAATCCGAGCGGTTTTGGCTCTCACCTTCCGGAGCCTTGTACAAGAAATCTTTCACGGGGTCGTATCTGAAGTGTGTCCACCCCTCTAAGGTGGAAGCTTTCCTCTATGAGATCCATGAAGGCATCTGCGGCCATCATACCGGGGTAGATCTCTAGCTACCGAGCAATCTCGCAGGTTATTGGTGGCCATGCATGCAAAGTGACGCACGTAAATATGTTCAGATGCGAGAAATGTCAAAAATTTGCTCACCAGATCCACTAACCAAAAGGGAATTGCTCTCCCTTACAAGCCCTTGGCCGCTCGTGACTGGGATTGGATATTGTTGGACCCTCCCACCGCACTGCAATCGCAAGTTCTTCATCGCCGCAACTGACTACTTCACCAAGTGGGTCGAGGCCGAGCCATTAGCGACCATAAAGGAAAAGGATGTTAAGAAATTCGTTTGGCAAAATGTGATCACTCGCTTCAGCATACCCAGGGCCCTCATCTCAGATAATGGCACTCAATTCGATGGAAAACTCTTTCGTGGATTTTGTGAAGAGTTGAAGATCGAGTTCTACAATTCAACGCCGGCCTATCCTCAGTCAAATGGTCAAGCGGAGGCCTCAAACAAGACCATTCTGGACGGGCTGAAGAAGCGGCTTGAGAAGGCAAAGGGAAAGTGGGCTGAAGAGCTTCCTAATGTGCTGTGGGCATACCGCACTATGCCAAGGCGATCGACTGGAGAGACACCATTCCCTTTGGCCTATGGTATGGAGGCCATCATCCCATTAGAAATTGGCATGCCAACCATCCGTTCAGAAAGTTTCCAGCCAGACCTAAACAATGAAGCCGTGGCATTAGAGCTGGACCTTGCTGAAGAAAGACGAGAGCGCGCATTAATCCACATAGCGGCCTATCAACAAGAACTCTCTAAAAAATACAACAAGGCAGTGCATCCCAGGCTATTCAAGATTGGGGATTGGGTCCTAAGAATAGTACTTGGCAACACAGTGATCCCTGGCGAAGGAAAGCTCGGTGCAAATTGGGAAGGACCATACAAGGTGGTTGGTCTCGCTGGCAAGGGGGCATACCACCTGGAAGATTTAGATGGCAAGGCTGTCCCCCGTCCATGGAATGCAGCCAACCTAAAGGTCTTTTACTTTTGAAATGTAATTTGCTTATGTTGTTTAGCTTTTCTAGACCCATAGCCCTTTGGCACTTGATGTAAAAGATGGCAATGTTTTTGTAATAAAAATTAGTCCCTTCTTGTTTAGTATTATGTTTGTCCAATGATATAGCAAGACACAAAAGGCAATTATGGGTGCCAGGGGCAAGAAGACCGACCTGGACGGGACCGGACTGTTTTCCCCGGAATGGGAGCAGACCGCACAAACAGTTTGCCTATGGAGCAACAATGCGCCTTAGGGCTGAGCTGGTTTTGCTCGCCCAGTTGAAATGTTGGCAGCATGACCAACCGAACTAAAACATTGGTGTTTTGCCCAATGTAGGAGCCGAGCTGATTTTGCTCGGCCCATTTGGCATATTGGTGTCTTGCCCAATATGGGAAACGAGCTGATTTTGCTTGGCGGAATTGGCAATGTTGGTGTCTTGCCCAACAGTCACAAGGCCGAGCTGGCTTTGTTCGGCAAAAGGAGAATACTGGCTAAAAAAAAAAAAAAAAAGATTGAAGGGCGAGCTGGTTTTTGCTCGGCCGTATTGAAGCACTGGAATTACAGCCCGTAAACCGATCAAGGCCGAGCGGGTTTTGCTCGGCCAGGAGCGAAACTTCATTTCATTTGGAAGTGCCACTGCTAGTCCTGACTAGCTTACTTGTGAGCTGATTTTAGCTCGGCAGTTTGTGCGGTTAGGCCGACCTGCCAGTTGATCAAAGTTTGAAGCAAGAAATTCAGATATACGAAAGCCGAACAAGAGTAGCCAATGAACATGCAAAAAGTTGAAATTTCATTGATAGAAGAAATTCTGTACAGAAGGTGGGGCATAGCCCAGTTACATTGCAAAACAAAGAAAGAAAAAGAAGAATACAAAAACAAAGGAAAATGAAAAAGGCAATCTTCAATCTAGGTCAAGGTTTTGTTCGGCCCCCTCCACCGTCAACTCGGCGCTCAATGCAGTTTGCTCGGGCAAGCCCTCTTCGGCATCATCGGCGCCTTCCACCGTGACAACATCCAGACCAATTGCTTCATCTTCAGCATTTGGAGATGCTTCGGATGGAGTTTGTTCGGCTTGTTTCTCGGCGGTGGCTTCTTCCTCAGCCTCCTTCCTCGCCTCTGCAATGAGTCGGTTCTGTGTGGCATTGGCATATGCTTGCATATAGACCGGGATATATGCAGAGGGCGGATTGATGAACATGTCAGAATCCTGACCAAGGCCAACTTTTTCCACGGCGGCTTTCCAGCCGCACTGGAAAAAGATGTCCTTGGTCGCCTGGACCTGCCGCTCATAAGTCTTCTCGCCCTGAGCATATCCGCGGTCCTCTGCATCGTCAACAGCCTTGTCCAGGGCCGCCTTGTGCGCATCTCGGAGCTTCCTCAGCTCGGCGAGATACCGAGCTTTGGTTGACTTCACGGCACGCTGCTTGTCAGCATCGGCTCGGTCAACTTTCTGCTGCAGTGCATCTCGCTCCGCCGCGATAGACTCTTGCGCGGCCTTCAATTTTGATATTTCGGCCTTTTGGGCCTCATTCTCGGCGATGGCCTCACGCAAATTTTGCCGCACTTTGATCATGCGGTCGTGGGCGAGGTAGTTTTTCTACGCGGCCTGCAAACAAATGCCAAACCAATTAGTATTCAAAGACCAGGCAAAAACCGAGCAACCAGTTGAAGCAAAAACATAAAATGGAGGGACTTACCAACACGATGGATTTTGCCGCCGAGCGGAGAACCTTCGTGTCCGATACCGTCAGGTTTCTTCATGTCGGCTGGAAGGATTAGCCCCTTGGTCATGTTGAAGCCAATGGAGTAATCCTTATCAACAGATATCGAATCCTCGATGAAACCGGTCGCCACGATAATTGAACTCCGCTACCAGCATCGGGGTGGCAGGGCCCTTGCCCTTGGATTTGCGGGCAAGTGGTCGCCGTTCGATCTGCCATTCGGTTGAACCAACCTCGATTGAGTCTTCGTCAACGAGGCTCTGACCGGCTTTGTCTTTCCTTGGCCTTTTCTTTGGCCACCAACCTTGTTCGCTTGCCGTATGCAGCACCGCCTTCGCTTGTTCAATGGGTGGAGGAAGTTCCCCCGGTCGCCTCCGGGGGTTGGGACTCCCCTTCCTCTCCGGTGATCATTGATTTAATGGCTCGGATCTTTGCCATTTCTTGCTTTGCGGTTAGTGGAACGAGTCTGATCGGTGGGAGAGTTGGGTCTGGCTCTTGAGATGGGGCGCGCAGAAAGTCGGTCATGCGGCTTTTGCGCGGCGCCTGGTAGTGGTATGTTTGTTCAAAACCGAGCAGTTTTGATGCTTCTCTCTCCTCGGCTGGGTGACGGAGGAGAGCTCGGATGGCTTCTGGATCGGCCTGATGATAGTCAGCTGCCAAATGTCTATCTGCAAGAAGAAGGCAAATGTTAGCTCGGCGAAGATGACAAAAAAGAAATGCAGAGAAGTTAGTACGGTCAACCGGGCTACTTACCAGCACTGCCAAAATCTTTTCTTATGTACCAGCCCGGTATGGGCGCCTCTGTGTCCTCATAATTACCGGACACCCAGAGGAAGTCATCATCGTTGGCTTCTTCGTCTGGGTTGCCTTCGATGAGTTTTGCTCGGCCTTTCTTGACTTTGAGGTACCAGTAAAACCCACCCTTATTTTTACTAAGGTTGTATTGGTGGAAAATTTCTGCGAGGCCGAGATTGAGACCGAGCCTTTGGTTCAGCTCGGCGACGCCATTTATTATCTTGAACGTATTGGTGGAAACTTGGCTCGGGCAAAGCCTTGTCTGCCTCAAAAATTCGCAGAGCAAGGGTTGCACCGAGAAGCGGACTCCGCCCTCTACTATGGAAACGACCGTGAAGGGGCACCGGTCTAAGTCCCCCCATGGTGTATCCCCCTTCTTAGCGAGCTCTAAGACGACGTCATTGGGGACGTTGTACTCCCTACGGAACTCGGTCATTGCACCGGGTGTGCTAACCATGAACCGGTACTTCCCCATTTATGTTGGTCTTGTTCGGTTTTGTATCTCGGTCAAAAACGTTGGTGTGTTTGCTCGGACTTTGAGCTGCACCAGTTATAATGCTGGACTGGCTTGGTCGGTCCTATTTGTTCTGCATGTTGAAAAATAAGGCCAAGGGTTAGCACGGCAGATATTGCGCGGCTCCTAATGGAAATAGCTCAGGGAAGGATTTGGTGTTTTGACCAGCAAGTCCCAGCTCGGTTTAACTACATGTTTGCCTAATCCTAGTTCGGTTCTAGCTCGGTTAGGCTACGCGCAGGATGTAGTTGATCCTTCAGCTCGGTCAATGTATCAGGGGAGTTTTCAGTTGTAGTTCGGTCCACCCTACTCGCCGATCTAATGGGGAATTCAAATGTTATGATTCAAATGAGAGTCACAAACAGTTTTTGCTCGGTTATTGTTCTACCTACGGATCTAAATGAGCGTTTAGCTCGGCCCAACCCAGATTCAAACTGTTCATCCCAGAAATGGGACGAACCAGTTCGAACCTGGGAAGAACAGGGGGCACGAAGGCCCCATCCTTTCCCAATGTTCCCGTTTGCCCTAGGGTGTGCAGGCTCTAAACAGAGAGAGGGGGCGTGAGTAGTCACAAACAAGAAATGCCAAGCACAGTGGCATAAAAAATGAAGAACAGCGGCAGACAATCACAAATAGTGTGAAAAAATTGCAAATGCAGTGAGGGGGAAGGAAAACTTACCAGAAAATGAAGATAAGCCTCGCGAGCTTGACAGCAACGATGAAGATGGCAGGAAGGAATGTGGGGAATGGGAGCTCAGAGACAGTGTTGGCAGAGAAGGGCTAGAGTTTTTGGAGCTTGAATGGAAAATGAGAAGTGAAGGGTTAAAACCCTTCGAATGGCGTTTAAGAATGGGTGGGAAACCCAAACGGCTGCGCCGTTTGAATTATGCTTGGCGTCTTGAGTCGGTAACGACCCAATGAGGAGGCGCCACATAGCATCAGAACGCGTCAAGTACGGTACAGAAGACCTTTGATGTGACTGCGGAGATAATGGTCGGCCAATTGAGAATGTTCGGCAACAGGATTGTCCCCGATCAACCACTGCTCGGCGGCAAACATTGACCCAATCAAGCTCGGCCTAGCAGGAGCGTAACTCAACCTTAGCTCGGACACGGTGGTAAACCCAATCACGATAGCTCGGATAGGTTTAAGGGGCAATTGAGAGGGAAGATTTGCGTGATAGTACAGCCGAGCTAAGGCGACGTCAGATTTAACGAAATGCACGGCGCCGAGCTAACCCCGTTGACGCGACTGACTTGCACGGTCATTGACATTGACCGAGCAAGTGCGAACATGCCCTAGCCGAGCCGTGTTCTGGGCAGAGTCCGGAATAGCGAGTGGTGACCGAGCTATAGTGCGACCCGGGCTGGGCCGAGATTACAGCGAGGCCTGCAAGCCTCTGACCGGCCAGCCGAGATGGACAGCTCGTGTGACCGAGAATTCAAATGGAATGGTTGGGGGCCGGCATGCCTCGCAACCGGTTGGATCTGATGAGCCGGTCTGGAGTAGCTCGGGCGGAGCGGTCTGGCTTTCACTTGTTCCAAAGGGACAGGTCGGCGATATGTAGCTCGGTTATGTACATGTAGTGGCAATCTTCCACAATTTATAGGCCGGTCATGGTACTCCGGTTAATGATGCCACCTGGGCCAATAGCGTGAGGGAGAGGACATCTGCTCCACGAACGCCTCAATACCGTTAAGACAGTCCAGTGTGTACTGGTGGAAGGACAAGACCTTTACATGCGTAAGGTGGTGAGGCGAAGACCACGCCGCCTGTCCAGGGAAGGACAGCAGAGGTAGTGCGCGCACGATCTTGGGGTGCATGGCCAGCCTAGAAATAGGGAGAATGGCGAAGGTTGGAGGTAAGAAATTCACTCTCACTAACGCTCTCCTCTCATTGTCTTCTTCCCTAAAGAACTGACTTGATCGTCGGAGGGTTTTTCCGGCACACCACCGCCGGGCAGCTCACCATTTTTATGTTGCAGAGATAGACGCCGTCACCAGAAGCTTAACGTTCAAGGCGTACGGAGAGCAGAAGATATTTCACCCCCGTACACTTTGTATTGGTTGATTTATCAATAAAGGTTCACTTTTGATTGATCAAAAAAAAATATATATATATATATATAGATGCATGATTTTGACACACACACACACACACACATATATATATGTGTGTTATATATTTTTGGAATCAACATATGTTTTTGGATTCATCAACATCATCATTCGAAACATAAAGCAAAAACCATGAATTTTATGAATTGGAGTACAATCAAAATGTAAAAACCATGATTTTTGGGGTTTTGTTTTGGGTTTGATATGTATATATATGTACACATATAAAGTTTGAAATGGAAAGAGAGAGAGAGAAGAAGATGAAGATGAAGATGAAGATGAAGATGAAGATAGAGAGAGAGAGAGAGAGAGAGAGAGAGAGAGAGAGAGAAGATGAAGATAAGGGTATAATTGTCAATTTACAACTTCTGTTAATAGATTAGCTGCTAAAAATATTTAAAAGTATTTAACTTTTCATAAACAATAATGCTAGATATATTCATATTATTGTTGTGGAACATTTCATAATGAAATAAGGGACGAAAAAGAGTAAAAATTTTGTGTTTGATTTCTTGATTATTGTAAAATCCAGTTCAAAAAATACAAACCCATAATCATAAACCCATTCACATTTTGTGACTTAACCCTCGAGTTCATTGGACAAAATGCAAACTCAATAATATTAAAAATTATAATTTTCTCAACCTAATTAGTTTTATTTTTTAAAGGATTTTGAGTCCTGCAATACACAAAAAAATGAATAAGACTTTGTTGTTGGCCAGATACTCTCTAATATTATATTTCATTCTAACCCTTTACACTCCTTTGTGACTTGTGATAGATTAAAACTAATAAATAAATAATAATTTGATAAATAATAATTACAGTTGAACGTGAATATCATCCTACACATTAAAAATAAATGAATAAATAAAATAAAAAATAAGACAGAATAGGTTACGCAACCCGCCATGATACATGTCATAATCAAGCAATTTGATGTTGAGACTCTTTCATCCAAACAAAAGAGAAAGTCGGGGCATTTCCCTAAATAAGCTAAAATATTGATTTAATAAATTTTTTCAATTATAATATGTGTGATCCCATTATCATAAATAATAAATACAAATATAAATATTTTTTTTAGTTTATGTTTTAAATTTTTTTGAACATTTTATTCAAACCAAATTTATTTTTTAGGTTTTTAATTTTATTTTTTATTTCTAAAAATTATTTTTTATAAATCCTAAACCCTAAAATAAAAATAAATAAATTTTAAGAATTAAAAATCATTTTATATAGTTGATTATTATTTACTATTATAAATTATTATTATGTATATTTGTTCAAAAGAAAAAATTAATTAAACTCAATATTTTAGCTTATTTAGGGAAATGCCCCGAGAAAGTCATTACAATGACATTATCATGAAATTATGATAGTCAACTCCCTATATTTTTAATCAAATTTTACTTTGATCCCTCTATATGAAATTGTAACAATCAACTCCCTGTATTTTTGGTCAAATCTCACTTCAATCCCTACACAAATGTCAAGATCCCATTTTTGTTACTCAATTATTTAAATGTTTAATAGAATTTAGTCATGTGATAAAAATGTGACTACACCATGAGGGTAAAAAAGAAAAATCATCTATATTTTTCACCAATATACACTTTATCCTAAAATTTATATCAGAGTATGACTATATTAGGTTAAAACAAAATGCAGATTGTGAACAATTAAATAGATGAACTAGAGTTTTGCATAAATTGAAATCACAAAATTTTATTTTTTACGATAACACAATCTTCTCTCTATTTATCTTTCTTTCTTTTTAATTTCTTTGTCACATTTTTTTAATTTCAAAAGCTCTATTTTCTTACATTTTCGTCTCAATTTTTACCATGCGAATATATATATTATATTATCTAACTCTCATGTACTTATCATGTAGGACAAAGTGTATTAGTAGAAAATATGGATGATTTTTTTCTTTTGCCCTCATTTTGTAGTCACATTTTTGTCACATAATTGGATTTTGTTAAAGATTTAAAAATAAAATAATAGAAGAGGGACATTAACACTTTTGTAAGGACCAAAATAAGATTTTAGTAAAAGTGCAGGACATTGACTGTCACAATTTCATGTGTGAGAACTAAAGTAAAATTTTATCAGAAATGTAAAGTGTAAACTACATGATTTTATATGTAAGGATTAAAATGAAATTATAAAATATAAGAGTGTAAAATGTAATTTATTCATAAATAAAATAAAAAGAATACGCCGTGATACATGTCATAATCAAGCAAAGACAAAATACGTTACGCAGTGAGATACGTCATGCATGACACATGTCATAATCCAGTAATTTGATATTGAGAACTCTTTCATCCAAACAAAAGGAAAAGTTGTTACCTTGAATTTATCAAGTCCTCATTGTGTGGCTATCATTAAAAAAAGAAAGAAAGAAAAATCCTCAGTGTGTTGTTGCCTTTTTCCTTCAATAGCACACCATTTGCTGTGCAAAAAATACGATAAATCATGAAAATTTACTTTAAATTTTATGTTAAAAGTGAGTGTGTGGTATAACTTTACAAGGAGTTGAATTGCATCTAATTCTTAATTAGAAGGTGTTGTTTGTTACTTATTCAATTTATTGTATTTAGGGTTAGTTTGGCATAACTTAAATAAGTCAAAAAATCAAAAAGTCACTATCTTATTTAAGTCACATCATTTTATTTAAATCACATCACCTCTCTAACACATCACATCAAACTCAACCCAAACCCAACCCAAATCTACCAATAAGTCAAAAAGTATACTTTTTTAGGACATCTCAAATCAACCCTTATTATCAAAAAAATAGATGGTCTAATTTTTAAAAATGCATTTAACTTTAATTTTTTTAAATACAAATGTAATAAATTGAATATGTTACGATTATCTAATCGATCTAATTTTCAAAATATATATATATATATACACAAAGAATCCTATCAAATGAACCATTCAAATTAAGAAAATAAGTGGGAGCTCTTATTAGAAGTACCAATAATGATGTGGCAGTGGGTCCCACCCACTACCACAGTATGTTTTGTGATTGTTTTGTTTTATTTTATTTTATTATTTTTTTTGCTTTTCCACCTCATTGGTGGTGAGTTTAGAGCCACCAAATTAGTGGTATCTAACATGATTGTTCGAATTATTGAAACGAAACTTATAATGAGTACCACCTACAATAAATACAGCCTATTGATTATTTTTTATGGAGAGAATATATTTTGAATGTCATAGTATTGTTGTTTTTAGTTCGTATTTTAGAACAAAAAGACATCAAGATCATGTCAACACACCAAACATCGTGAACAAATAAGACACTTCATTTCTTACCTCGCTTGATATAAATAGAACACAAGGAGAGCTGAATATACATTCTAAGACCAGCACACACACACAAACACACAAAATGGGGAAGCCAAAGAGAGCTCAGAAACCCCATTGTTTGGTATTACCATACCCAATACAAGGCCACATAAACCCAATGCTCCAATTCTCAAAGCGTTTGGAGCACAAGGGAGTCAAAGTCACACTAGCCATCACCCAATTCATTTTCAACAAAACAATGAATGGCACCTCCTCTAGTTCCATCTCCGTCGAGACAATTTCCGATGGCTACGATGAAGGCGGCCCTGAAGCTGCCAGCGGGGGCTTCGAGGAGTACTTGCCGCGATTTCAAGAGGTCGGCTCGAAGACTCTGGCAGGGCTGGTGGTGAAGTTTGGGAACATGGGGTGCCCTGTGGACTGTATTGTGTATGATGCGTTCTTGCCTTGGGGTCTTGACGTGGCTAGAGAGTTTGGATTGGTTGGAGCAGTGTTTTTTACACAGTCTTGTGCTGTGGACAATATATACTACCATGTCTACAATGGACATTTGAAGCTTCCTCTTACTGAGACGACTAATATTATGGTTCCTGGATTGCCACCACTGGAAATCTCAGACATGCCATCTTTTGTTTCTGTTCCTCAAGTGTACCCTCCTCTGCTGAAAGTGGTTGTGAATCAATTTGCAAATGTGGGGGAATCTGATTGGGTCCTCTGCAACACCTTTCACAAATTGGAGGAGGAGGTTTGTGTTTATAGTTTTTTTCTATTAACATATATATAAGCTCAAGTTTACGCTTACTTTCTATGTTTAATGGTGTGTAAAACGTATGTTTTATTAATGATTAGAAAAAATATGAAAGAAAAAGTTCTCTTAGATATTTTAATAGCTTACCATATCATTAAGTTTAAAAAGTGGGTCAAATTTTTAAACTTAAATAATAATCTCTATTTAATTTGCTTTTGATATATATATATATATTGTTTCTGTTTTATCACACAACAATATTACATATTTAGAAAAAAAAAAATCCATAAAAAGATATATGAATTGCAAAATTTTCTAAATATTATAGCTCACATTATATCAACTTTAAATTTATACTATCCATTTCATTTTTCAAGATAAAATTAATATACAAATTTTTGGTACAATAGTATTTTCAAAAAAACTAATTTACCGATTATTCGACCAACACACGTGTAAAGTCCTACACACATGAATAATTGGTAATATAATTGTTAATTTAGTTTATAACTATAGAAAAACTCTAGCATTTTCCATTTGTATATATATTAATAACACACAAGTAGTTAATCTGAAGGAGTTGGCGTACAATTTGAGATATGGGGATATGCTATCTCCAAGTCTTAAGTTCAATATTCACTAGCTGTAATAAACTCATTGGGGCCAAACCATACATGACGTTTCTTCTGGCTTTAAATGAGGTCGGGCAAGGGGTGAGTTTGATCCCCTAAAATTAGTTAAAATACACATAAGTTAGCTTGAACACCCACATTAAAAATATATAAATAAATAAATAAATAAAATAAAATAAAAAGTTGGTAGGTCCCACCATTGGTGTAAGCTATTCAAAATTTTTATTTGGAGAAATAATGTGTTGTACAAATTCAATTCTAAGCAACCATCTTTGACCTAATAGTTGCATGGCAATGTCTTTTGGTATGATGGTGTTAGTCCAATTTCTATGATGAGAAATTTGATGTTTATAGTGTTTATTATTTCCTATTAGGAGGGTTACATGTAATTATTTTGGATTAATAGTAATTGTTGGACATAGTAAGAGTTGACTTTCTAATTATCAATTCTAGTACTGTGGAGTTCACACCAATTATTTTTTAAGTAAAATTTTCATTTAATTTAATTTAATTTTTGAGAGACCTAACTTATTATTGTCGCCTTGTTATGCATGAATGAGTGCATTTTAGTAACTTTTTTTAGACAGAAAATGATTTGCAAGTACAAATTATAAATAAGTAATAAGCAACTTTGAAATTAATGAATAATACGAATTTCACAGTAGTATTTTTCCTATAATTTTTGTCTATATATATCATTCCTCTTCTCAAACATCCAAAGTTGCTAATTTTTGCCAACTAACTGCTGTCATTGGTATTGTGTAGCTGGTGGATTGGATGGCAAAGATTTGGCCTTTGAGAACAATTGGACCAACCATACCATCAATGTACTTGGATAAGCGACTCCAAGACGACAAAGAGTATGGATTCAGCATTTTCAAGCCAAAAACAGATGCCTGCATGAAGTGGCTCGACCAGTGGTCAAATGGTTCAGTTGTGTATGTCTCCTTTGGGAGTTTGGCCCAGCTCGGAGTCGATCAAATGGAAGAAATAGCATGGGGTTTGAAAAACAGCAATTACTACTTCTTATGGGTTGTGAGAGCAACAGAACAACCCAAGCTTCCCAAAAATTTCATGGCTGAGACGGTACAGAATGGCTTGGTGGTGTCATGGTGTCCCCAATTGGATGTTCTAGCACACAGGGCAATAGGATGCTTTGTGACACATAGTGGGTGGAACTCTACATTGGAGGCACTGAGCTTGGGAGTTCCAATGGTGGCAATACCACAATGGACTGACCAAACCACCAATGCCAAGTATGTCATGGATGTTTGGGGGATGGGAGTCCGGGCTCAATGCGACGAGAGAGGGATGGTGAGGAGAGAAGAGGTAGAGGGTTGTATAAGGGAAGTCATGGAGGGGGAGAGAGGGAAAGAGATTAGGAGGAATGCAATGAAATCGGGAGAATTGGCATTAGAGGCAGTTGATGAAGGTGGCAGTTCAGATAAGAACATTGATGAGTTTGTTGCTAAGCTGGTGAAGTCCTAAACCTATTTATGTTGGATATTATTTCCTACTATTTTGAGTTGTTCTATTGATGTTATTAGTTTGTCTTAGTTTGGTTGATTTTCTAATTTGATTAGGAGTAATTTCTTCTTTTAAAATTTTTATAATAATTCATATAATCTTTGTATTCTATAATTATGTACGTTTTAAGAAATAAACATGTATCCAGTTTTCTTTGTCGTATAATGAAAGTGAAATACGTTTTGAATTGATTGGTAACATGTATTCCAATAGGCTGCATGACATCACCGTTGTGATAGCTTTGTCCAAATTGAGGCTTGAGTACTTAATTTTTATATTGAAATGATAAATTATTAAAGTTTGATTTTAACACTTTTAACTATTATATATAATTTAACTCAAATTTTATTTTGATCCATATTGTTTTAGATTGAATAATTTAGTCCTTAAATCAACTTCAGTTTCAATTTAGTCATTGTGTTGAACTTGGGAGTCAAAGAACAATTTTGGGACAGAATGATCAATTGTGTTAAACTTGGTCAATGTAAAACTATAATAACTAGAGTGACATATATATATATATATATATATATCAAGCTACGAAGGTGAAAAGTTAATCCAAACTTTTATTTAAAATTTAGGAAAAAGTATGTCAGTAGTCCCTACTATCATTTTAGTCCTTATATTTTTAATTTGCTTAATTTTGATCCTAAATTTTGTATTAATTTCCAATTAATAACTTATGTTAAGTTTTTTAACAAAATAAAAAAATAAAAAAATCATATACATATTTAGCTAGTACTCCCTACAACATTTGGAGACACATGCCACTATGTAGCTCCTCTATTGCCACCCTACTCCACTCCACTTTATTGCCACCACCAAACAACACCACCACTACCCTTTTGTACCTCCTCCTTCATGCATCATAAACAACACTAGTACCTCCATACACTAGCACCATCCACTTATTGTCCTCTCTTTCTCTCTCGGACTCAAATGGATTAGTTTAGTTAAGACTCACCATGAGTGGGGGTGTAAATTTGACCCATGAGCCCGTGGCCCACCTAAAACCCGCCTACGGCTCAACTAGACATAGCCTAGCTCGAGACCCTGGGTCGTGTGTTCTGGTGCTTGGTCCAGCCCGAAACAAATTTCACCGCCCGCTTGGCCCGACCCCCAACAGCTCCCTCTCCAGTGCAACAACGGTCAAATTTTTAAAAAAATCCGAACGGTCATATGACCATTATTCACCTAACAACCAATTTTTAATTAATTTATTTATTTTTATAATTTAATCCCTCCATTCTCCTAAGTCCTATAAATACCACCTCTCTTCCATTTTATTTCTCACTGACAAATCTCTCTCTCAAACTCTCATTCTCTCTTAATTAATTTTCAAGTCTCATCCCTAAGTGGTAATTAAACTATTTTGTATATCACATTCGCCAGTTGGTAATATTAATTATTTGAATTAATATTTATTAGCTACTCATTTTTTTTACTTTAATTATTTCTTAACATATATTACTTGTTAAACACTCATTATTTTAATTAATTGTTAGTTAATATATATTATTTTACTTAAATTACTATGGATCCTAATATTCATAATGTCTATGTCAATGTTGATGAATATGCACTATATGAATCTATTGATTCTCCTTCTATTAGGCCTAATATCCCTCTTCCAACATGAGCATTATCATCAAGGGGCACAACTAGTACTGTTTGGGAGTATTTTGAAAGAGTATCAGTAACTAATCATGATGGTACAACTGTGTTTAAAGCAAAATGTAAATATTGTAAATATTTACTTAGTGCCGCATCGGCATGGTGTATTAGTTATCTAAAAAGGCATGCTCAAAAACTTTTACAAAGTCAATAACCTGATATTAGAATTCAAATGTAATTAGGGGTTTCATCAACTGGTAATTTACAAATATTTTTATATGATCCTATACGTGCACAAGATTCTGTAATTAATTATATTATTAAAAAAGAACAACATTTTACTACTAGCAAATGCCCCGATTTTTAGAAATGATTCACAAAGGTTTTGCACCTCAATATCAAGATTTTTCAAAAAATACTACTAGAAATAAGATTTTAAAGAAATTTGAGGATATTAAAACTGAATTATTTAACATTTTTAAAGATTTGAATGGAAGAGTTTGTTGAACATCTAATCTGTGGTCAAATAATGGTTTAAAATATCAATGTATCTCTGTACATTATATTGATAATGATTGGAAATTAAATAAAAAAATAATTTCATTTAGATTAGTTGTACTTGCATACAATGGTCATTCGCTTGGGGTAATAATAAGGAATGTATTATATGAGTGAGCTTAGTAAAATAAAATATTTATTATTGGTTTAGATAATGCATCATATTACAATCAGATTGTAGCGCATTTGAAACCAATTTTATAATTACTTGTTGATAGTGGTTTATTTCATATTTGTTGTTGTGCTCATATTTTAAACTTGATTGTTAAAGAAACTATGCATATATATGACATTTATGTACAGGTAATAAAACATGATGTTCTTACTATTATGTCTTCTCCTAATCAAATTTCATAATATAAAAAAAAATTCTTAACGAGAATGTATGCAATTTAAAAAATTAATTTTAGATGTAGACATCAGGTGGAATTCAACGTATAATATGTTAAAGAGAGCTTATAAATAAAGAAAAACAATATATTTATTTTTTGCAACAACAACAATAGGAAGAGTATTGACTCTCACAGAAGATAATTGGCACCACATAAACTTATATAAAAAATTTCTAAAAGTTTTTCATACTACAACAAAATTATTTCATATATATATATACCTACCTCACCATTTGTTTTACATATGTTAGCCGAAATAACGAAAGTTCTCATAAAATATATGGATAGTGAATATTATGTAAAAGAAAATTTGATAAATATTTTAATCCATTATCTCATCTTTTAGGTTTAGCCATCGTAGTTGATCCTAGGCATAAAGACACTAGTTTACAAGAATTTTTTACAACTTATTTTCGTTGATGAAAACCAATTTGACCCCATACAAACATGTAAAAAAAATTATTTGAAGAGTATAAGGAAGCTATATCTGCAAATGCACCTATACACACTACATCAGCCTCATCTCGAGGTGGAAGATTAAGTATTTTTTCAGCAATAAAAACTAGAAGAATATCTCAAAATGCAACCATAAGTAGTTTTGAATTACAACATCATTTAGATAACCCATATGTGAATGATGAGGATGATTATGATATTTTGGATTGGTGGAAACAAAATAAAATTATGTGGCCTGTACTTTCATAGATGACACGTGATATATACTAATTGTTTTTATTTCTATAATGGTTTCTGAAACAGCTTTTAGTGTAGGCAGATGGTGTTGAGCGATTATCGCAGTAGACTTTCACTCGAATTGGTTGAGGCATTTATGATATCGAGAGATCATATGCATGCACTTACAAGAAGATAAGATTGTAGTGAAAATGAGAGAATTTAAAGTGATTTAGATGATATATCATTGGGCTCTCCGAGTGAATTGTCCAGTTCTTTCGATAATTGATCAACAATATTTTTTTTTTTTTTTACTATTTAATTTCATAATGTTTTTATTAGATTATTGAGATGGAGTATAATGCAAATAGTTTGTAGGCTAGTAGATGCCAACTTAGTTGGGATGTATTTGATCTATAATGATACAATTTCTCTACCATCATCAATGATCTAAATCTATTTTATTTGATGATATATATTTTGGTAATATTTTATTTCATTTTGATATAAAAATTATTCATTAAATGTTACCTATTTAATTTAATGATTGCAATATTTCATTTCATGATATATATAAAATTATTCATTTCATTTCATTTTCTTTTAGGAAAGACTATCTAAGCACCTTATAATTAAATAAGAAAATGGTATAATTTTATACTTTTTGAGTCGTAATTACAAAACATAACATAATAACTAACTATTTCATTAATCATAACTAAAATAATGTCATAACTTAAAAAGAAAATTAATCATAATTAAAGTATAAAATGACATAACTTAAAAAAACAAGGAGATTATTTCATTTTTACCCCTATACTTTGTCACGTTTTTCAAAGACCCCCCCAGACTACTCTTATTTTCACGCGTACCCATATACTATGTGAATTCCTTTCAATTTTACCACTGTCGTCTATTTCCCTCAAGGAAGTGGACGAAATGGGTGACGTGGCCTCCTATACTTTCACATGGAGGGAAAATTAGGGCTTTCCTCCCAAAACCTAACCTTCTCTTGTATTCCCTTCAACCTATAAAAACAGAGACGATTGCAAGAATAGAAGAAAAAAATAGAGCATCAATGAAATCAGTGGGAGAGAAGAAATAAGGAACAATCAAAGCTCAAGAAATCAAGGTAGATGGAACGTAAGTGGTGTAGACGAGATGTTTTGCAATGTTTGTGGAAGAAGATGGTTGATACACACAGCATGGACCGACACAAATCCTGGGAGGAGATTTCTTAGTTGCCGTAATAGTGGTTGCAATCAATTTACGTGGATAGACCCATCCATGTGCGATCGGGCAGTGCAAATAATTCCTAGGCTGTTGAATAAGATGGAAACACAAATGAAGAGAAGGATTGTAAGAGAGAGGAAACTATGGATTTGCTTGGCTTTGTGATGGTTGGTTGTAGGAATATGGTTTGTATTATAAAGTTTGAAGTTGTATGGCAGTGTAAGAATGAATGGAGTCTGTATCCTGTTTATGAATCATATGCAATGGGTGAAATGTTGTTAATAGAAAATATGTTTTTGAGATGAAAATTGTGTGTTTGGTGACTTATTAATGTTGTCTCAATTATTTTGTGTTTGGTGACTCTGACATAGACAAAGGAAACATACAGAAGTAGGTACACAATCTGTGACCATAATTGTCACTCCAAATTCAATGAACAATGAACATCACCAATAAAGAATGAATATCAACAATTGTGAACATCACCAATGAACATCATGACTTGGAAACAGCAGCAAAAATACAGTAAATTATCATTTAAACGTTGATTAGTTGACACACTTGTCATTCATGTTGTGCAAAACATATACTAAGAAAGGGGTAGCCAATGCAAAAATCAGGCTTCAAATGTACAAAAAGCCCTTACCACTAGAAACGTTATGGAATATGAACAAAAACATTCACATCAATTACATTGTATTCCATGAACAAAAGTAGCAAAAACCTTCTCCAACATTTAAAAAAAAAAAAAAAAACAACAACAACAACGACAACAACAACAATAGTGGTCATTCACATCCATTTCTTTGTGTCAATTGCATTCTTAGTTTGCCCTACAACAGATTTGATAGCACTAGCATTGTACACCACTCTTCCTCTCCATCTCATTTGAGCTTACAGAGGAATGCTAGTATTGGACATTATTACAGACCCCTACACATCCTGACTTGCATGCAATGGAGTTGAGTCACTTGTTCTCATAGCCTTTCTCTTTTTTACCTACAATAGCCATCATCATTGTTAGGACATATGCAAGGAAGACATCTGTAAATTAACAAATAGGGCCTTTGCAAAACTTACAGCCATCTTCTTCTTCCTAACTTGAGTTGCTTCTGTAACCTGACTCCCAACCAGGCTTCCTTTTACCTGACTTTGAGTTTGGCTCTTGTAACAAGCCCGCGGGGGGGCCTCGCTACAGCTCGGACTCGATTTGTGTCGCAGTTCTTAATCTTGAACCAAAGAGTCCAAATCTGGCAAATCGTTTTGAGAAAACAGATTTTTGAAAGAAGTGCCAAACATGGACTGCTTTGCCAGATACAGAGTCGCCACCTAAATATTTTATTTTGGAAAATTTAGGAAACCCTGACTCATTGCCTAAGGCCATGTGTCCGTCATCACCAAAGTTGCCTCGGCTCGGGAACTTGGGTACGATTGGAGAACGTCACTTCGTGAGCACCCCCGCTCGCCCGATCAAAGATCGGCCTCTACTAATCATGATATTCAGTTTTGAAAACATTGTGTGTTCTTATTCCGGTTATTAGCCTAGATTTACTATGTGATGCGCACAGCATACAAGTATAGACCGGGTCGCCTGAATTGGAATAAAACATTTCATGTTTGTTTTTTTGAAAGATGGTTTGCTACCCGCAGGTAGGCTTAAAATGCAGATTTTGCCACCCTCAGGTGGGTTTAGAAAAGATGATTTTGCCACTATCTAGTGGGCTTAAAACTCACAGTCAATGCATTGTCCCAATTCAAGTAGCCCAACCTTCACCCACAGGCATTCAAGGCAGTTATATCACATTAGCAGTTAACCTCATGGTAAGCATGCTATTCATGGCAGTCACTCACACGTATGCAAGGATGCTAAAGCAGAAAACTCACCGAGTACTCCAAGCCAAAACAGAAACCGATTAGAAATCCATGCATGATCCTAAATATACAGAAATGCCTAATGCAACACATGCAACAATGCAACTGTAGCAGGCTCGGCTATTCTAAACATGGCGTATGGAATGCTACAGCTAACATGTATTCAACTTAGAATTGAAATACAAATGCAGTTAGTATGATGCGCCGAGCCCGGTGCATGCAAAACAGATGAATGAATGCAAACATGCTATCATACTGTATGCTAATTGAAACATGCCCTAATCTAACCATCATAAGCTGGTAAATAAAAGGGAAGAAAGTCGTGGGGTTGGAAGACATACATCACACACACACACACTTATTACAACATTGCCCTCGTGCAGAGGGTCTGGATAAAATAATATACAGTCCCAAATGAATAATATAGTCCGAATAAATAATACAGTCCAAATATGTACAAAAATCTAATTAATTAACAAATTTAACTAGGAAAGCATTAAATTGGCACGCAAGCCAGGGACTGTCTCGACTCTTCTCCGGATGATGAATGATGCCTGCTCGGGTTGCCTTTGCGTGGAAATCCATGGCGATGCCCCAATTAGCCTCTGTTTGCAATTATTCTTAGAATGCGTGCCAAGCTTCGGAAGGCTGTTGATTCTTGATTTACTACAACAGAGAGCAACAGAGGGGCATGGCAAAGTATTTTCACACATGTATACATGCCTCGATCCTCGTGCCACCAATCACGCATCTCGATGCATGATGGCCGAGGATTCGAATTGCACAACTCAATATGGAATGAATGCACATGAAAATATGACTAAGACCTAACTCCATCATGGACAATCCGGAGTGTCGGTGACTGGGAATTGAGACACGTTTCGTCACTCGGAGTACGAAACGTACCTCGTTTCCCGTGCTCGGGCTAACTCCTATCCCAAACACAATGCAATATGCATGACATGCATGGATGCAACTAAGATACAACCTAACATGCACAATGCTATGAAATGGCATACACGATGCACGAGGTAACATGGCATACACAATGCGCTAACATGCAACCTAGCATACACAATGCTGTGAAATAAAATAGCATACACAATGCATAATGGGCTTACACCAACACAAGTGGACCTCGGCCACACTCATATAGGAGGCCATTAGATGAAAATGAGACACTCGAGATGCGTGCACACGTGCACGCAAACCGAGGACCGACCCTAAAGCACCAAATGCCACTCTAACAAAGCATGGCAAGGCATGGAATATGAAATACTAGCATGCAAATTTCAGTGCTAAAATATGATGCAAAACAGCCCCGAAGCATGGAAACATGGCACCCGATGCATGAAATGAGACTTGAAACTCGAAACTAGGCGCATAGAATGACTTATAGCTATACAAAGCATGCATTATTTGAACATGAAGTATGAAGAAAGAATCAAGATAGTCCCAAAACAAGCATATTTCCAGTTTTAAGCAAGGCGAAAAGGTGAACACAAGTAGGGCTAAGCTAACATGCAAAAATGGCCTTGAAAGAGAGATAAAGAAGCAAGTAACAGCTTCTGGTCTTAAATGGCAAAGAGCCCTTCAAAAAATTTTAAGAGGGACTCAAAATGAATCACTTTACAGTTTACAACAAGCCACGAAAACAAACACAAGTATGGCTAAACTACCATGCAAGAAATAGGCCTAAAGAGGGACAAAGAAGCAAGTGATGGCTTCTGGCCTCAAACAGAGGAGGGCCCTTCAATAATGTTGAAGAGGGGCCCAAAACATGGTATTTTACATTTTATGACCAAGCCCAAAACAGTGCACAAGCAAGCTTAAAATACTATGCAAAATAAGGCATAAAAGAGAGTTTTAACACAAAGAGCAAAAAGGAAGCCTCAAAAAGAAAAATACCCTTGATCAAACATGAAGAGTAGGTCAAAATATGAATATTTAAAGTTTGGGTCAGAGCCCAAAAATACAAGCACAAGGGGCTAACAAAACATGCAAAAATAAGGCCAAAAGAGGGATAAAGAGGCAAGTGACAAAAAGAAGCCTAAAACGGTGAAGAGACCTTCAACAATGTTGAAGAAGGGCTCAAAAAAAGCCACTTTACAGTTTATAACCAAGCTCAAAACAGTTCAAAAATAGGCCTAAAATATTATGCAAGAAAGAGGCATACAAGAGAGGTAAAGAAGCAAGTGGTAGCTGGAGACCTTAAACATGGAAGGACCCTTAATCAAACATGAAAAAGACCTCAAAACATGACTATTTTCAATTAGGGTCAGAGCCCAAAAATGTAAGCAAGTATGGCTTAGATATAGAACAAAATAAAGCACAAAAGATGGAGAATGAAGACTCACCCTTGTAGACCAAACTTCAGCAGCTCTTGGCCTGAGAAAAGGTGCTCCTAAGCTCTGAAAAACCAGCTCCAAGTGTTGGAAAGGATGGTAGTGGTGTGGTACTATGTGGTGGTGTAGAAATGGTGTAGGGTTTGGGAGGTTTTGAGGGTTGAAGTGTAGAGAGAGAGAGATTCAATGTAGGAGCTCCAAGCCAAAATTTCTAACCCTCCAAAAGGGAGCTAGAGGGCCTGGTTATATAGGCACAAGAGTGGGGGAAAAGGGGGAAAATGAAATTCAAATTTCCCCCGAAAAAGTTAGCCCACCGGATACAAAATCTGGGGGGAAACAGAGGGTATATTTGTAAAGTACCTGGAGAGAGGAGCAAGGCCGCCTGGTTATTTAGGGTTTAGGTGGCCGGTCGGCCCCCCCCATGGCCGGTCGGCCAAGGGTCAAAAGGGTCAAGACTGATTAGTGGCCGGCCATGCCAAAAAGCTGGCCTCCCATGTGTGCACAAAACAACCATGTGGTCAAAAACTGGAGAAAGTGAACTAGGAGAGAGAAATGCCCATTTTTTGTAGGGGTTCAAAAGGGTCAAACACAATTACTGGCCGGCCATATGATATTGGTGGCCTCCTAGATGTCTACAACACAAATATGTGGTTTAGGGCTAGAAAAAGTGGCCCAAGGGTGGTCAACATTGGCTTTCTAGTGAGAAAAACGGGCGACGAAGGGCGATAAAGAAATAAAACTGGTTGTCAGAACAATTACTGGCCTCCCACCCTTCTATGACCTTCCTAACAATGAAACAAAGGTCTCTACTAAAAAATGAACTCAAACCGATGCAAAATGAAGGTTTGGGGGCTGAAACGCGTAGCCCGGGGCCCCGAAAACTGACTGTTAGTCACCGGAAGTGGTGTTCGACCACGAAGTCGGTCTCTCGGACCACAGTGTCCCTCAAAAGGGAGGAAATAAGGTATGTGCCAAAAACCGGAGCAAACAGAGGTGGTTAAGCGGTCTCGAACTGACACACATGGCCAACGGCTCCGAAAAATCGAAAACCAGGCTCCAAACGGGCAAAATGGCCTGTGACCACAAAACGTAGCCTACGGCCACTGAGAGATGATCTACGAGACCTCTCCCTCCCTTCGGGAAGAGAAAACAGAGAAAACAGAGCCTGGTTTGCAAACCGAGGCAAAGCATGAAAGAGTCCGGAAGTCCGGAGACAAGGCTCGCAGCCGAGATTCTGAAACTTCTGAATGAGCACGATATGTAACATCACCAAGTGCTCAGTCAGTGACGTCTGAGTCTTAAGGTCGGTCAAAAATGGGGTGTCTACAGTTGCCCCTCTTTTACAGAGCTCGAAAGTCACAAGTGATGGGAGTGAATGTCAAAGCCCAGAGACGACCCATTTTTGACAAGGCCAAAGACTTAGACAAACATACAAGATAAACAGGAAGATGTGCCCGCAGGCAGGGGGCAAAATGCAAAGCGATATGCACGAAACCGGATGTAACTTAATAAACAAATGCAGCAAGCTGTAATGAAGCAAGTATTCGCAAATAGATGTAACAGTTTTAAGCATGAATGCAAAGCAACAACTACATTTCATGCAGTTAGGAATGCGGAGAGTTATTCAATTCTCATCGCGTCTCACACGGAGAAGATACGATACCTGCGCGATTCGTCTAGTCACACCAGCTTCAAATGAACCGTACATACAATACACAACATACTTGACAACATATGTTCAATGTAACTTCGAATACAGACAAACATGGTGCCGGTGGGAAGGTGCATCACAACGCGAGGAAAAACGCGCATGGCAACACGAGTTTAAGCGCGGAGGCTTGGTAATATCAAGGAGATGTGCATAACAATGAAAGTATATGCATGAGAATGCAAGTTATGCGCACAACAATGCAGAATGAGCGCAAACTAGAATGTATGTTTGTCACAAAACAACGAGCAAGGAAATGCGCGTTTCGGCGAGGGCGACTCGATCGCGGCTTCCGGTTCCTCTCCCGGAGGGGTCATGACATGGTCAAAAAGGATACATCTCACTTTCGATGAGTAATGATGAGACACGCATAGGAAGTTGAAGCTGAAGTTCCGGCGGAGCGATTTCGCGACAGAAAGTGCATTTCTCTTGTACTTTTTCAAGTCTCGGGGACTTCGATCATCACCAAAATTTGCACAGAGCTTGGAGGCCTTGTGGGGAACACCACCGGCCACTTCTATTTCCAGGGGGAGGCCACCGGCCACTTTTTGAAAAGGAAATGGCCGGCCTGCCAGAAAAGGGGGCCGGCCGGCCACTTTGCCAAATCCGTGGGCAGTTTTGTCTTTTCACCTTCTTTTCTTTAAATATACTCATCCAAACACTTTGTGCTCACAAGTGTAGCTCCGAAAACATCTCCTCTACCTTCCCAAACCATTTTCTCCCTCAGATCTGTGCTCTATACGCGTTTTCCAACGTCCCACGCAAGTTGTTTTCACGAAATCTTTCAGTTTTAAGCACTTTGAACCGATTAAATTTTGATTTCGGTTCTTCTTTTCTCATTTTCGCCACTTGAGGTGAGTTTGTCTCAACCTTTGGAAGATTTTCTCGGGAGTTGACGTTTGTTGACTTTTTCATTTCCCGAGAGTTGACTTTTGTTGACTTTTTCCAATTTTGGCTCATTTTGCTCATTTTCGTTCCTTTTTGCAGATTTCCTGAAATGGCTAGTCATTTCCCTCACGGTGGAGGTCCTCTGGGTGCCGGGGATGATCCTGATATTATGGCTCTACCCTCGAGGGTTTGACCCTTCATACCCGAGAGGTACGACCCTCCACTACATATTCTTCCGCGGGCTGTTTTCTATCACTTCACTGATTTTGACGGGCGAGGGCCTGGGGATCTGCTTCTGCGGGAGCTAGAGTATCACCTCTCCCATGAGGCACGAGAGGTATTTACTTCGTTTTTTACTTTTTCTGCAACATATTATGAATTTTTCATGCATTCCATGCCTTTTGCCATGTTTGTCTGCTCATTTTGAGTACACAGCTTATTTAGAATGTTTAGTCTATGACATAGCATCCTGTTTACATTCTGAACACATAGTTCGATCATTTGAATTTCTGAACACGCAGCCCATAAATTGATTGTGAACACACGGCACACATTGGTTGAGAATTGAACACGCAGCCCAAACACTGATTTTCTGAACACACAGCCCGAATTAGAGGTGAACAGGTAGCACACACCGATTGAGAGTTGAACACGTAGCCCAAACACTGATTTTCTGAACACACAGCTCGAATTGATAGTGAACACGCAGCACACATTGATTGAGAGTTGAACACGCAGCCAAAACCGATTTTACAACACCGGCTCGAATTGAAGGTGAACACGCAGCACACACTGATTGAGAGTTGAACACGTAGCCCAAACACTAATTTTCTGAACACACAGCTCGAACTGATGGTAAACACACAGCACGCACTGATTGAGAGTTGAACACGCAGCCCAAACACTGATTTTCTGAACACACAGCTCGAATTGATGGTGAACACACAGCACCCACTGATTGAGAGTTGAACACGCAGCCCAAACACTGATTTTCTGAACACATAGCTCGAATTGATAGTGAACACACAGCACACACTAATTGAGCATGCAGCCCAAACACTGATTTTCTGAACACGCAGCTCGCTTACTTTACTTTGCACGCAACCTATTCATTTTATTTGCACGCAGCTTATTCATTTTATTTGCACGCAGCTTATTTATTTTATGCTGAAACATGTATTCATTCTGAATGCAAGTGACTTCTCGCACTGTGCGGGAATATGGCTCTACCGCGGCGAGAGATTGGTATGCCGAGCTCCCGGAGGCTGTCCAGGATTTGGTTGACTTGGCGGGGTTTGGGCCCTTCTGTACTGGGCTATCTCGTTGTCCTGCTAGGAGGACGTTGATGGCTGCTGTAGACACCCCATTTTTGACCGACCTTAAGACTCAGACGTCACCGATTGAGCGGTTGGTGATGTTACATATTGTGCTCGTTCTGAGGTTGCGGAGTCCCGGCTGCGAGCCTTGCCTCCAAACTTCCGGACTCTTTTGTGTTTTGCCTCGGTTTGCGAACCAGGCTCCGTTTTCTCTATTTTCTCTTCTCGAAGGAAGGGAGAGGTCTCGTAGATCATCTCTCAGTGGCCGTAGGCTACGTTTCGTGGTCGTAGGCCATTTTTCCCGTTTGGAGCTTGGTTTCCGATTTTTCGGAGCCGACGACCGTGTGCCTCGGTTCGGGACCGCTTAACCACCTCCGTTTGCTCCGGTTTTTGGCACATACCTTATTTCCTCCCTTTTGAGGGATACTGTGGTCCGAGAGACCGACTTCGTGGTCGAACACCACTTCCGGTGCTTAACAGTCAGTTTTTGGGGCCTCGGGCTGCGCGTTTTGGCCCCCGAGCCTTGCTTGCAAGCATTTTTGGGCTCCAACCCAAACTGTAAATAGTCATATTTTGAGCTCCTTTTCATGTTTGATTAAGGACCTTTTGCTGTTTGAGGTTTCCTACTATCACTTGCCTCTTTAACTCTCTTTTAGGCCTATTTTTGCATGGTATTTTAGGCTTACTTGTGAGCTATTTTGGACTTGGTCATAAACTACAAAATGTCTTTTTTTGAGCCCCTTTTCAACTTTTTTGAAGGGCTCTCTTCAGTTCGAGGCCAGAAGCTACCACTTGCCTCTTTATCTCACTTTTTGGCCTTTTCGAAAGGAAATTTGAATTTGAATTTCCCTCCCTTTTCCCCCACTCTTTTGCCTATATAAACACCCCCCAGCTCTGGTTTTAGGGGTTATAAAATTTTGGTTTGAATCTCTCACATTAAATCTCTCTCTCTCTCTACTCTAAGCCTTAAAAACCCCCTTGGTTCTTCACCAACCCATAGCCCCACCCTTCCATCCTCCATTCCAGGAGCTTGAGGTTGTTTATCAGAGCCTAGGAGTGCTGTATTTTGGTCCAAAAGGCTGTCAAAGATTAGTCTTCAAAGGTAAGTCCTCTTCTCCCCTTTTTGACCCTTTTCTTGGTTCATATTCTAGCTCCTTGTGCTTACTTTTTTGAGCTCCGACCCTAACTGAAAATAGCATTTTTTTGAGCTCTATTTCATGTTTGTTTAAGGGCCTCTCACTGTTTGAGGCTTTCTTGTGGCACTTGCTTCTTTACCTTTCTTTTATGCCATTTCCTTGCATAGTATTTTAGGCCTATGTATAAACTGTTTTGAGGCATGTTGTAAACTGTAAAGTGGCTTATTTTGAGCCCTTCTTCAACATTATTAAGGGCTTCTCATTGTTTGAGTCTTCCATTTGCCACTTGCCTTTGTATCCCTCTTTTGGCCTTATTTTTGCATGATTTGTTAGCCCCTTGTGCTTCTGTTTTTGGGCTCTGGTCTGAACTGTAAATAGCCTTATTTTGACCCTCTATTCATGTTTCATTAAGGGTCTTTTGCTGTTTGAGGCACCCTTTGTATACTTTGTGTTGAAGCCCTCTTTTTGGCCTTATCTTGCATAGTATTTTAGGCTTGCTTGTGCACTGTTTTGGGTTTGGTCACTAACTATAAAACGCTATGTTTTGAGGCCCTCTTAAACTTTGTTGAAGAGCTCCTGGCCATTTGGGACCATAAGCTGCTACTTGCTTCATTATCTCAACTTTTGGGGCCATTTTGCATGCTAGTTTAGCCCCATTTATGTTCACTGTTTGGCCTTTCTTAAAACTGTAAATATGCTTATTTTGGGGCTGTCTTGATTCTTTCTTTACACTTCATGTTCAAATAATGCGTGCATTGCATAGCCATAGGTCATTCCATGCGCCTAATTTCATGTTTCGGGACTCATTTCATGCATCGGGTGTCATTTTGCCATCTTTCGGAGCTGTTTTGCATCACTTATTTCCTTTGAAATTTGCATGCTAGTATGCCATATTCCATGCTTCGCCATGTCTTGTTAGAGTGGCATTCGTGCTTTAGGTTCGGTCCTTGGTTTGCGTGCACGCATCTCGAGTCTCTCATTTTCGTCTAATGGCCTCCGATGTGAGTGTGGCTGAGGTCCACTCATATTAGTGTAAGCCCATTATGCATTGTGTATGCCATTTCATTCCATAGCATTGTGTATGCTAGGCTGTATGTTAGCGCATTGTGTATGCCATGTTACCTCGTGCATCGTGTATGCCATTTCATAGCATGTTGCATGTTAGGTGGTATCTTAGTTTCATTTCATGCATGTCATGCATATAGCATTGTGTTCGGGATAGGAGTTAGCCTGAGCACGGGAAACGAGGGGCGTTTCGTACTCCGAGTGACGGAATGTGTCTCAATTCCCCAGTCGCCGACACTCCGGATCATCCATGATGGAGTTAGGTCTTAGTTGTATTTTCATGTGCATTCATTCCATATTGAGTTGTGCAATTCGACTCTTCGGCCATCATGCATCGATATGCGTGATTGGTGGCACGAGGATGGAGGCATGCATACATTTGTGAAAATACATTGCCATGCCCCTTTTCTGCTCTCTGTTGCAGCAAATCAAGAATCAGCAGTCTTCCGGGGCTTGGCGCGCTTTTCGAAAACTATTGGAAAACAGAGACTAATTGGGGCATCACAGTGGATTTCCGCGCAAAGGCAACCCGGATATGCACCATTCATCATCTAAAGAAGAGTCAAGGCAGTCCCTGGCTTGCATGCCGGTTTATTGTTTCTTACTTAATTTGTTAAATTAATTAGGAATTTGTACATATTTTGGACTGTATTATTTATTTAGACTGTACTATTTGGGACTGTATATTATTCTTTCGGACCCTTTGCGTGAGGGCATAATTGTAATAAGTATGCGTGAGTGTGATGTATGTCTTCCAACCCCACGTCTTTCTTCCCTTTTATTTACCAGCTTATGATGGTTAGATTAGGGCATGTTTTAATTAGCATACAGTATGATAGCATGTTTGCATTCATTCATCTGTCTTGCATGCACTGGGCTCGGCGCATCATACTAACTCCATTTGTATTTCAATTCTAAGTTGAATACATGTTAGTTGTAGCATTCCATACGCCATGTTTAGAATAGCCGAGCCTGCTATAGTTGCATTTTTGCATGTGTTGCATTAGGCATTTCTATATATTTAGGATCATGCATGGATTTCTAATCGGTTTCTGTTTTGGCTTGGAGTACTCGGTGAGTTTTATGCTTTAGCATCCTTGCATGTGTGTGAGTGATTGCCATGAATAGCATGCTCACCATGAGGCTAATTGCTTATGTGATATAACTGCCTTGAATGCCTGTGGGTGATGGTTGGGTTGTTTGGATTGGGACAAATCACCAACTGTGAGTTTTAAGCCCACTAGATAGTGGCAAAACCATATTTTCTAAGCCCACTTGAAGGTGTCAAAACCTGCATTTTAAGCCTACCTGCGGGTAGCAAACCATCTTTCAAAAAACAAACATGAAATGTTTTGTTCCAATTCAGGCGACCCGGTCTATACTTGTATGCTGTGCGCATCACGTAGTAAATCTAGGCTAATAATCGGAATAAGAGCACACAAAGTTTTCAAAACTAGATATCATGGTTAGTAGAGGCCGATCTTTGATCGGCGGGCGTGAGAATAACTCCGCAGTGACCTTCCAATCGTACCCAAGTTCGGCCGAGAGGCAACTTTGGTGATAGCGGACACGTGGCCTTTGGCAAAGTCGGGATTTCTAAATTTTCAAAAATAAAATATTTAGGTGGCGACTGCTGTATTGAGACAGGCCGACTTGACCTCGCTACAACGGACTCAATTTGTGTCACGGTTCTTAATCTTGAACCAAAAGAGTCCAAATCCGCAAATCATTTTGAAAGCAGTTTTTGAAAGATCTCGAAACATGATGGCTTTGCGGAGTCAATTGCATAACCTAAATATGGAATGAATGCACATGAAAATTTAACAAAACCTAACTCCATCATGGGTAACTGGAGGTCGTGATCGGGAATTGAGACACGCCCATCACTCTCAGTACGAAAAACGCCTTGCGTCCGTGGCTCGCTAACTCCTATCCCAAGCAATATATATGCATGACATGCATGAATGCAAACTAAGATACAACCATATATGCACAATGCAATGAAATAGCTAGCATACACAATGCTATGAAATGGAATGGCATACACAATGCATAATGGACTTACACCAACATGAGCGGACCTCAGCCACACTCACATAGGAGGCCATTAGATGAAAATGAGACAACTCGAAATGCGTGCACGCGTGCACGCAAACCGAGGACCGAACCTACGGCACGGAATGCCACTCTAACAAGACATGGCAAGACATGGAATATGGTATACTATCATGAAAATTTCAGAGGCAAAATGAGATGCAAAACAGCCCCGAAACATGGCAAAATGGTACCCGATGCATGGAACAAGTCCCGAAACATGAAATTAGGCATACAGAATGACCTATAGCTATGCAATGCATGCATTATTTGTACATGAAGTGTGAAGACAGAAGCAAGGAAGCCCCAAAAAAAGCATGTTTACAGTTTAAAGAAAGGCCGAAAAGTGGGCACAAATGGGGCTAAATTAGCATGCAAAAATGGCCCTAAAAGTGAGATAATGAAGCAACTAATAGATGCTGACCCCAAACCAAGAAGGGCCCTTCTACAATGTGGAAGAGGGGCCCAAAATATGATGTTTTACAGTTTATGTCAAGCCACAAAAACAGACACAAGTATGGAAAAATTCCTATGCAAGAAATGGGCCAAAATGGAGACAAAGAAGCAACTGATACATGCTGGCCTCAAAAAGATGAAGGTCCTTCAAAAAAGTTGAATAGAGACCTAAAATATGACTTTTTACAGTTTATGATCATACCCAAAACAGTATACAAGTATGCTCAAAATGCTATGCAAAATAAGGCCTAAAAAGAGGTTACAACACAAAGTATACAAAGGGTGTCTCAAACAGTAAAAGACCCTTAATGAAACATGAATAGGGAGTCAAAATAAGGCCATTTACAGTTTGGACCAAAGTCAAAAAAGAGAAGCACAAGAGGCTAACAAATCATGCAAAAATGGGGCCAAAAGAGAGATACAATGGCAAGTGACACATGGAGGCCCCAAACAGTGATGAGCCCTTCAACAATGTTGAATAAGAGCTCAAAATAAGCTACTTTACAGTTTACAACATGCCTCAAAACAGATTATAAACAGGCCTAAAATACTACACAAGAAAGAGGCATAAAAGAGAGCTTTAACACAAAGTGTAAAAAAGAAACCTCAAACGGAAAAAGACCCTTGATCAAACATGAAGAGTGGGTCAAAATATGACTTTTCTCAGTTAGGGTCGGAGCCCAAATATCCAAGCATAAGGAGCTGAAATATAGACCAAGAAAAGAGCAAAAAGAGGGAAAATGAGACTCACCCTTGAAGACTAGTCTTTCATCAACTCTTGGTCCAAAAATCTGAGCTTTCAACCTCTTCAAAAGAGTCCCAAAGTGCTGGAATGGAGGATGGACGTCTTGTGTTATCAGTTGGTGTGTAAAAATGGTGTAAGAATCAAAGGGTTTTGATGGTTAGAATGTAGAGAGAAAGAGAGATTTAATACAAGAGGCTCAAAGCAAAATTTTCTAACCCTTAAAACACAGCTGGGGGGTCTGTTATATAGACACAAGAGGGTGGAAAAGAGGGGGAAAAATGGGGGGGAAATGAAATTCAAATTTCTCCCTAAAAAGGCTAAAAAGTGAGATATAAAGGCAAGTGGTAGCTTCTGGTCCCAAACAGCCGAGAGCCCTTCAACAAAGTTGAAGAGGGTCTCAAAACAAGACACTTTTTAGTTTACAACCAAGTCTGAAACAGCTCACAAGTAAGCCTAAAATACCGTGCAAAAATAGGCCTAAAAGAGGGTTTAATCACAAAGTGTAAAAAGGGAGTTTCAAACAGAAAAAGGTCCTTAATCAAACATGAAAAGGAACTCAAAATATGACTATTTCTAGTTTGGGTCGGAGCCCAACAATGCTTGCAAGCAAGGCTCGGAGGCCAAAACACGCAGTCCGGGGCCCCGGAAACTGACTGTTAGGCACCGGAAGTGGTGTTTGACCACGAAGTCGGTTTCTCGGACCACAGTGTCCCTCAAAAGGAAGGGAATAAGATATGTGCCAAAAACCAGAGCAAACGGAGGTGGTTAGGCGGTCCCGAACCAATGCACACGGCTTGATAGCCCCGAAAACCGGGAACCGGGCTCCGAAATGGGAAAAATGGCTTACGACCACGAAACGTAGCCTACGGCCACTGGGAGATGATCTACGAGACCTCTCCCTCACTTCGGGAAGAGAAAACAGAGAAAACAGAGCCTGGTTCGCAAACCGAGGCGAAGCACGAAAGAGTCCGGAAGCACGAAAGAGCACGAAACAGCACTCGGAAGTAAAGAAGTGACGGGAGTGAATGTCAAAGCCCAGAGACGACCCATTTTTGACAAGGCCGAAGACTTGGACAAACAAACAAAATATAGATAAATAAATGGTTGTGCCCGCAGGCTGCCTACGTATCCCTTTGCAAGGAATCAAACCAGCGTAGTTCAAGGGCAGGATGCAAAAATGATATGCAGGAAGATTTTGATAATTGGACTTACACGCTACGCGAAGCCGATTTTGAATATTGGACTTACACGCTACGCGAAGCCGAATTGAAAATTGGACTTACACGCTACGCGAAGCCGGTTTGAAAATTGAGGATTCATGCAATGCACTATAATATAGTGGCTAAAATGCAATGTAATAGCTAAGAGGTAAAGGTTCCTTACAGGGGTAATTGGCAATGACTTACCTCATGCTGCTGGGGATCTCTCGCTTCTTCTTGATTGAACCACAGGTACTAATTTTCTCCCTGACTATGGTCGCAGCTTACCCTATTCTCCAACAGGGTGACAGACTAGGTTGATTCAGTATCCAGAATTGAGGCGCATATATGCTATCTCAACCTATGGGGCTGCCATACAGATTTGAAGCCGAGGATATACCCCTGGGTATTTAAACCAGACTTTAGTCTCGGAAATCCCGAACCTTTGCGTTCTAGGCCTGAGCTATTCGAACTCTAGTTTCCACCGTCTCAGTTGGTCTCCTAGGAACTCACCGCTAACACAGGCAGGTGGCTATACCAGACCACCGGAAGTCGTTCGGGCACGACAAACACCAAAGGAATTGCACCTTTAGAGGATTTAAGGTCTACTAGACCGGATAATAAAACAGATATGATGTAATAGATGTGATGCAACAGATAATAGATGCGATGCAACAAAGAGTACAATAGATGCAAAATGGTGACATACGCCAACCACGCTGGACTCGTGAGTGGAGGAAGAACAAAGAAAATCAATCAGGAGTGCGCTCCACGCAACCAAGGGTAAATTCCAAACACGCTGAAATCGTGTGAGGAAGGGGACACTCGAACCACGCTGAAATCGTGAGAGGAGGTCCAAAAATAACGGCTCAAGTGCGTGCACAACGCAACCCGAGATAAAATCCAAACACGCTGAAATCGTGTGAGGAAAAGAACACTCTAACCACGCTGAAATCGTGAGAAGAGGTCCGAAAACAACCGCTCAAGTGCGTGCACAACGCAACCTGAGATAAGATCCAAAACACGCTGAAATCGTGTGAGGAACGGGACACTCAAACCACACTGAAATCATGAGGAGAGGTCCTAAAACAACCCGCCCAACGCGTCTTCAACGCAAACTGGGATAAATTCCAAACACGCTGAAATCGTGTGAGGAAGAGAACACTCTAACCACGCTGAAATCGTGAGAAGAGGTCCAAAAACAACCGCTCAAGTGCGTACACAACGCAACCTGAGATAAATTCCAAACACGCTGAAATCATGTGAGAAAAAGAACACTTTAACCACGCTAAAATCGTGAGAAGAGGTCTGAAAACAACCGCTCAAGTGCGTGCACAACGCAACCCGAGATAAGATCCAAACACGCTGAAATCGTGTGAGGAACGGGACACTCAAACCATGCTGAAATCGTGAGGAGAGGTCCTAAAACAACCCGCCCAGCGCGTCTTCAATGCAAACTGGGATAAATTCCAAACACGCTGAAATCGTGTGAGGAAGAGAACACTCTAACCACGCTGAAATCGTGAGAAGATGTCCAAAAACAACCGCTCAAGTGCGCACACAACGCAACCTGAGATAAATTCCAAACACCCTGAAATCGTGTGAGGAAAAGAACACTCTAACGACGCTGAAATCGTGAGAAGAGGTTCGAAAACAACCGCTCAAGTGCGTGCACAACCCAACCCGAGATAAGATCCAAACAAGCTGAAATCGTGTGAGGAACGGGACACTCAAACCACGCTGAAATCGTGAGGAGAGATCCTAAAACAACAACGCCAGTAGCGTCTACTTATAATCGATAAATTCCAAACACGTTGAAATTGTGTGAGGAAGAGAACACTCTAACCACGCTGAAATCGTGAGAAGAGGTCCAAAAACAACCGCTCAAGTGCGCACACAACGCAACCTGAGATAAAATCCAAACACGCTGAAATCGTGAGAAGAGGTCCAAAAACAACTGCTCAAGTGCACACACAACGCAACTTGAGATAAAATCCAAACGTGCTGAAATCGTGTGAGGAACGGGACACTTAAACCACGCTGAAATCGTGAGAGGAGGTCCTAAAAAACAACCCGCCCAGCCGTCTACAATGCAACCTGGGATAAATTCCAAACACGCTGAAATCGTGTGAGGAAAAGAACACTCTAATCACGCTGAAATCGTGAGAAGAGGTCCAAAAACAACCGCTCAAGTGCGTACACAACGCAACCTGAGATAAATTCCAAACACGTTGAAATCGTGTGAGGAAAAGAACACTCTAACCACGCTGAAATCGTGAGAAGAGGTCCGAAAACAACCGCTCAAGTGCGTGCACAACGCAACCCGAGATAAAATCCAAACACGCTGAAATCGTGTGAGGAACGGGACACTCAAACCACGCTGAAATCGTGAGAGGAGGTCCTAAAAAACAACTTACCCAGCGCGTCTACAATGCAACCTGGGATAAATTCCAAACACGCTGAAATCGTGTGAGGAAAAGAACACTCTAACCACGTTAAAATCGTGAGAAGAGGTCCAAAAACAAATGCTCAAGTGCGCATACAACGCAACCTGAGATAAAATCCAAACACGCTGAAATCGTGTGAGGAACAGGACACTCAAACGACGCTGAAATCGTGAGAAGAGGTCCAAAAACAACCGCTCAAGTGCGCACACAATGCAACCTGAGATAAAATCCAAACACACTGAAATTGTGTGAGGAACGGGACACTCAAACCACACTGAAATCGTGAGAGGAGGTCCTAAAAAAACAACCCACCCAGCGCGTCTACAACGCAACCTAGGATAAATTCCAAACATGCTGAAATCGTGTGAGGAAAAGAACACTCTAACCACGCTGAAATCGTGAGAAGTGGTCCAAAAACAACCGCTCAAGTGTGCACACAACGCAACCTGAGAAAGTCCCGGAGGACAACGATCCCAAACGCTGCTCAGCGTAAAAGGATAAATGGTAGAAGATAACACAAGATGCAAATAAATTCAAGTAAGGTGTGCATGACAATACGAGTGGAAAAGTGCATAACAATGCAGGTGGAAGGGTGCATAACTTTGAAGCAGGCTTGATCTTGCACTTGAGGTAAAGGCACACTCATACTTCGGAGCATTGACAAGGCTTGAAAAGGTACATCCGGAATACAATCACAGAGTTTTATGAAGTTGAAGCACACTCAGATGCTTCGATTTTTGCTCTTTTCTTTTGCTTTGCAATCTGGAACCTATATAGCTTCAGATAGGTCCTTGCTTTACTATTCTCACGTGGCCTGGGTTGAACCTTGCGGTTTCTGAAAGAACGAATCTTGTTTTATGCAAATGTAGGAAATGGCACGGCACTTTGAAAAAACGATTTTATTTTTGAAATTGAGAGATGAGTTCTTGATCGGGTATTGAGCCTCTGTTGAACACACACAAGACTACGACTCAACAACGGAAAACAAAAGGTAAACAACCTAAACACATCGAGTAACACTCAAAACGACTCAAAACAAGAATCGAGATAAAACAAAAAGACACGACACGCAGACATGCACAGGGAGCTTGTTTCTTTGGGTATTATTTCCCACCCTTTCTAATTTGTGATTCTCACATCACTTGGTCCTCAGGCTCTATTTTTCTCTCAAAAACCTTTCCTTGCTTTTCCTCTCAGCGTACATCTCTCTATTCTTTAATCTCTCATTTTTCATCCCTCCCCAGGGTGGTTGATGGATAAACAAGAAGTTGCGGGCTCTTGCCCCTAGCATTCCGCTAGATTCTTCTTCTTCTGCACGCAGCTAGTGAGTTTCTTCCACAGAGGGGTTGTGCTACAACTGGGTGTGTAGCAAATCTGCAGCTGACATCGATCGATGATGCTCTGCTGGGGAGTTTGGACGTGATTAGATTTGTCCGGATGAGGGAGTGGAATATCTTGATCCATTCCAGTTCGTGCTTCGCACTTGACTCGATACCTCGTTGCTCGGAGGACGAGAGAGCTTTTAGCCCTTCGCAATTAGTTTCAGTGGTGCCCTTTTCTGGCGAATATGATGCCCTTTTCGACAAATGCATTGACAACGGGGAAAAGACAGGAAGCCTGACTCAAATGTACCCCTAGTTCATCATTTTGACCATTTTTTGTTTTGGTTTTCTACTAAAACAATTTTGATCAGCATAAGAGTTTGATTAGCATGCTTGTTCAATTTTTGATTTGAAATCATGCAAGTCAGGCTATGAGCACTGAAAATTTTCATTTTTCGGGTCCAAGAAATGGTCCAGTTTTTTGGAAAAATGGAATAATTTTTGAGAGAAAATTAGTCAACCTCAGTAAAAATTCTCAAAAACTGTTTTTGCAAACGACCACTGCTTAAAGAGCGCGGAACTTACTCTTGAGATGCGCAACCTCAGATCCGAAGGAAAATTGCCCCTTGCTCAAAGGGAGCTGCATGGCAACGGAAAGTTGCCCCTTGTTTGAATGGCACCGCAGTGCATTGTAGTCAGTCCTCGGAGCGATGATTACAACCGAACTCTCGGATACAGAGAAGGCAAAGATGATCAAAACCATTACATGGACACAATTGATTTGGAGGTGTTTGTGGCTGGACTTCAGAATGAAGTTGCCTACGTATCTCAAAGATGGGAATCAAGCCTTACGTAGTTCGGGGTTAAGGTACACTCGGGTATTAACCCTCACTTTTTAGGCTCTAATTTTTGCCAAGGCGCCCATCGCGGGTTTTCGACCTTGCGAGTTTTGTTCTTCTTTCTTTTTCATTTCTTTTATTCTCTTTTTTTCTTTTTTTCTTTTCCTTTTTATTTTTTTTTTTGCTTTTCTTATTTTTTCTTTTTTCTTCTTTTTTTTTTTTTTTGCTTTTTGTATATATCTTTTCTTGCTCTAACTTTTGCCTGGGTCGCCCTTTCCGGGTTTTCGGCCCAGCGAGCCTCTCAAAGGGTAAAAGTGTAACAAGTCCATGCCAACTGGTTTTAGGATCTCGAAGCCATCCGTATCCAAGAGAGTGGCTGTTGTATCGATTTGCAGAAGGATCCATCTTCGGCTCTTCGAGCACATCTGACATTTTTCTGCCCCTAGGTCGCGGGTTGCTTCGAATCTGGCCACACAGGCCTCACATTGCGGTTGACCGTTGAACACTCTGAATTAAGGCCCAAGGTTTGAAAGCAAGGGGTCGAGTCTCTAGGCTGAGAGCGATCCTAGGCTGCACAATCTCAAGAGCGATTCCACACAGGTCTTCGCAGGATCGCGCAAAAACATTTTTTGAAATCTTTTAAGGAAACGACCAGTCGCTCGCGCTAAAGACAGTGTAGAACCAATCTGGATCAAGCCAGGATCCTTCCCAGTACTCACATTAACAAGCATGATCTCATTCATTAAGGGTTTAGTACACCTCTCTTTCTCTCAGCTGATCAAATTTTTGCAAAACCCGAGGAATTCCTTCCTCTTCGTTTTCACCGCAGTGTTCAAAAGGTTTTGAAAAACTCAGGTCATTATAATGACTTCAAGGCACAGAAAAGACAGAGTTCTTAGTCAACATCGCTATCTCATTCGTAACTTCCGACATAAGCGCACAAGGCGTAAACGTGAGCGTGAAAATCATCGCCTTTGTTTCATTCAGATCTTCTGGCGAATCGCTCCTGGCAGGAACAAACTCAAAACAAAATGAAAAGACAAATGCAAAACAAAATGGTGACGCCCGAGGTAACACCCCCGGAATCACCTGACCTTTGTACAACAGGACTGACTGGATACAACAAGACAGACCCTACTGACTCAGCATGAAAAGACTGACTCAAAACAAAAGGACAAACTCAAAACAAAACAACAAGACTGACTCAATACCCAAGTCAGAATGTAGCATTGGCCAAATGCTCAGGACGGTGCGTGCCATTCCCACGTCTGAGTTAATCGAGTGCCACCCGCAGCTAGTTCATCCCCCGATCACATGGTCACATTATCCCCCAAGTTCACCGATCCAGTGCCGATAGACTTTGCAGATCTTGGTGCGGCAATGACCCCGTTGTCAAATAGATCCTGTACTTCATGGCGAAGACGGAAGCAGTTGTCGGTAGTATGGCCAGTTTGCTGATGGAAGGCATAGTACTGGGCGGCATCATGCATAGCCGGAAGAGGATTTGGGAGAGGTCGAGGCTCAAGGGGTTTGAGATGGCCTTGTCCAGCAAGGATTTGGAAAGCTTTGGACAAAGGCATGTGGAGGGCATGGAAGACCCTCTGACCTCGGGGTTGGTACTTCAAGGTTTGTGGATTTTTGCTGGACGCACCAGTAAAGGGATTGGCAGGTGCTGGCCTGGTTTGTTGATCTCTTCCGAGTGCAGGATTATAGCTGAAAGGAACGTTTCTGATACAACGACCCTTCTCCCGGCTTGCCCCTTGATTCAAACTGCCCCCAACTTGAGTGGCGAAAATGTTGTCCACAGTTTTTGCAACAACTGCGAGCACTCGCTCTTTGTTCAGTCCCTCGGCTTTCAAAGCCTCAACAGCCAACAGAAGATGTTCATGGGGATCCATGTCCGCCCCTATCTTGTTCTTTCCACTCGCCTCCACTTTGCCAAGGGATTGGCATTCCTCAAATACAGCCCATTCCAAGATTGGGGAGCCTTTTGTCGTGAAACTCCTAGCATGTGCTGTGGTCGATGATGGAGCCAATATCCCAGAGGCTATATCTGTCACAGTTCTTTGAAGATCTTCGATCATTTTCTTTAGCTCAGAAGTAGTGGGCTCAAGGGTTTGAGATGATTTGGGTCCAGATGCATCCATCATGCATAAGTCCATGCTTTTTGGAATGAACACCTCAGGCTTGGGTAGATGGGCTGGGATGATGTATATGCTGGGGTCGTAGGTGGATGGCAGTATATGGATGAGGTTGAGATATAGAGGTGACGGGTCAGTACTAACCTGAGGTCCTTTTGGTGGAGCTAGGGTCTCTTCGTCAATAAGATCCTGAATCTTATGACGGAGGCGGATGCAACGGTTCGTATCATGACCGTACTGTTAATTGTAGGCACAGTATTTAGCTGGGTCATATCTTGGTGGAAGAGGGTTTGGAAGGGGTTGGGGTTCTAGAAGTTCTAGATGCCCTTCTTCTCGCAGCTTTTTCAAAGCTTGAGAGAGACTCATGTAAAGATGATGGAATTTTCGGGCTTGGGGCCGAGTTGAAGTGGTTGGTTTTTGGCCATTGAGGGAAGTGGTGATAGTGTCTACTTCTGAGCATTTCCCAGCTGTGCTACCATCAGTAGTAGCATTGGAACTGCGAGCAATATTCCTTTTCAAAGGCTCATTATCTTCTGCAAAGATCCCTTGTCTGATGGCATCCTCGATTTGGACCCCCATTTCATGAAGGGCTGGAAAGGTAAACAGAGGTAGAACGACCATCTTTTGCAGCAACTTGCCATGCAAATTCCGAACAATCATCCTGATCTGATCTTTGTCGGAAGGCCTTGTAGTCATCATTGAGGCCTTTGCTATCCATCTCGTCACGAATTCTGAGAAACCCTCATTTGGTTCTTGGCGGGTGACTTTGAGATCACGAGTTGTGACCTCGATCTGTGTGTTGTAGGAGTATTGAGCAATAAAGGCCTCAGCCAGCTCTTCCCAGTTCTGTTTCACAGAGCTCTCCAATTTTCAAAACCAGATTGCGGCTATCCCAGATAAGGTTCGGTCGAATAGTGACAATTTCTGGGCTGTGGTCAAACCCCTTGGCCTCAAGATATCAGAAAACAGTTGGAGGTGCACCATTGGGTCTTCAGAGCCATCGAATCGATCGACATGCGGCATTTTAAATCGCTCCGGCAATGTCACCACTGAGTCGGTATAACCATCCTCTATATCAGAAATAGAGCGGGCCCCCTGAGACTTTTTGAACAATTTCTGAAGCTTGCTCACTTTCAATGCTGTGGGGTCTGTCTCGAACTCAAAGGGGGAGTCCGGCAAGTTGATGGGTGTTTTAGATAGCTGGGGTAGAACCGAGGGCGGAGCTGGCCTGCCTGGAATGTCCGTATCATCCTGGACGTGGGTTGCCTCCCCGAGTATGGGAACTCTTGGTGGGGGAGGAGCCAGGTGTGAAGTAGATACTCCAATTTGCTGCTCTAACCTGGCAATTGTCTCTACCTGTTGGGCTATGACCACGGCCTGTTGCTTGGCAAATTCCGCTTGACGGACAGCGTCCTCCTACATGAGCTTCATGCTTTCTTGAAGCTGACGCATTATTTCTTCCATCCCTGCCATACTGCCCTGATCTGATTGAACCACCAGTATATCTATCTCTGCAGTAGACTTGGAAATCTCAACCTGGCTTTTTAAAGACCACTGAGCTGGTAGCTGCTGTACCGGTGGTCTGTGCCTGACCGGCCTTTTCACCTTGCCTCTGGTAAAGGAACACTGATTGCCCTTGAACTGAATCTCTGACCTGAAAAAGTCTATCAACACAAGTTCGGTGTACCCAGGGGATATTGGAGCCTTCTGAAGCTATGGTTCCAAGACTACCTAGCAAAAGAGAAAATGGGCCGACAAGATCTCACTGATTTCACAGAATCTGAGCATAGTTTAAATGAGTGTGCCCTCTACTGAATTCTGCCCAAATCTCTGTCCTGCAAACTGATACCCTCAGGTAAACTGAGTCCCAAAATACTGAACTGGTACCCGCAGACCTGATGCCCAAACTTGCAAATTGATACAAGCATTCCTGTAGAGGCGCACTCTAAAGCACATAACAAGCAAGTGAGAGCCAAAGCACCCCTATGTTGGGGTAGGGTTTCCCTGTCCTATTTTGTCAAGAGCTAGGGTTTCACTACGCACACAGCGGTTTCAAACAACCTATATCGGGTAAGCAACCTGTCCTAGTTTGGAATGGTCACTACGGATTTCGATATGCATTAGGTCGAATGGTCAAAAAGGGTGCCCCGATAAAACCGGGGTTTGTGTTCCTATACTGGTAGAGCCCATAACCGGTTCGCCTTATGGTCATGCCTTGACAAGACAAGCCTCCGGCAAACCGTTCAGGAATAGCAGATGGCAAACACGGTGTCCTAGGCGCACCAATGCAAATGCAATGCAAAGAAACACACAAGTGTAGTCAAAACCAGATATTGTGAGTTCGAGTCAAGTTCTATAAATCCCCAGCAGAGTCGCCAGAAGCTGTAGACCGGCCCGCGGGGGACCTCGCTACAGCTCAGACTCGATTTGTATCACGGTTCTTAATCTTGAACCAAAGAGTCCAAATCCGGCAAATCGTTTTGAGAAAACAGATTTTTGAAAGAAGTGCCAAACATGGACTGCTTTGCCATATACAGAGTCGCCACCTAAATATTTTATTTTGGAAAATTTAGGAAATCCTGACTCGTTGCCTAAGGCCACGTGTCCGTCATCACCAAAGTTGCCTCGGCTCGGGAACTTGGGTACGATTGGGGAAGGTCACTTCGTGAGCACCTTCGCCGATCGAAAAGACCGCCTCTACTAACCATGATATCTAGTTTTGAAAACTTTGTGTGCTCTTATTCCGGTTATTAGCCTAGTTTTACTATGTGATGCGCACAACATACAAGTATAGACTGGGTCGCCTGAATTGGAACAAAACATTTCATGTTTGTTTTTGAAAGATGGTTTGCTACCCGCAGGTAAGCTTAAAATGCGGATTTTGCCACCCTCGGGTGGGCTTAGAAAACATGATTTTGCCACTATCTAGTGGACTTAAAACTCACAATCGATGATTTGTTCCAATCTAAACAACCCAACCTTCACCCACAGGCATTCAGGCAGTTATATCACATAAGCAGTTAGCCTCATGGTAAGCATGCTATCATGGCAGTCACTCACACGAATGCAAGGATGCTAAAGCATAAAAACTCACCGAGTACTACAAGCCAAAACAGAAACTACAATAGAAATCATGCATGATCCTAAGTATACAGAAATGCCTAATGCAACACATGCAAAAATGCAAACTATAGCAAGCTCGACAATTATAAACATGGCATATGGAATGCTATAGCTAACATGTATTCAACTTGGAATTGAAATACAAATGCAGTTAGTATGATGTGCCGAGCCCGGTGCATGCAAAACAGATGAATGAATGCAAACATGTTATCATACTATATGCTAATTGAAATATTCCCTAATCTAACCATCATAAGCAGGTAAATAAAAGGAAAGAAAGACGTGGGGTTAGAAGACATACATCACACTCACGCACACTTATTACAATTATGCCCTCGCGCAGAGGGTCCGAATAAATATATAGTCCCGAATAAAAGAATAGTACAGTCCAGATATGTACAAATTCCTAATTAATTAACAAATTAACTAAGAAAACAATAAACTGGCATGTAAGCCAGGGACTGCCTTGATTCTGCTCCGGATGATGAATGATGCATGTCCGGGTTGCCTTCGCGCGGAAATCCATTGCGATGCCCCAATTAGCCTCTGTTTCGCAATGGTTTTTTGAAAAGCACGCCAAGCCTCGGAAGACTGCTGATTCTTGATTTTGCTGCAACAGAGAGTAGGAAAGGGGCATAGCAATGTATTTTCACAAATGTATGTATGCCTCGATCCTCGTGCAACCAATCACGCATCTCGATGCATGATGGCTGAGGAGTCGAATTGCACAACTCGATATGGAATGAATGCACATGAAAACTTAACAAAACCTAACTCCATCATGGGTAATCCGGAGTGTCGGTGACTGGGGAATTGAGACACGTTCCATCACTCGGAGTACGAAACGTCCCTCGTTTCCCGTGCTCGGGCTAACTCCTATCCCAAGCACAATGCAATATGCATGACATGCATGAATGCAAACTAAGATACAACCTAACATGCACAATGTTATGAAATGGCATACACGATGCACGAGGTAACATGGCATACACAATGCACTAATATACAACCTAGCATACACAATGCTATGAAATGGAATGGCATACACAATGCATAATGGACTTACACCAACATGAGCGGACCTCAGCCACACTCACATAGGAGGCCATTAGATGAAAATGAGACAACTCGAAATGCGTGCACGCGTGCACGCAAACCGAGGACCGAACCTACGGCACGGAATGCCACTCTAACAAGACATGGCAAGACATGGAATATGGCATACTATCATGCAAATTTCAGAGGCAAAATGAGATGCAAAAAATCCCCGAAACATGGCAAAATGGTACCCGATGCATGGAACAAGTCCCGAAACATGAAATTAGGCATACAAAATGACCTATAGCTATGCAATGCATGCATTATTTGTACATGAAGTGTGAAGACAGAAGCAAGGCAGCCCCAAAAAAAGAATGTTTATAGTTTAAAGAAAGGCCGAACAGTGGGCACAAATGGGGCTAAATTAGCATGCAAAAATGGCTCTAAAAGTGAGATAATGAAGCAACTAACAGATGATGGCCTCAAACAGAGAAGGGCCCTTCTACAATGTGGAAGAGGGGCCCAAAATATGATGTTTTACAGTTTATTTCAAGCCACAAAACAGACACAAGTATGGCAAAATTCTTATGCAAGAAATGGGCCAAAATGGAGACAAAGAAGCAATTGATACATGCTGGCCTCAAAAAGATGAAGGTCCTTCAACAAAGTTGAAGAGGGACCTAAAAAATGACTTTTTACAGTTTATGATCATACCCAAAACAGTATAAAAGTATGCTCAAAATGCTATGCAAAATAAGGCCTAAAAAGAGGTTACAACACAAAGTATACAAAGGGTGTCTCAAAAAGTAAAAGACCCTTAATGAAACAAGAAGAGGGAGTCAAAATAAGGCCATTTACAGTTCGGACCAAAGTCCAAAAACAGAAGCACAAGAGGCTAACAAATCATGCAAAAATGGGGCCAAAAGAGAGATACAATGGAAAGTGACACATGGAGGCCTCAAACAGTGATGAGCCCTTCAACAATGTTGAATAAGGGCTCAAAATAAGCTACTTTAGATTTTACAACATACCTCAAAACAGATTATAAACAGGCCTAAAATACTACACAAGAAAGAGGCATAAAAGAGAGCTTTAACACAAAGTGTAAAAAAGAAACCTCAAACGGCAAAAGACCCTTGATCAAAAATGAAGAGTAGGTCAAAATATGACTTTTCTCAGTTAGGGTCGGAGCCCAAATATGCAAGAATAAGGAGCTAAAATATAGACCAAGAAAAGAGCAAAAAGAGGGAAAATGAGACTCACCCTTGAAGACTAGTCTTTCATCAACTCTTGGTCCAAAAATCTGAGCTTTCAACCTCTTCAAAAGATTCCCAAAGTGCTGGAATGGAGGGTGGACATCTTGTGTTATCAGTTGGTGTGTAAAAATGGTGTAAGAATCAAAGGGTTTTGATGGTTAGAATGTAGAGAGAAAGAGAGATTTAATACAAGAGGCTCAAAGCAAAATTTTATAACCCTTAAAACACAGCTGGGGGGTCTGTTATATATACACAAGAGGGTGGAAAAGAGGGGGAAAAATGGGGGGGAAATGAAATTCAAATTTCCTCCCAAAAAGGCCAAAAAGTGAGATATAAAGGCAAGTGGTAGCTTCTGGTCCCAAACGGCCGAGAGCCCTTCAACAAAGTTTAAGAGGGGCTCAAAACAAGACACTTTGTAGTTTACAACCAAGTCTGAAACAACTCACAAGTAAGCCTAAAATACCGTGCAAAAATAGGCCTAAAAGAGGGTTTAAACACAAAGTGTAAAAAGGGAGTGTCAAACAGAAAAAGGTCCTGAATTAAACATGAAAAGGAGCTCAAAATATGACTATTTCTAGTTTGGGTCAGAGCCCAACAATGCTTGCAAGCAAGGCTCGGAGGCCAAAACACGCAGTCCGGGGCCCCAAAAACTGACTGTTAGGCACCGGAAGTGGTGTTCGACCACGAAGTCGGTCTCTCGGACCACAGTGTCCCTCAAAAGGGAGGGAATAAGATATGTGCCAAAAACCAAAGCAAACGGAGGTGGTTAGGTGGTCCTGAACCGAGGCACACGGCCTGACGACCCCGAAAACCGGGAACCGGGCTCCGAAATGGGAAAAATGGCCTACGACCACGAAACGTAGCCTACGGCCACTGAGAGATGATCTACGAGACCTCTCCCTCCCTTCGGGAAGAGAAAACAGAGAAAACAGAGCCTGGTTCACAAACCGAGGCGAAGCACGAAAGAGTCCGGAAGTCTGGAGGCAAGGCTCGCAGCCGAGACTCTGAAACCTCTGAACGAGCACGATATGCAACATCACCAAGTGCTCAATCGGTGACGTCTAATGAGGTGTCTACATGTATCTGGCAAAGCAGTCCATGTTTGGCACTTCTTTAAAAAAAAAACTGTTTTCTCAAAACGATTTGCCGGATTTGGACTCTTTGGTTCAAGATTAAGAACCGTAACACAAATCGAGTCCGAACTGTAGCGAGGTCCCCCGCGGGCTTGTTTACAGTTTCTGGCGACTCTGCTGGGGATTTAGAGAACTTGACTCGAACTCATGATATCTGGTTTTGACTACACTTGTGTGTTTCTTTGCATTGCATTTGCATTGGTGTGCCTAGGACACCGTGTTTGCCATCTGTTATTCCTGAACGGTTTGCCGGAGGCTTGTCTTGTCAAGGCATAACCATAAGGCTAACCGGTTACGGGCTCTGCCAGTATGGGAACACAAACCCCAATTTTACTGCGGCACCCTTTTGACCATTTGACCTAGTGCATATTCGGAATCCATAGTGACCATTCCAAGCTAGGACAGGTTGCTTACTCAATATAGGTTGTTTGAAACTGCTGCGTGCATAGTGAAACCCCAGCTCCTGACAAAATAGGACAGGGAAACCCTACCCCAACATAGGGGTGTTTTGGCTCTCACTTGCTTGTTATGTGCTTTTAGAGTGCGTCGCTACAGGAATGCATGTATCACTTTGCAGGTTTGGGCATCAGGCCTGCGGCACCAGTTCAATATTTTGGGGTTCAGTTTTACCCGAGGGTATCAGATTTGAGGCAGAATTCAGTAGAGGGCACAGTCATCCTGCTATGCTCGTATCTGTTTTGGTGAAGTTGAGCTGAGGTGCTATCTGTTTTCTCTTTTGCTAGGTAGTCCTGGAACCATAGCTTCAGAAGGCTCCGATATCCCCCAAGGTTCATCGAACTTGTGCTGATAGACTTTGTCAGGTCAGAGATTCAGTTCAAGGGCCATCAGTGTTCCTTTGCCAGAGGCAAGGTAAAAGGGCCAGTCAAGCACAGATCACCAGTTACCAGATCAGTAGCCCTTATCCACCCCACCAGTGAAACAAATCGGTGAGGTCTCGGTTTCTCTGCGAGGATAGATACCGGTCGATTAGATGGATCAAGAAACACGTCGAGGATGGAGGCAATGATCGTCGGATGCAAGAAAGTATGAAACTCATGCGGCAAGACGGCTTCTGTCATGCGAAATTTTCCAAGCGAGTCGCAATTATGGCTCGGCGGTCGAGCTCATCACCAGTTGCAGCAAAGAAAGCGTCTGCTTCCCAACAAGTTCCTCCTCCAAAGGGAGCTCCGCACTTTGGAAAGCGACAAATGTTGAGAATACCCGGAGGGTCAGACATTCCTCTGAGGCACTCGCCCCGATCTTACTCAATTGTCCAAAACACCTACCAATCTACTGGACTCACCCTTCGAGACTGAGGTTGACCCTACAGCGCTGAAATTGAGCAAGCTTGAGAAGTTGTTCAAGAAATCCCAGGGGGTAAAATCCATCCCGGACATTGAGGACGGGTACACCGACGCAGTTGTGACACTGTCGGACAGGTTCAAGATGCCTCACATCGACCGTTTTGACGGGTCAGGAGATCCCATGGTCCACCTGAGTTTGTTTTCAGATGTTCTACGCCCGATGGGCTTGACAAGATTACAGAAGCTCTCCCTTTTTGGTAGGACCCTGTCGGGTATTGCGGCCATCTGGTATGTCAAATTGGAGGATTCAGTGAAACGAAGGTAGGAGGAGATGGCCGAGGCCTTCGTCGCACAATATTCATACAATACCCAAATCGAGATTACGACCCGCGATCTTGAGACGACGAGGCAGGAGCCTAAGGAGAGCTTCTCGAGTCGTGGCCCAAGGCCTCAATGATGACCATTAGGCCAACGGATAAGGATCAGATACGGATGGTTGTGCGCAACCTCCAGCCCAAACTAATGCAGAAAATGATCGTGCTCCCCTTCCCTACCTTTTCAGATTTGCATGAGATGAGAGTATAGATCGAGAACGCTATGAAGCAGGGCCTCATTGACCAGGAGAAGGAGCAGCCCAGGAGGGCGTTTACCCGCAGTTCAAATGCGACCACCAGCGGTGACGCAGCTGCAAGATCTTCCGAAGTGGGCATGGTCGCCACCACCACACCAAGAGCAGCCACCCCCTTTGTTGGTGCATCCACTTCAAACCCTCGAACTTCAGACTATCTACCCCGAGGCAAGAGGGTTTTCACCCCACTCTATATGTCTTTGTCTAAAGCCCTGGGGGTACTACTCAGGAAAGGACATCTGAAACCGTTAGAGCAATGGCCTCTACCCGATCCTCTCCCTCCAAAGCATGACCCGACTAAGTACTGTGCTTTCTATCAACAAACCGGTCATGACACCGACAGTTGCGTCTGTCTTCGCCACGAGATACAAAATTTGATTGACAATGGGGTCATCCCCGCACCAGGTTCTGCAAAGTCTATCGGCACTTGATCAGTGAACTTGCGGGGGATAATATGATGTGATCAAGGGATGAACCACCTACGGACGGCGTTCAGTTTATTTCAGATATGGTGTATGGCACGCACTGTTTTGAGCATTTGTGAATGTTGGTTTTTGTACATTCTGACTTAGGTATTGAGTCAGTCTTATTGTTTTGTTTTTGAGCCTGTCCTTTTGTTTTGAGTCAGTCTCTTTTGTTTTGGGTCTGTCTTGCTGTATCGAGTCAGTCCTGTTGTATAGGAGTTGGGTGATTCCGGGGGGTGTTACCTCGGGCATCACCATTTTGTTTTTGTGTTTGTCTTTTCGTTTTGTTTTGAGTCTATTTCTGCCTTGGAGCCAAGGATTTGAATGAACAGCAGTGGTTTTTCATGCTTTTGTGTTTGCTTTTGCCGTGTGCCAGTTGTACCAGAAATTCCAAATGAGATGGCAGTATTTGACTAGAAGCTGTGTCTTTTCTGTGCCTTGAATTCATTGCATCGACCTAAGTTTTCCAAAAGCTTTTTGAACACTGCGGTGAAAACGAAGATGAAGGAATTCCTCGGGTTTTGCAAAATTTTGATCAATTAAGAGAAAGAGAGACGTGCTAAGCCCTTAATGAATGAAATCATGCTTGTTAGTGTGAGTACTGGGAAGGATCCTGGCTTGATCCAGATTGGTTCTACACTGTCTTGGTATGACGATTTGTCTTACTTAAAAACTTTCAAAAAATGTTTTGCGCGGTCCTGTGAAGACCTGTGTAGAATCGCTCTTGAAATTTTACAGCTTAGGATCGCTCTCAGCCTCGAGACTCGACCCCTCACTTTCAAACCTTGAACTGGGATTCAGAATGTTCAACGGTCAACTACAATGTGAGGCCTGTGTAGCCAGATTTGATGCAGCCCTCGAACAAGAGGCCAGGAAAGTCGGATCAAGAAGATCAGAAGAAGCTTGCAAAGCTAGAACAGAAGTACCCTTCGAACTAGTGGCAAAGATGTCAGATGTGCTCGAAGAGCTGAAGATAAGTCCTCTTGCAAATCAACAGCCACTCTCCTGGATACGGATGGCCTCAAAACCTTTGAGAGGCTCGTTGGGCCGAAAACCCGGAAGGGCGACCCGGGCAAAAGTTAGAGCAAGAAAAATATATACAAAAAGTAAAAAAGAAAAAAGAAGAAAATAGAATAATGAAAAAAAAAGAAATGAAGAAAAAGAAAAAAGGGAAAAAGAAGAAAAGAAATGAAAATGAAAAGAAAAGAATGAAAAGAAAAGAAAAACAAAGCTCGCAAGGTTGAAAACCTGCAACAGGCGCCTTGGCAAAAGTTAGAGCCTAAAAAGAAGAGGTTAAATACCCGAGTGTACCTTAACCCCGAACTACGCAAGGCCTGATTCCCATGTTTGGGATACGTAGGCAACTTCATTCTGAAGTCCAGCTGTAAAACACTTCAAATTTGATTGTGTCCATGCGATGGTTCTGGTCATCTTTGTCTTCTCTGTATCTGAGGATTTGGTTGTATTCGTCACTCTGAGGACTGACTATAATGCGCTGCGGTGCCATTCAAACAAGGGGCAACTTTCCGTTGCCATTCAACGCGCCGCAGTGCCGTTCAAACAAGGGGCAACTTTCCGTTGCCATGCAGCTCTTTTCAACCACGGGGCAATTTTCCTTTGGATCTGAGGTTGTGCATCTCAAGAGTAGGTTCCCTGCTCGCTTTCATTTGCAAAAAGCAGCTTTTGAGAATTTTCTTGAGGTTGACTAATTCTCTCGAAAATTATTCCATTTTTCTAAAACTGGACCACTTTCTTGGACCCAAAAAGGAAAATTTTCAGTGCTCATAACCCAACTTGCATGATCTCAAATCAAAAATCGAACAAGCATCTTAATCTAACTCTCATTTTGGTCAAAATTGTTTTAGTAGAAAGCAAAAACAAAACATGGTCAACATGATGAACTAGGGGCACAGTTGAGTTAGGTTCTCTGTCTTTTTCCCTTTATCAACGCACTTGCCAGAAAGGGCACTCTACTTGCCAGAAAAGGGCACAACTGAAGCTAACAACAAAGGGCTAAAAGCTCTCTCACCCTCCAAGCAACGAGGTATCAAGCCACGTGCGAAGCACGAACTGGAATGGGGCAAGATATTCCACTTCCTCATCTGGACATATCTGATCACGTCCAAACTTCCCGGCAGAGCATCGTCAACCGAGGTCAGCTGCAGATTTGCTACACACCCAGTTGTAGCACAGCCCCTCTGTGGGAGAAACTCACTAGCGGCGTGCAGAAGAAGAAGAATCTAGCAGAATGCTAGGGGCACGAGCCCACAACTTGCTGTTTATCCATCAACCACCCAGGGGAGGGATTTAAAATGAGAGATTGAAGAATAGAGAGATGTGCGCTGAGAGAAAAAGTGAGGAAAAGGGCTTTTTTTTCAGAAAAACAGAGCTTGAAGGCCGAATGATGTGAGAATCACAAATGAGAAAGGGTGGGAAATAATACCCAGAGAAACTGGCTCCTCGTGCACTGAGAGGTCTTTTGTCTTTGTAACACGTCTGTGTGTCGTGTCTTTTGTTTTGTTTTTCTTGATTCTTGCTTTGAGTCGTTCTGAGTGTGTCTCGGTGTGTTTAGGTTGTTTACCTTTATTTTTCGTTGTTGGGTCGTCTTTGCTGTGTTCAGTTGTAGGCTCAATACCCGGTCGAGAACTCATTTTCTCAATTTCAAAAATGATTTGTTGTGTGCTCAGAGTGCTGTGCCATTCTCCACATTTGTGCAAAAAAGGAATTTGTTCTTTCAAAAACTGCAGGGTTTAACCCAGGTCTTGTGAGAACAGTGAAACAAGGACCTATCTGAAGCTATGTGGGTTCCAAGCTGCAAAGCAAAAGAAAAGAGGGAAAATCGAAGCATCTGAGTATGTTTCACCTTCAGGGTATTCTGAGATTGTATTCCGGATGTACCTCTTCAGACCTTGTCAGTGTTCCGAACAATGAGCGTGCCTCTATCCCAAGTGTAAGCCTGTTTCAAGTCAGAATGGCGATTAAAGCAGCAACAGATGTTATCTCTCTCTAATATGAACAGGGTGTGCCTGTTTTTGAGCTGAATGTGTTGCAAACCCCTCCGAAAGGTAAATCGGAGGTCGCGTTTTAATCTGGTCTCGTTAAGGCTTGTATTCCCTTATTCGGCATTTTGTTTCAAATATGCATTGTCACGCACATTCCACTTGCATTGTTATGCATCCTTCCACCCGCATTGTTATGCACTTCTCATGCTTGCATTGTGATGCCCATTCCAATTGCATTGTTATGCACCCACTTCACTAGCATTGTTATTCTCATTCATTGCATTGATTATGCACATCTATCTTGCATTGTTATGCACCTTTTCACTTGCAATTGTCTTTCTTTCTCCTCGCACGTGCGACGGGTCAAACTTCCTCTGGTTTAGAGCATTTGGAATACGTTCCAATGCTTATCCCTTTTCCGAAACACCGGGATACGTCCCTATGTTTCTCTCTTCTTTCTGAAACACCGGGATACGTCCCTAAGTTTCTCCCTCTTTTCGAAACACCGGGATACTTCCCTATGTTTCTCTTGCCTTTCCAAAACACCGGGATACGTCCCTATGTTTCACATTCCTTGCGGAACACCAGGATACGTCCCTATGTTTCACATTCCTTGCGGAACACCGGGATACATCCCTATGTTTCACATTTCTTGCGGAACACCGGGATACGTCCCTATGTTTCACATTCCTTGCGGAACACCGGGATACGTCCCTATGTTTCACATTCCTTGCGGAACACCGGGATACGTCCCTATGTTTCACATTCCTTGCGGAACACCGGGATACGTCCCTATGTTTCTCATTCCTTGCGAACAGGATACGTCCTATGTTTCTCCTTCCTGGAACAAGGATACGTCCCTATGTTTCACATTCCTTGCAGAACACCGGGATACGTCCTTATGTTTCTCCTTCCTCCTGAAACACCGGGATACGTCCCTATGTTTCTCTTTCTTTTCTAACCACTGGGATACGTCCCTAATCTTTGGGATACGTCCCTAATCTCTGGGATACGTCCCTAACCTTTGGGATACGTCCCTAACCTCTGGGATACGTCTCTAACCATTGGGATACGTCCCTAACCTTTGGGATACGTCCCTAATCTTTGGGATATGTCCCTAACCTCTGGGATACGTCCCTAATCTTTGGGATACGTCCCTAATCTAACCTCTGGGATACGTCCCTAAATCCTGGGATACGTCCTTAATCTTTGGGATACGTCCCTAACCTCTGGAATACGTCCATAAATCTTGGGATACGTCCCTAAACCTTGGGATACGTACGTCCCTAAACCTTGGGATACGTCCCTAAACACCGGGATACGTGCCCATGTTTCTCCATCTTTGGTTAAGAGCATCTGGAATACGTTCCAATGCTTATACATTTTCGAAACACCGGGATACGTCCCTATGTTTCTTTGCATGATCATAAGTTATGTTCGGTTTCTTGCATTATCATTTGCATTTTGCCCCTGCCTGCGGGCATGCCTGAGGGCACATCTTTGTCTATCTTGTCTGCTTTGTCTAAGTCTTCGGCCTTGTCAAAAATGGGTCGTCTCTGGGCTTTGACATTCACTCTCGTCATTCTTATGACTTTTGAGTTCTGTCAAAGAGGGGCAACTGTAGACACCCCATTTTTGACCAACTTTAAGACTCCGACGTCACCGATTGAGCGCTTGGTGATGTTGCATATTGTGCTCGTTTCGAGGTGGCGAGTCATTGCGAGCCTTGCCTCCGGACTTCCGGACTCTTTTGTGCTTTGCCTCGGTTTGCAAACCAGGCTCCGTTTTCTCTGTTTTCTCTTCCCGAAGGGAAGGAGAGGTCTCGTAGATCATCTCTCGATTGGTCAGAGGCTACGTTTAAGTGGTCGAGGCTATTTTTCCCGCTTGGAGCCGGTTTTGAGCCCGCGGTGCCTTTTCGGGACCGCTTAACCACCTCCGTTTGCTCCGATTTTTGGCACATACCTTATTTCCTCCCTTTTGAGGGAAACTGTGGTCCAAGGGACCAACTTCGTGGTCGAACACCACTTAGGTGCCTAATACGATGGCCCCCGGGCCCTGCTTTTGGCCCCCAAGCCTTGCTTGCAAGCATTTTTGGGCTCCGACCCAAACTGTAAATAGTCATATTTTGAGCTCCTTTTCATGTTTGATTAAAGATCTTTTGCTGTTTGAGGTCTCCTACTATCACTTGCCTCTTTAACTCTCTTTTAGGCCTATTTTTGCATGGTATTTTAGGCTTACTTGTGAGCTGTTTTGGACTTGGTCATAAACTAAAAAATATCTTTTTTTGAGCCCCTCTTCAACTTTGTTGAAGGGATCTCTTAGGTTTGAGGCCAGAAGCTACCACTTACCTATTTATCTCACTTTTTGGCCTTTTTGGGGGGAAATTTGAATTTGAATTTCCCCCCCTTTTCCCCCACTCTTTTGTCTATATAAACACCCCCCAGCTCTGGTTTTAGGGGTTAGAAAATTTTGGTTTGGAGCTCTCACATTAAATCTCTCTCTCTCTCTACTCTAAGCCTTAAAAACCCCATTGGTTCTTCACCAACCCATAGCCCCACCCTTCCATCCTCCATTCCAGTAGCTTGAGGTTGTTCTTCAGAACCTAGGAGTATTGCATTTTGGTCCAAAAGGCTGTCAAAGATTAGTCTTCAAGGGTAAGTCATCTTCTCCCCTTTTTGACCCTTTTCTTGGTTCATATTCTAGCTCCTTGTGCTTACTTTTTTGAGCTCCGACCCTAACTGAAAATAGCATTTTTTTGAGCTCTATTTCATGTTTGTTTAAGGGCCTCTCACTTTTTGAGGCTTCCTTGTGGCACTTGCTTCTTTACCTTTCTTTTATGCCATTTCCTTGCATAGTATTTTAGGCCTATGTATAAACTGTTTTGAGGCATGTTGTAAACTGTAAAGTTGATTATTTTGAGCTCTTATTCAATATTTTTGAAGGGCTCCTCACTGTTTGAGGCTTCCATTTGCCACTTGCCTTTGTATCCCTCTTTTGGCCTTATTTTTGCATGATTTGTTAGCCCCGTGTGCTTCTGTTTTTGGGCTCTGGTCCAAACTATAAATAGCCTTATTTTGACCCCCTATTCATGTTTCATTCAGGGTTTTTTTCTTTTTGAGGCACCCTTCGTATACTTTGTGTTTAAGCCCTCTTTTTGGCCTTACCTTGCATAGTATTTTAAACTTGCTTGTGCACTGTTTTGGGTATGGTCACTAACTGTAAAATGCCATGTTTTGAGCCTCTCTTCAAGTTTGTTGAAGGGATCTTGGCCATTTGGGGCCAGAAGCTGCTACTTGCTTCATTATCTCAACTTTTGGGGCCATTTTGCATGCTAGTTTAGCCCCATTTATGTTCACTGTTTGGCCTTTCTTAAAACTATAAATATGCTTGTTTTGGGGCTTTCTTGATTCTGTATTTACACTTCATGTTCAAATAATGCGTGCATTGCATAGCCATAGGTCATTCCATGCGCCTAATTTCATGTTTTGGGACTCATTTCATGCATCGGGTGTCATTTTGCCATCTTTCGGGGCTGTTTTGCATCACTTATTGCCTCTGAAATTTGCATGCTAGTATGCCATATTCCATGCTTCGCCATGTCTTGTTAGAGTGGCATTCGTGCCTTAGGTTCGGTCCCCGGTTTGCGTGTACGCATCTCGAGTCTCTCATTTTCGTCTAATGGCCTCCGATGTGAGTGTGGCTGAGGTCCACTCATATTAGTGTAAGCCCATTATGCATTGTGTATGCCATTTCATTCGATAGCATTGTGTATGCTAGGCTGTATGTTAGCGCATTGTGTATGCCATGTTACCTCTTGCACGTGCATGCCATTTCATAGCATGTTGCATGTTAGGTGGTATCTTAGTTGCATTTCATGCATGTCATGCATATTGCATTGTGTTCGGGATAGGAGTTAGCCTGAGCATGGGAAACGAGGGGCGTTTCGTACTCCGAGTGACGGAACGTGTCTCAATTCCCCAATCGCCGACACTCCGGATCATCCATGATGGAGTTAGGTCTTAGTTGTATTTTCATATGCATTCATTCCATATTGAGTTGTGCAATTCAACTCTTCGGCCATCATGCATCGATATGCGTGATTGGTGGCACGAGGATTGAGGCATGCATACATTTGTGAAAATACATTGCCATGCCTCTTTCCTGCTCTCTGTTGCAGCAAATCAAGAATCAGCAGTCTTCCGGGGCTTGGTGCGCTTTTCGAAAACTATTGGAAAACAGAGGCTAATTGGGGCATCACAGTGGATTTCCGCGCAAAGGCAACCCGGATATGCACCATTCATCATCTGAAGAAGAGTCAAGACAATCCCTGCCTTGCTTGCTGGTTTATTGTTTCTTAGTTAATTTGTTAAATTAATTAGGAATTTGTACATATTTTGGACTGTATTATTTATTTAGACTGTACTATTTGGGACTGTATATTATTCTTTTGGACCCTCTGCGCGAGGGCATAATTGTAATAAGCGTGCGTGAGTGTGATGTATGTCTTCCAACCCCACATCTTTCTTCCCTTTTATTTACCAGCTTATGATGGTTAGATTAGGGCATGTTTCAATTAGCATACAGTATGATAGCATGTTTGCATTCATTCATCTGTCTTGCATGCACTGGGCTCGGCGCATCATACTAGCTGCATTTGTATTTCAATTCTAAGTTGAATACATGTTAGCTGTAGCATTCCATACGCCATGTTTAGAATAGCCGAGCCTGCTATAGTTGCATTTTTGCATGTGGTGCATTAGGCATTTCTGTATATTTAGGATCATGCATGGATTTCTAATCGGTTTCTGTTTTGGCTTGGAGTACTCGGTGAGTTTTATGCTTTAGCATCCTTGCATGCGTGTGAGTGATTGCCATGAATATCATGCTTACCATGAGGCTAATTGCTTATGTGATATAACTGCCTTGAATGCCTGTGGGTGAAGGTTAGGTTATTTGGATTGGGACAAATCATCAACTGTGAGTTTTAAGCCCACTAGATAGTGGCAAAACCATCTTTTCTAAGCCCACCTAAGGGTGGCAAAACCTGCATTTTAAGCCTACCTGCGGGTAGCAAACCATCTTTCAAAAAACAAACATGAAATGTTTTGTTCCAATTCAGGCAACCCGGTCTATACTTGTATGCTGTGCGCATCACGTAGTAAATCTAGGCTAATAACCGGAATAAGAGCACACAAAGTTTTCAAAACTAGATATTATGGTTAGTAGAGGCCGATCTTTGATCGGGCAAGCGGGGGTGCTCACGAAGTGACCTTCCCCAATCGTACCCAAGTTCCCGAGCCGAGGCAACTTTGGTGATGACGGACACGTGGCCTTTGGCACTAAGTCAGGGTTTCCTAAATTTTTCAAAAATAAAATATTTAGGTGGCGACTCTGTATCTGGCAAAGCAGTCCTTGTTTGGCACTTCTTTAAAAAAAAAATCTGTTTTCTCAAAACGATTTGCCGGATATGGACTCTTTGGTTCAAGATTAAGAACTGTAACACAAATCGAGTCCGAACTGTAGCGAGGTCCCCCGCGGGCTTGTTTACAGCTGCCTTGGTGGAGAGATGGTGGGACACCATCAACTCCTTCCATTTTTCTGCCACAGGGGACTTGACTATGACCTCGTTTGACTTTGCCATATTGACTGGCCTTGACGTGGGGGGTTGGCCCATCCCTTATGACGAGCACATGGGCCAGTGGGAGGCCGCTTGGATATATTTACTGGGGGCTCGCCCGCCTGTTGATAGATCTTCGGGCAGGGTCCGATACACCTGGTTTTCTTCCCATTTTCGGAGGGCGGAGATGGAGCCCGGGACTCCTGAGGAGGCAGCACAGTATGCCCTTTGGTTTTCTGATGTTCCTCTTCGGGACCACTTTGTTTGCCGATAGGGGGAACACTGTTGGGCTCTATTTGTTGAGTGCTTTGGTGGACCTATCACAGGTCAGATGGTATGACTGGGGTGGCGCCGGCTTGGCTACCCTTTATTGCTACATGAGCGCGACCTCCAACGGACGGAGGGACTTACTTGGCGGCTATTGGAGAGCTTGGGAGGTACTTTCTGCCCTCTTGATTTACATTTCTACCCCTCATTACTTGTATATTGCACACACGGCGCACTTTACACTCTGTATTTTTCCTTCAGCACTTTGCATTTACATTCTGCACTGTTTTCCACAGTTATGGGTCTATGTGTATTTCCTGACATTAGCCCCAGAGTTGGTGGTAGAGGGGCCCCTTGTGACCCCGTACTCACTTGTATTTGAAGGCCAACACCGGCCAAGACCTCAGGAGTCTCTTCTTTATCTACGACAGTATTTCGACACGGTGCGGTCGACGGAGGTATTTCAGAACTCTCAGTTCTTTCTGTTTTCAACTTTGATTTGTCTTGTACCTTCCTGATTTTTGATTGATTTATGCATTGGTTATCCGCAGATCACATGGCAGCCCTGGGCACCCTTAGCTGAGGGTCTCCGATTCCAGTTTGCCAGAGGGTGGGGTGCCTCTGATGTGGTTCTATTCAAGGGCGATTGGTAGGGCTGGTTTTGGGGACCGCTTCTTCGTCGAGTGCAGGGGTACACTTCTCAGGACCCTCCTTCAGCACCCCCAGTCGAGATGCGGATTGCTGATAGGCTCTCTTCCCGGGATGTTGCTAGTGCTATGCTACATCTTGAGGAAGGGGATTATGCCACTTACCATCACATATACCTGATGCCTCCATTGATGGGAGTCCGTACTCCAACGATGAGGCCTACTGGTATGCCATCTTCGAGTCAGGCCCAGGCTCGGGCTGCAGACACCCTTTCCACCAGCAGGGCTGGTACATCTAGAGGTGGGGGTGGATTGGTTCCCCCGATTCCTCCGACTCATCATCATGCTGGGTGGCCAGACATGCCGACCAAGTTGACGGGATGGCGATTCGGGACTCCCTACCCGATCCCGATAGAGCCTCCCCTGCCTGATCACAGATACGTCAGAGATCCTGATTCACCACCGGTATGCTTTTACAGCTTCGATTTATCAGTCAGGCACTTGGACATTCATTCTCTTACTGATAGTTTTGCATTTGTGTCTATAGCCTTCTATTGAGTATGTGGATGAGATGCTCGGGATGATGGCCGCGCTCGAGGGTATGGTCCTGCAGAGAGAGGCACAGTTGTCCATTATGGGTGTCCAGGTATTGTCCAATTTTCTTGCATTTATCATATTTCCGTTGACATGCTGATTTTGAACATTCTACTGCATTGATAGGCTACTTGTGTAGAGCACATCTGACACACACCCCACTTACACACTGTATTTACATGTACCCACTTCATGTAGTTTTCTTGTATCTGCATCTGATGTACATATTCAAACTGATGTATTCAAATTGAACTCTTTATTCTCAGATGCCCCTAGATATGCTCACCAAGCAGACCACTGGGCCTTCTCGGGGAGGTGGACCATCTGGGCCTTTTCGAGGAGCTGGGCCATCTGGGCCTTTTCGAGGAGCTGGGCCATCCAGGCCTTTTCGAGGAGCCCGAGGAGGGGGGTCGTCTCGCAGACGTAGAACACACATTATAGAGGAGGAGCCCGATGAGGAGGAGGAGGAGGAGGCTGCAGATCGTCGACGGAGACATCTCACGACAGAGAGAGGGCTCTGGTCTTGGCTCAGGAGGAGGCGAGGCCGAGGGGATCCCGAGGATGACAAATTCACTCGGATGGTGATGGTGGCGTAGAGGCTACTTCGCAGAAGAGGATGAAGACGGCCTCTTATTCCTGCTCTTGAGAGCATTGATGCTGTAGTTCCCTGTTTTATTTACCTTTTTGCTAGTAGTTGTAGCACATTGTACATTATTAGGCAGTTTTATTTTTTTGTAAAACTTGTGCCCTTGTTTGTAAAATGTTGTAACAAACGAAGCATGATGGAATGAAACAGCTTTTGAAAAAGTGTTGTATTTTAAACTCTTAGCATCATATCGCATCATTTTGCACCATAATGAGATTGAATGGAAATGTGCATTATGCATTTGCCCAATCAGATAGTGAACCGACGCAACAACTTAACTTACTAAGATATAACAAAACCTTAGCAAGTTTACAACTTGATAAGAAAAATACAACAGTGTTGACAACTTAATAAACAAGACTCAACAAAAATTGCTTAAACAAAGAGTAACAACTCAAAAACACGAAATACGACAGCTCGACAAACAACTCGATAAGCAAAATGACAACTTGATAAGCAAAACAACAACTCGATAAACAAAACTTAACAAAACAAAGTGTACTTCGGACGATCTGGGCAACGGAACGCATCTGAAACAGAGGGAAATGGAGGCCTTCGACATACCCGTTGCATGGAAATGCTTGAAACTTCCTCCTGGAGGGTAAAACAGGCCAAAGACACACATTGGAGCATGGCCGGCCACTTTTGGGAGTTGGCCGGCCAGCTTTATTGCAAAGGGGAGGCCACCAGCCAGTTTTTTGAAAAGGAAATGGCCGGCCTGCCAGAAAAGGTGGCTGGTCGGCCACTTAGCTCAGCAACCGTCAAATTTTTGACACGTGTCCCCCGAATAGTGTCTTCTTCTCTTTAAAAGCCTTAGCTCCGTGGTTCATTCAATTCATCTTAGTTTTGCACAAAAATGGAGGCGTTTCTCATCGAAAATCTCACATCTTGGATTGCTTCTCTAGATGGCTCGAAAAAGTTGAACTTCTGGGGTTTCGGGTTGAATGCACTATTCACGCTGAGCCGTACTCCGCTGCACCTTCCTTTCCTCCATGCCGCGGTGAGGTTTTGGAACCCGGTGACGCATGTCTTTAGCTTCAGTGGGCAAGAGGTATGTCCAACTTTCGAAGATTTTCAAGTTTTGATGGAATCTGAACGTTATGAAGAGATTTTGCCTCAGTTTCGTTTTGGCCACGCCCAAGCTTTAGGGCAGATGTGTGGACTTACCACGCATGATGCTCGGTCTCTGATCTGTAATGGGGAACTGGATATCCTCGGTTTGATTCATTGCTTTTCTGGTGCCGGTGACTGCGGCGACCATTATTGGCAAGGTTTCCGACAACATGCCCTCTGCTCGTGCATGCTATCTCACTTCCTGCTTGCCCCGGGCCTGGGTGGACCCAACATCCATTTGATTGAAGTTACTCAGGGCTTGAAGGAAGGGAAGAGCTGTATTGCTATGGCATTGGCCGAAACGCTGATGGGCTTGGACGCTTTCCACCGTCAGGAGACGACCAGATTTACAGGGAGTCCACTACTGTTGCAGGTAATGTTTCCCACCCAATCTCACATATGTATTTGCTCACATCACTCGGCCTTCAGGCTCGGTTTTTCTCACAAAACCCTTGTCTCACTGTTCTCTCATCGCACGTCTCTCTATTCTTTATTCTCTCATTTTTCATCCCTCCCCAGGTATGGTTGATGGATAAATTGCAGGTTGTGGACTCTTGCCCTGCCTACTTAGCCCGCGACTACTTCTTTCGACAACGCCTGGTTGATGCGCTTAATGAGGGATGGTGGTTCAATTGGATGTGCAATTTGTCTGCTGATCGCATTGCTTGGCGTTGTCCTTGGCTCAATCTTCCGGCAATGAGCTATAGCATGTCCCGGCAGACTGGGATCCAGCTGATTGGTCTGACTCACTGTGTATTCTACTTTCCGTTCCGATTCCTGCGCCAGTTTGGCCATGATCAGACATGCCCGCCAGAGGGGATTGAGTACCCGACTGCTTTCCCTATCCGAGGCGCACAGCTTGCCCGATATGCTACAGCATGGAGAACTAGAGAGCTCTTGGCCTCCGCTCCCACTTTCAGTTGCACTTTGTCTAACGAGTGCTGGGATTGGCTCAATGAAGAGGCACAGATTGGGCCTAGCTTGGCATCAGAGGCTTCGACTAGCTCTGGGAGGGGGCGCAGGGACACCTGACTTGACTATGCCCCGGATTTATTGCTTTATTAGTACTTTCAAGTTTTCTTTATGAGTGTAATAAAAAAGCAACTTCAATTATATGCAAGAGCAAGACAACTCTGTATTGAAATCAATGAAATTGAAGGTTGTGGTACTGAAAATTTTCCGCTTTGGTCCAAAAATGGTCTTAATTGTAAAAAGATTAATTTGAACAAAGTCAACTTTTATTAAAACTTTTCAAAACTATTTTCGATATGGATTAGAACCGGACATGCTTGAGATCTGTCACTAAGATGCGCAACCCCGGATCCTAGCAACTGGAAAGTTGCCCCTAGTCTGAATAGTACCACGGCACTGTGTGGCAACGAAAAGTTGCCCCTAGTCTGAATAGCACTGTACCGGAGATTGCGATAAATGCTGATGGACAAAGATGACTGAGATGATCAAATGGACAGAGTTGATCGGGGAAAAGTTTATGGCTGAACTCCAGGATGAAGTTGCCTACGTATCCCAAAGATGGGAATCAATCCTTACGTAGTTCAGGCCCAGGTTCGCTCGGGTATTTTCACTCTCCTTTTACGCTCTAACTTTTGCCAAGGCCGCCCTTTGCGGGTTTTCAACCTTGCAAGCTCAGTTTTTATAATTTCAAATTTTATGTGCTCTGTGTTTTGCCTAGGTCGCCCTTTCGGGTTTTCAGCCTAGCGAGCCTCTCAAGGGTAATATTTCTTCAACTTGTCCATGTTGATCGGTTGGGAGAACTCTAGGCCATCTAGATCCATCAAAACCACAGCTCCACCTGACCAGATTAACTTGATGATGTAGGGACCAGTCCAATTGGGTCTGAACTTGCCCCTTAGGTCGTGGATGGGAGCTCGGTTGTCCTTGAGCACCAAATCTCCTTCTTTTAAATTCCTGGACTTAACCTTCTTGTTGAAAGCTCGGGCGATTCTGCGTTGATAACCCTGAACATGGTGCAGTGCTTTCAGTCTTCTCTCATCGAAGAGCATGAGTTCCTCAAATCTACTCTGCTGCCAATCCGCTTCGGCTATTTGACACTCAGCCAGTACCCGCAATGACGGAACCTCAATCTCGATAGGTAGAACGGCCTCCATCCCATAAACCAATGAATACGGAGTCGCCCCAGTAGAAGTTCTAATTGAAGTCCGGTAGCCCCACAGAGCAAACGGCAGCTTATCTGGCCAGTCCCAGTAGGTTTCCACCATCTTCTGCAGTATGTGCATGATATTCTTGTTGGCGGCCTCAACCGCTCCATTGGTCTGCGGCCGATAGGTAGAGGACTTATGAAAAGCCACGTTGTATTTTTCCAACAAATCAATCACCTCCTTCTTGAAGTGGGAATCGTTATCTAAAATAACCTCATTTGGGACTCCGTAGCGACAGATGATGTTGTTTCTGATAAATTTTGCGACGTGCGAAGCCTTCAACATCGCATAAGATTGGGCCTCAACCCACTTTGTAAAATAATCTATCGTAACTAGGATGAACTCATGCCCATTCGACCCCTTCGGAGTGACAGCCCCGGTCACATCAATTCCCCATACTGAAAATGGCCATGGCGAAGTCATGTTGTACAGTTTTGACGGCGGAATGTTCATGCGATTTGCATGAATTTGACATTTGTGGCATCGCCGGACAAAACCGATACAATCCTCCTCCATGGTGGACCAGTAGTAACCCTGTCTGAGGATCTTCCGTGCCAGCATTACTCCATTCATATGTGCACCGCATTCCCCTCCATGGATGGCTTCCATCAGACGCTTTGACTCTTCGGCATCAACACACAGCTTATGCATTCCCAAATGACCTCTCTTATACAGCTTACCCCCACAGATGATGAACTAAACAGCCATTCTTCGAATTGCCCTTTTGTCTTTGGCATTTACCCTTGGCGGGTATGCTTCCTTCTCCAAGAAATTCCAAATGTCATAATACCAGGTGTTTTCGTCCTGAACTTCATCTATAGCAGCAATCGACTCATAGGCAGGTGCAAATTTCTGGTCAATGATGACTGGACACATCCGGACTCCACACGGGATGTCTATCATGGAAGATAGAGTTGCTAAAGAATCTGCGAACCTGTTGTTCTTTCTTAGTAGATGAGCAAAGTTTAGCTTCTCAAACCGAGGAATTAGCAAGTCCAAGGTCTGGTGATATATCATCATCTTTTCCTCTTTTACTTTCCAGTCTCCTTTTGCTTGAGACACAACAAGGTTCGAGTCCCCGATGACGTCCAACCGTCTTGTCCCTAGTTCCAGGGCTACTTCTAGACCGGCAATGCATGCCTCATATTCTACTTCGTTGTTTGAGACTTTGAATCGGAGTTTGAAGGCTAGAGGGATACGGGAATTGTCAGGTGCTATCAGCAACACTCCTATCCCATACCCGTGCTGATTTGATGCTCTGTCGAAGTACATCATCCAAGTTTTATCGTCGATATGCAAAATGGCCTCATCTGGGAATAAATACTCAACTGTTTCACCCCCTTCCACTAGATGGTTGACAAGGAACTCTATTACTGCTCTTCCTTTGACTGACTTGCGTGTCACATATTTTAGATCAAATTCGGATAGCAACAGCAACCAACGAGCCAGCCTACCCGTAAGTGGTGGTTTCTCTAAAAGATATTTGATGGGATCAAGTCGTGAAACCAACATTACGGAGTGAGCTAACAGGTAGTGCCGCAGCTTCCTGGTAGCCCATACCAAAGCTAAGCAAGCCTTCTCCAACGGTGTGTAACGAGTCTTATACTCTAGCATCTTCTTGCTCAGATAGTAGATGGCTCTCTCCACCTTGTCCTCTGATTCTTGCGCAAGCATGCAGCCCATTGTAGTCTCAGTTACTGACAGATACAAAATCAACGGTTTCCCCAGTTCTGGTGGTGACAAAACGGGTGGGTTCTGTAAATATTCTTTAATCTGTTCAAAAGTAGCTTGGCATCGGCCATCCCATTGGAATTTATTTCCTTTCTTCAGGAGACTAAAAAGTGGTTCACAAGTCAAGGTTAATTTTGAGATAAACCGTCTTATGAATTGCACTTTATCCAGAAAGCCTCGCACCTCTTTTTCAGTCCTTGGTGGTGGCATTTCTAAGATGGCCTTGATTTTGGAAGGGTCGACCTCGATGCCCCTTTGTGTAATCAGAAATCCCAGCATTTTTCCCGCTGTAACACCAAATGTGCACTTTGAGGATTCAGCCGCAACCGGAATTCCCTGATCCTTTGAAAAAACTTGTGCAAGGTGGTGTAGTGGCCTTCTCTTTCTTTGGACTTGACAATCATGTCGTCCACGTACACTTCAACCTCTTTGTGGATCATGTCGTGCAATATTGTGGTCGCGACCCGTTGATAAGTAGCTCCAGCATTCTTCAACCCAAATGGCATCACTCTGTAGCAGTATGTTCCCCACGGGGTGGTGAACTCAGTCTTTTCCCGGTCTTCTGGTGCCATCATTATCTGATTGTAGCCTAAGAAGCCATCCATGAATGAGAGCAAAGCATGCCCTGCTGTGAAATCCACCAACTCATCAATATGCGGCAAGGGAAAGTCGTCCTTCGGACTAGCTTTGTTCAAATCCCTGAAATCCACACATACCGGGATCCTGCCATCTTTCTTTGGCACTGGAACAATGTTGGCCAACCAAGTCGGGTATTCAGATACCAACAGGAAGCCTGCGTCGATTTGCTTGGTGACCTCTTCCTTAATCTTGAGAGCCCAATCCAAGCGGATCCTTCTGAGTTTCTATTTAACAGGTTGGGCCTCGGGGTCAAGGGGGATCCGATGTTGTACAATCTCAGGATTGATTCCAGGCATGTCTTCGTAGGACCACGTGAAAACATCTTTGAAATCTTTTAATAAAGCGACTAAGCGCTCGCGTTCCTCCGAAGACAACATGGACCCGATCTGGACCAGCCGCGGGTCCTCTTCAGTACCAATGTTCATGGTAGTGATTTCATCAACTAACGGTTTAACCAATCTTTCCTACTCTTGCTCAATTAAACGTTGCAAAACCGGAGGAACTTCGTCCTCGTCGTTTTCATCAAAGTTTTGAAAGTCTGAATTTATGCAATAAATCAAGGGCACAGAAAAGTACTCAGAAACCACGGTTACTTGATTCTCATTAAGCACATCCAAATCGTCCGATTCCTCGGTTACAACAAACTCAAATGAGAAAGAAAAAGACGACCTGGACATAACTGTGGCATCCAGGTTATCATCCTCAGGATTACCAGACTCAGACTCAGTCGAGTTGGAACCTGATTCTGACTCACAAGACTCGGTGGAATCAGATTCCGGCTCACTACCTGACCTGGTACTGCTGAACAAAAATCCCTCTTCATATTGCCAAGTAAGAGAGGGTGCGATAGATGCATCCAAAATAGTTGCTGGTAGGCTCGCAGCCGTTTCATCCCCAATCATGGAAACCGAGAAGTTATCTCCCAAGCACTTATGGTCGATCGGAGGATCTGAAAGTAGACATGCCAATGCTACCCCCATTTCAACTTTAGCGCCCTCGGAGTCCACTGCCTTACACTGCTCAACCTCGGCTGATGGGTCTGTTTGCTCTGTGGCAACATCATCCCCGGATAGTTACAGGTCGAAGAAGATCTCGAAACCTGGCACGCGCTTCTTCTCCGCGTTTAGCCACGGCTCTGGGAAGCTGCAAAATGGAAAGTCCTCCCCCTCCCAGACGAAGCGTCCGTTCAGGATACCCTGGATGGGCCTATGCATTAATTCAAAAGGCTTCCCAGTCTGCTTTGCTTTGGCTCTTCCGGCCATTTCCTTTCCCTTCCTCACCCAGTCCTCTTTGGTGGGCAGATAACCCAAGCCAAAGGTATGAGGGTTGTGTGGCACTTGACCAATCTTTGCGGCGCCTTTTTCGCTCCTTCCTAATCCCATCCCGGGGATGTGTTGTAGCTTGTTCATGAGGTAGACGGATTGGGCACTGACGTACACTCCCTTATTCACAGCCATGATATTCTGCACCACCCGGGCCTCAGCCAAAGTGAACCCTGATAAGAACACATCCTCTGTGCCATGCTCGATTTCCAAGACTAGTGTGGACACTTCTGGCGGCGGATGGATTGATGAATTCCCGAAGACAATAGCCACCCCCTTCCCGTGAGGGTACTTCAACATCTGATGTAAAGTGGAAGAGACTGCCTTCACTTGGTGCAACCACGGCCGCCCCAAGAGTAGATTGAAGGTTGCGGGAATGTCTAAGACATGGAATTCGATGTTGTGTTGTCCTAGACCAACCTGGGTTTGAATCTTGACAGTCCCCATCACTTCCTTGCTAGTATTATCATATGCTTTGATCACTTGAGTAGTCGGTACGAAGTCCACGGGCTTCAACCCGATTGCATACGCTGTTCTGGCTGGGCAGACGTTGATGGCGGATCCAGTATCAACAAGTACCACCGTTATCCACTTATCTCTACATTCCACAGAAATGTAGAGGGGTTTGTTATGATTTGCGCCCTCATGCGGCAATTCTTTGTTTGAAAAGGTTAACGTCGAGGAACCTCCTCCCGGAAAGACCAACCCAACCAGCTGCTCTAGTGTAGTATCTATAGAGTGTTTGGCCTTGTCCATAGCAGATAGGACAGCCTATCTGTGCACCCGTGATGCCATAAGCAGTCCCCAGATGAAGATGTCTGCTTGTATCTTCTTTAATTGCTTGAGCACAGCTTCTTCTTCAATCTGCTTCTGCCTCTGTTTCTTAGCTTCCTTGTCTTTCCCAGATGCCTCAGGTTGGTCTAGGTGCGGGGGCTTGAAGTACCGCCCGCTTCTTGTCATGTGATCCACCTCATCGAGGTACCAGGTGTCATCTGGTTGATTATTTCCCCAATCATCGTCTGTGTGGGCAAGACATAAATCATCGTCTTCCCACCACATCCCGTGAGCAGCCAACAAACATCTGTCTGGCTCTGGCGTGATTGTACGCACAGTACTTTCAGCCCACATGCTCGCAGCATCTTCTGTCTTCGTGCCCACGGCACTTTCAATCCCTTCATGGGTTTTGGCTTTCCGGATCCTCTCAGAATCCCAATTCTTCTCTTGTTCCACATGTGTTAGCTCGGTTTGTTGTTTGGTTTTCCCTGTATTCACAATGTCTTGGTTCCGAGTGAAATTCTTTGTACCGGCGCTCTCCAGCAATGCACTCTGACTTTCGGCCCTTCCGGTCACAGCTGATACCTTCGCCCCTGCCGGGCCCTGTTCTAGTTAGAACTCTTCCACCACATCCGGCTGATCATCCAACCATCCGGTAGCTTCTGCCGACTCCTCATACTCAAACCAGTTGATTACCGCATCCCCTGATTCTTGGTCACTGAAGAACTGGAGGTTGGCAAGGCCCTCTCCTACAGCTGTTAGATCATCCGTTCCCCGTTCAAATCTGTCCCCCTGAATTACACATAATTCTGCTCTTTCTGGCAACCCTACACTCATTTCGGTGGCCTTGTTGGATGTACTCACTTGGATCGTAGGCTCCTCCAGCGAGATTTCCAGACTGCTCAATCCCAAACTCAACAATTCCACTTTCCTCTGAAACCTGCCCTGTCCCATCTTCGGTGATCACCACCATTGGCTCAGATTGAGTTGTGGAGATGTCCATCATGCACAAGTCAGTGCAGACAGGAAGGATCACCTCCGGCTTAGGTAGGTGGGAAGGAGTAATATAGATGCTAGAATCGTAAGACACGACCCTAGTCTGGATAAGATTGACTCTTTCGGGAGGTGGAGCTTGGTTGTGTGTAGGGAGTGGATTGGTTGTGACGTTAGGTCTCTCTGGAGGCAGAATCACATTTTTGTCAATGAGGTCTTGAATCTCGTGACGTAAATTGAAACATTGGTCGGTATCATGACCATGCTGCTGGTGATATGCACAGTACTTGGTTGGGTTGTGAGAGGGGGGAAGTGGATTTGGTAATGGCCTCGGCTCCAGGGGTTTTAGATGCCCCTTTCTAGTTAAGACCCCTAGAGCCTTGGACAAAGGCATGTATAGTGGGGTGAAGGTTCTTTGGCCTCTGGGCTGATATTTAGTGGTTTGGGTATTACTTCCGGATGCACCACAGAAGGGTGTGGCTGCCATGGGCCTTGGAAGAGGAGGGGGAATGGTGGCGACCATGCTGACCTCCGAAGCTCTTGCTGTTGCAGCGCCGCTCAGGCCTACATTGTTATTACGGTTAAAGGTTCTCCAGGGCTGCTCCCTGTCTTGGTCGATCAGACCCTGTTTCATCGCATCTTCGATTTGTACTCCCATCTCATGCAAATCTGAAAAGTAGGGAGGGGGAGCACGATCATTTTCTGCATTAGTTTTGGCTGGAGGTTGCGCACAACCATCCGTATTTGATCCTTGTCCGTTGGCCTAATGGTCATCATTGAGGCCTTGGCCCTCCAGCGGGTTACAAAGTCAGAGAAGCCCTCTTTCGGCTCTTGCCTGGTTGTCTCGAGATCATGGGTTGTAATCTCAATTTGGGTATTGTATGAATATTGTGCAACGAAGGCCTCGGCCATCTCCTCCCAGCTTCATTTCACTGAATCCTCCAATTTGGCGTACCAGATGGCCGCAATACCCGACAGGGTCCTGCTAAAAAGGGAGAGCTTCTGTAATCATGTCAAACCCATCGAGCACAGAACATCTGAAAACAAACTCAGGTTGACCATGGGATCTCCTGACCCGTCAAAACGGTCGATGTGAGGCATCTTGAACCTGTCCGGCAATGTCACCACCAAATCAGTATATCCATCTCCAATGTCCGGGATGGAGTTGACTCCCTGAGATTTCTTAAACATCTTCTCAAGTTTGCTTAATTTCAACGCTGTAGGGTCGACCTCGAACTTGAAGGGAGAGTCCGGCAGATTGGTAGGTGCTTTGGATAGCTAGGGTAAAATTGGGAGCAGAGCAGGTCCTACTGGAATGTCCGTACCCTCCTGGATGTTCTGGACATTTGGCACGGTGTTCTGGGTGTTTGGCGAGCATTACAGACGATGAGTGCTGCTTTCGGAACAGGGCCCTGGTGGAGGAGGAACTGGATGTGAGGCTGATGCTCCGGCTTGCTGCTGGAGTCTAGTGATGAGCCCGGCTTCTTTGAGCCATGATTAATATTTCTTTGTTTAGAGAACTCCGCTTGGCGGGCAACGTCCTCCTGCATTTGTCTCATGCTCTCTTGTATTTGGCGCATCATTTCTTCTATCCCGGCCATATTCTGTTGGTCTTGCTGACTAACGGGTATATGTATCTCTGTGGCGGAAACTGAAGCCTCAACCCGACTGTTTGCTGCTAGGGTAGACCACTGCTCTGGCAACCTCTACTCAGACACACTGCGCTTTCTTGGCCTTCTTCTGACAACTGGGGGTAGAGAACGGAACACTGGATGTCCGTCAACCAGATCCTCAGATCGATTGAGCCGACGACCTCTTGTCCAAAGTGCTTGGGGAATATCTACTGGGTCGGAAGCAATTGTGCTAAAATTGCCCCTAGCAAAAAGATGAATAAAGCGAAAAGGAAATAAATAACTAGATAAACGAACAGCATAACAGCTTAAAATAAATACACAACACACAGTTGGACATAACAACACACGGTTGATAAGCTGAATACACACTGTCCTCAAACACTGATCACTGTCCCTGAATCACTGTTCCCCAAAGACTGAATCAGATACCCATAGATAACCGATTCTCAAACACTGACTGATGCCCGCAGGCCTGATGCCCAAACTCGCAAACTGATATATGCATTCCCTGTAGAGACGCACTCTAAAAGCACATAACAGATAAGTGAGAGCCAAAACACCCCTATGTTAGGGTAGGGTTTCCCTGTCCTATTTTGTCAGGAACTAGGGTTTCACTACGCACGCAACGGTTTCAAACAACCTATATCGGGTAAGCAACCTGTCCTAGTTTGGAATGGTCACTACGGATTCGATATGCACTAGGTCGAATGGTCAAAAAGGGTGCCCAGGTAAAACCGGGGTTTGTGTTCCCATACTGGCAGAGCCCGTAACCGGTCAGCCTTATGGTCATGCCTTGACAAGACAAGCCTCCGGCAAACTGTTAAGGAATAGCAGATGGCAAACATGGTGTCCTAGGCGCAGCAATGCAAATGAAATGCAAAGAAACACACAAGTGTAGTCAAAACCAGATATCATGAGTTCGAGTCAAGTTCTCTAAATCCCCAACAGAGTCGCGAAGCATAACAAGCTCATGGGGCCTCGCTTCTGACTCGGACTCGATTTGTGTCGCAGTTCTTAATCTTGAACCAAAGAGTCCAAATCTGGCAAATCATTTTGAGAAAACAGATTTTTGAAAGAAGTGCCAAACATGGACTGCTTTGCCAGATACAGAGTCACCACCTAAATATTTTATTTCGGGAAATTTAGGAAACCCTGACTCGTTGCCTAAGGCCACGTGTCCGTCATCACCAAAGTTGCCTCGGCTCGGGAACTTGGGTACGATTGGGGAAGGTCACTTCGTGAGCACCCCCGCTCGCCCGATCAAAGATCGGCCTCTACTAATCATGATATCCAGTTTTGAAAACATTGTGCGTTCTTATTCTGGATATTAGCCTAGATTTACTATGTGATGTGCATACTATACAAGTATAGACCGGGTCGCCTGAATTGGAATAAAACATTTCATGTTTGTTTTTTTGAAAGATGGTTTGCTACCCGCAGGTAGGCTTAAAATGCAGATTTTGCCACCCTCAGGTGGGCTTAGAAAAGATGGTTTTGCCACTATCTAGTGGACTTAAAACTCACAGTCAATGCATTGTCCCAATTCAAGTAGCCCAACCTTCACCCACAGGCATTCAAGGCAGTTATATCACATTAGCAGTTAACCTCATGGTAAGCATGCTATTCATGGCAGTCACTCACACGCATGTAAGCATGCTAAAGCAAAAAACTCACCGAGTACTCCAAGCCAAAACAAAAACTGATTAGAAATCCATGCATGATCCTAAATATACAGAAATGCCTAATGCAACACATGCAACAATGCAACTATAGCAGGCTCGGCTATTCTAAACATGGCGTATGGAATGCTACAGCTAACATGTATTCAATTTAGAATTGAAATACAAATGCAGTTAGTATGATGCGCTGAGCCCGGTGCCTAATGCAACACATGCAACAATGCAACTATAGCAAGCTCGGCTATTCTAAACATGGCGTATGGAATGCTACAGCTAACATGTATTCAATTTAGAATTGAAATACAAATGCAGTTAGTATGATGCGCTGAGCCTGGTGCATGCAAAACAGATGAATGAATGCAAACATGCTATCATACTGTATGCTAATTGAAACATGCCCTAATCTAACCATCATAAGCTGGTAAATAAAAGGGAAGAAAGACGTGGGGTTGGAAGACATACATCACACACACGCACACTTATTACAACATTGCCCTCGCGCAGGGGGTCCGAATAAAATAATATACAGTCCCAAATGAATAGTATAGTCCGAATAAATAATACAGTCCAAATATGTACAAAACCCAAATTAATTAACAAATTTAACTAGGAAAGCATTAAATTGGCACGCAAGCCAGGGACTGTCACGACTCTTCTCCGGATGATAAATGATGCATGCTCGGGTTGCCTTTGCGCGGAAATCCATGGCGATGCCCCAATTAGCCTCTTTTTGCAATTATTCTTGGAATGTGTGCCAAGCTTCAGAAGGCTGCTGATTCTTGATTTGTTGCACCAGAGAGCAATAGAGGGGCATGGCAAAGTATTTTCACACATGTATGCATGCCTCGATCCTCGTGCCACCAATCACGTATCTCGATGCATGATGGCCGAGGAGTCAAATTGCACAACTCAATATGGAATGAATGCACATGAAAATACGACTAAGACCTAACTCCATCATGGACAATCCGAAGTGTCGGTGACTGGGGAATTGAGACACATTCCGTCACTCGGAGTACGAAACGTACCTCGTTTCCCGTGCTCGGGCTAACTCCTATCCCAAACACAATGCAATATGCGTGACATGCATGGATGCAACTAAGATACAACCTAACATGCACAATGCTATAAAATGGCATACACGATGCACGAGGTAACATGGCATACACAATGCGCTAACATGCAACCTAGCATACACAAAGCTGTGAAATGAAATAGCATACACAATGCATAATGGGCTTACACCAACACAAGTGGACCTCGGCCACACTCACATAGGAGGCTATTAGATGAAAATGAGACACTCGAGATGTGTGCACACGTGCACGCAAACCGAGGACCGACCCTAAGGTACCAAATGCCACTCTAACAAAGTATGGAAAGGCATGGAATATGGTATACTAGCATGCAAATTTCAGCACTAAAATATGATGTAAAACAGCCCCGAAGCATGGAAACATGGCACCCGATGCGTGAAATGAGACTCGAAACTTGAAACTAGGCGCATAGAATGACTTATAGCTATACAAAGAATGCATTATTTGAACATGAAGTATGATGACAGAATCAAGAAAGTCCCAACACAAGCATATTTCCAGTTTTAAGCAAGGCCAAAAGGTGAACACAAGTAGGGCTAAGCTAACATGCAAAAATGGCCTCGAAAGAGAGATAAAAAAGCAAGTAACAGCTACTGGCCCTAAATGGCAAAGAGCCCTTCAACAAAGTTGAATAGGGGCTCAAAATGAAGCACTTTACAGTTTACAACAAGCCACGAAAATAAACACAAGTATGGCTAAACTATCATGCAAGAAATAGGCCTAAAGAGGGACAAAGAAGCAAGTGATGGCTGCTGGCCTCAAACAGAGGAGGGCCCTTCAACAATGTTTAAGAGGGGTCCAAAACATGGTATTTTACAGTTTATTAACAAGCCCAAAACAGTGCACAAGCAAGCTTAAAATACTATGCAAAATAAGGCATAAAAGAGAGCTTTAACACAAAGAGCAAAAAGGAAGCCTCAAACAGCAAAATACCCTTGATAAAACATGAAGAGTGGGTCAAAATATGAATATTTACAGTTCGGGTCAGAGCCCAAAAATACAAGCACAAGGGGCTAACAAAACATGCAAAAATAAGGCCAAAAGAGGGATAAAGGGGCAAGTGACAAAAGGAAGCCTCAAACGGTGAAGAGCCCTTCAACAATATTGAACAAGGGCTCAAAAAAAAGTCACTTTACGGTTTATAACCAAGCTCAAAACAGTTCAAAAATAGGCCTAAAATATTATGCAAGAAAGAGGCATACAAGAAAGGTAAAGATGCAAGTGGTAGCTGGAGACCTTAAACATGGAAGGACCCTTAATCAAACATGAAAAAGACCTCAAAACATGACTATTTTCAGTTAGGGTCGGAGCCCAAAAATGTAAGCAAGTATGGCTTAGATATAGAACAAAATAAAGCACAAAAGAGGGAGAATGAAGACTCACCCTTGTAGACCAAACTTCAGCAGCTCTTGGCCTGAAAAAAGGTGCTCCTAAGCTCTGAAAAACCAACTCCAAGTGTTGGAAAGGATGGTGGTGGTGTGGTGCTATGTGGTGGTGTAGAAATGGTGTAGGGTTTGGGAGGTTTTGAGGGTTGAAGTGTAGAGAGAGAGAGATTCAATGTAGGAGCTCCAAGCCAAAATTTCTAACCCTCCAAAAGGGAGCTGGAGGGCCTGGTTATATAGGCACAAGAGTGGGGGAAAAAGGGGGGAAATGAAATTCAAATTTCCCCCCAAAAAGTTAGCCCCCCGGATACAAAATCTGGGGGGAAACAGAGGGTATATTTGTAAAGTGCACGGAGAGGAGCAAATTTGGTCAGTTATTTAGGGTTTAGGTGGCCGGCCATGGCCCCATGACCAAGGGTCAAAAGAGTCAAGACTGATTAGTGGCCGGCCATGCCAAAAAGCTGACCTCCCATGTGTGCACAACACAACCATGCGGTAAAAAACTGGAGAAAGTGAACCAGGAGAGAGAAAAGCCCATTTTTTGGAGGGGTTCAAAAGGGTCAAACACAATTAATGGCCGGCCATATGATATTGGTGGCCTCCCAGGTGTCTACAACACAAATATGTGGTTTAGGGCTAGAAAAAGTGGCCCAAGGGTGGTTAACATTGGCTTTCTAGTGAGAAAAACGGGCGACGGAGGGCGATGAAGAAATAAAACTGGTTGTCAGAACAATTACTGGTCTCCCACCCTTCTACGGCCTTCCTAACAATGAAACAGAGGTCTCTGCTAAAAAATGAACTCAAACCGATGCAAAATGAAGGTTCAGGGGCCAAAACGCGCAGCCCGGGGCCCCGAAAACTGACTGTTAGTCACCGGAAGTGGTGTTCAACCACGAACTCGGTCTCTCGGACCACAGTGTCCCTCAAAAGGGAGGAAATAAGGTATGTGCCAAAAACCGGAGCAAACAGAGGTGGTTAAGCGGTCTCGAACCGAGGCACACGGCCAACGGCTCCAAACGGGCAAAATGGCCTACGACCACGAAACGTAGGCTACGACCACGAAACGTAGGCTACGGCCACTGAGAGATGATCTACAAGACCTCTCCCTCCCTTCGAGAAGAGAAAACAGAGTCTGGTTCGCAAACCGAGGCAAAGCATGAAAGAGTCCGGAAGTCCAGAGGCAAGGCTCGCAGCCGAGACTCTGAAACCTCTGAACGAGTACGATATGCAACATCACCAAGTGCTTAATCGGTGACGTCTGAGTCTTAAGGTTGGTCAAAAATGGGGTGTCTACAGCTCTCTTCAGTCTGGGCCTGACATTGGTTTCCTTCATGCTGGGATTGCAATAACTAAAAAACAAAAGTTAGCAATGTGTAAGTTAACAAAATGCATAAAAAAATATGAATTACTTGACTGGAACTCACAGGATCTTTCAGGTAGGTGAATTGGCCTTTGACTTTGCATGTCCTATTGTTATGTCCCAACTTGCCACAATTCTTGCATGTCATCTGAGTTTCCCTCCTTTCCAGCTTACTTGAATCAGTTGCATCAATTGGGACATCTGTGTCCTTCCTCTTATTCAGTCTTGGCCTTTCAACTCTTTTCTTCACATTAGGTGGTAGCACTTTACCATATTGAGTTGTTGGCCACATTTTTCTACCATTGATTGGAGTCAACATGTCTCATAAATCCTTAGGTAGGTTTCAACTTTATAGTAATAAAGCACGTACTTTTTTGGTTCTTCACCCATATAGTTTGCAACAACTACAACATGGACACAAAGAAGGCTTGATAGATCCCATTTCCTACATCCATAAGTCCATTCTTTCAACCTTATATTGCTCACCATATGGGCCAACAACTTCATATTGGGAACCCCCATTCCATCTAGGAATCCATCCAGCTGCACTCACTTTTACCTTTTCCAAAATCTTCTAAATCTTAGGACATATATCACTTTTGTTGTACCTTTTCATTGCTTCATTTCTTTTTTGAACTGTTTCCATCAACAAAACTCTTATCTTCTCTAACATGGACAACACAGGTTGATCCGTAGCCTGCAATATGCTTGCATTGAAACACTCACAAAGATTATTCAACAAAATGTCACACTTGGGAAAACTGTGGAAGTGACTCCTACTCTAATCGATTGGTGGTGCTCTTCAACCAACCAATTGTATGCTTGTTCATCAACTCCTTTCATTTCTTCCATAACTTTGGTGAATACACCAACAGTGCTTGCCCTGGCTGCCTTCTATAACAAATCCTTCAATACCCTACCCTTAAATTGACCCTTGAAATTGTTGTACAAATGCCTTACACAGAACCTATGTGAGGCATTTGGAAAGAGCTCAGCCACTGCATCAATTAGGCTCTTCTGTTTGTCACTCATGAAAGTGTAACAATGAGAATTCAAAATATTCAAGTCTTGCCCCAACAAATTCAGAAACCACAACCATGTTTTCTTCTTCTCCTTCTCAACAATGGCATAGGCAAATGGGAATATACAATTATTTGCATCTATCCTCACTGCAGTCAATAACACTCCACCATGTGGCTCCTTCAAATGATAACCATCCACTCCAATGACTGGCCTACAAGCATTTTGGAAACTCTTCTTCAATAGACCCCAACATAAATACAATCTCTTAAACTTGGACATTTGCTCATACTCTTCATGAACTTTTGGAACTTCTTTCAACTTCATGGAAATTGTTGTTTCTGGATTACTACTTCTAACCTCTTCTACACAACCCCAAAGCATTGCAAATTGTTCAGTTGCAGTACCCTCAATCATTGGGAGAGCCTTAATTTTTGCCCTTCTCACTTTCTGCAGGTCAACTTTAACATTGTGCTCTTTTGTAATGGTGTCTACCAATAACTTAATTGGCTAGGTAGGGTTTAACCTAATCCTTTCCCAATACCTATTGATAATCCATCTACTACTCACATATGGCACATCAAATGTTTTGTTGCATGTGTGTTCATCTACAAAAGTTTTGATCCTAAACACCCCTTCACCCTTCACAAAAGAAGCATAGTAAACCTAAGGACAACCAGGTTTGCACTCTACCCTAACCCTTTGTTTGTCACTCTTAGTAAATGCAGTTTGTTTGCCCCACTTAATAGTATACTCCTTCACAGTATCTCTAAACAACACATTTGTTTTGAACTCCATGCCAAGTTAGAATGTAGGATTGTGCATGTCACTCTCACTGAAAATAGGGTATTTAATCCTAGTGCAATGACTACCTTTATCTGAGGAGCTATGAAGGCTTCTTAGCTCATCAGATGAGTTGTCCATGCTTTGTAGGTCATTATTGTCAGTCACATCACCCATAGCATCCTTACTACTTCCTAAACCACCAAATTCCACATATTTGTCAACATGTTTATCATATAAAGTATCATCACCACGTTGTTCATAGTCACTGTCATTATATTTTCCAGACTCATTAGAGGAAGAGTCTGACTGGTCAGGATCATAGGCATCACTATCTTCATCTTCCTCCAATTCAACATTAAGCATTACCCGCCTTACCCTTACTTGTTTCTACACTTGAGCCTACTTGACTACTTTGTGTACTTACATAATCATCCAAATTGTGTCCTATATAAACATCTATTACTCTATTTTCAGAGATTATTTCATTTTTACCCCTATACTTTGTCACGATTTTCAATGACCCCCCAGACTACTCTTATTTTCACGCGTACCCCCATACTATTTAAATTACTATCAATTTTTCCCCTGCCATCAGATTTGAAACAGAAAACGTTAAAAAAATGACATTTTAGCCCCAAATTTCAAAATAAAGATGCAAACCCACTCTTTCTTACCAGCAAACCACCACCACTAACCACCATTTCAAGCCCTTCTATCTCCTTCGTCATAATTCCGTTTCATCTCATTTTTACGTCATTGGATTCAACTCATGGTCTAGTTTTCGTATCACATCTCACACGTTTCGTTCTTCCTCTTTTTGCGTGCTATCGGAGCTCCAAAAGTTGCTAAAAAAATAAGACTTTTCTTCTTGCTTTTGACTTTTCTTTGAGCCATCTTTCGGACTTCATATCTTTCTCGATTCTTGATGATTCTACTTCATTCTTTCTCCATTCTCTTCACCTCACTTCCTACTTCGCCCTACACTACCTCACTTTCTCACTTCTTTATGTAATGGGCGATTTTGGTATGCCGAAAGTTGTCTGAAAACTAATTTCAAAAATTCTAAAACATTCATCCTTTGTTTCTTTCTCCTCCATCTTCCTCATTCTTCTTTTTCTTCTTCACTTATAACATGATGTACAACATGGTTCTAGGGGGTAACTGACCACCCGAACCACCAACTTCATTAACTTCTCTAACATCAGCACCTGAACCACGAATTTCACTAACATCACCACCCCGAACAAAACATACCAAACGTGACTTTCAACGTACAACCCACCGAAGACTTGTCATCACAAAGATTTGTCGCAAATGAGGACCTAGTTTTTGTTGTGATTGTATTGTATGAAATTGGTATTATTGATTTAAAAGTGATGCTGTAATTGAAAGTCATGTGTTTGTATTCAAGCTTTGAGAAAACTATTTTCTCTCTCATCTATATATAGTTATATATGTTTTTTTTTTACTGTAATTTTTTTTTTCTAATTTTAAATGGTGATTGGCTTGTTCATATATTTATTGACAATAGAGATAGTGATAAATTTTTAGTTGAAATTAGAAAAAATATGACATGTTCCATAGATTTAACCCACACGGGTAGCTCAGTGATTAATAGCGTTGAATGTGGTTTTCTAATAATAGATAATTTCTTGAGGTCTCTTGGTCCAGTTTCATGAGGTGCAACACATTCAAACATAATCAATTGTATAAGATTTGGAGCACGTTTGGTATGTTGAAAATTGGAATGGACTGCCAATGCCTATTTTAGTTTTGTATTATCTTCTCATCACCACCTGAACCACCAACTTCACTACCACCATGAGCATCACCATCACCACCACCTTTCAAATACCAAACCCACCTCTTTTACAAGAAAATTCCATTACTACTACCTTCAAACTCCACGACCACCATTATCGCAAGTGTCGTCACCATCGCTAGACCGCCACTACCACTATCACCAGCTCCATTACCACCTAGAACCATGTTTAACATCATTTTATAAGTGAAGAAGAAGAAGAATGAGGAAGATGGAGAAGAACAAAACAAAAGATGAATGTTTTAAAATTTTCGAACAACTTTTGGCATACCAAAATCGCCCATTACACGAAGAAGTGAGAAAGCAAGGTAATGTAGGGCAAAGTAGGAGGTGAGGTGAGGAGAATGATGAAAGAATGAAGTAGAATCGTTAAGAATCGAGAAAGATATGAAGTCCGAAAGATGGCTCAAAGAAAAGTCGAAAATGAGAAGAAAAGTATTATTTTTTTTATCAACTTTCGGAGCTCCAATAGCATGCAAAAAGAGGAAGAACGAGACATGTGAGATATGATACGAAAACTAGACCGTGAGTTGAATCCAACAAAGTAAAAATGAGGCAAAACGGAGTTATGAGAAAGGAGATAGAAGGGCTTGAAGTGGTGATTGGTAGTGGTGGTTTGCTGGTAGGAAAGGGTGAGTTTGCATCTCTATTTTGAAATTTGGGGCTAAAATATAATTTTTTTAACATTTTCCATTTCAAATCTAACGGCAGGGGTAAAATCGATAGTAATTTAAATAGTATGCGGGTATGCGTGAAAATAAGAGTAGTCTAGGGGGGGTCATTGAAATCGTGTAAAATTATAGAGGTAAAAATGAAATAATCTCCTATTTTCATCTACATATGTGTCCAACATCAATACATCAGTATCAGATTTTAGTAACTCCATCCCACCATAACCACTAACCTTACTGTAATAGTTATTCCTTGGCCTATGTCCTAATTCCTTAGCCATGCAATACAACTCTGTAATGGAAATTTGATCTGAATGAAAAAAGTCAAAATGACTTACCATACCACTACTGTAAACCCTCTATGGAATATACCTCACTATATCTCCATGGTGCATTTTGATTGTAAAATACCCAGATCCATTTTTTGCATTTTGTATTGGAAATGTGTCATTAACACTACTATTCAATGGAACTCACAATAATAAAATCCTATTACATTACACTACAGATAGATAAATAATAAACAAGTAGTCATCCATATGAAAAAGAAACAACCAAAAAAACAAAGATTTCATATGTGCTCATCAATTTCAAACAAACATAAACAAAGATTTTCTTAAAGTAAAACTGTTCAAACCGAAACAAACATAAACAAATTTCATTAACAAATCCATGTCACATACAAATAAACAAAGATTTGACCATTCTAAAATAATATTAACATCAAAACATGCGATTTCCAACAATAACAAAAAATAACTTAAAATAATAATAATAAAAAAAAACGTACATACCATATACAGGTGTTTGTCTTCCTCTACCGTTATTCTTCTCTCTTAGCACCCAACCCATCGTTCAACCTTTGATTTCAATGTGATTTCACAGTCGTTGTTCACTCTCAGCTTTGATTTTGGAATTTTGAGAGCAAATTAAAAACCTTAATTGCGATTTGGGGAGTTCTAAGCAACCCTAATGTATGTAACTTGATTGTGCTCAGCTAAGTCATTTAATTTTCCCTCCATGTGAAAATATAGGGGGCCAGGTCAGCCATTCCGTCCACTTCCTTGACGAAAATAGACGGCAGGGTTAAAATTGAAAGGAATTCACATGGTATAGGGGTACGCGTGAAAATAAGAGTAGTCTGGGGGGGTCTTTGAAAAATGTAACAAAGTACAGGGGTAAAAATGAAATAATCTCCTCATAACTAAACACCACATGAGTCATACCGAATAGCTTTCATGAATCATAATAACTAAAATATTGTTATAACAAAAGAAAAAATTACATAACTTCATACTTTGTTGGTTATAACTAAAAAAACATAAGTCATACATAACTATTACTAAATAACACCACATAAAACATAACCAAATATCTCATTAATCTTAACTAAAATACAATAGTACAAATTTTTATTTTTATTTTTCATCCCTTATAAATAATCTATATATCATATCATGTCAAAACCATATGATTTTATTATATAATCTCTTAAATCCAATTTATTTAATTAACAAGAACAAGTTAACTTAAATAAATAAACATGTTTCGATAGTAACAGAACATCATTTTCAATTCATTCAATTATCTCATTATCAATTTAATCAAATAATTAAACAATGAATCAAATCCATTTTATACAGTCTTATAAGATGAATGCATATGCCATGTCACGCTCAAAATATTTTTCTCGTCTTTTGAAAATCTTATGCGTAATGCCAATTTGAAAACACATTAATCCAATAATTTTAATAAAATTCCAAGATGGTAAATACAACTCAGGTAATCCCTATGCTGGTGTCTGCAAGTAGACTATACAAGTACTACCAATTTGTCATTTTTACTAGTATTAACTGGAAGGCTCGACACCTATCCACACGGTTTCTGGTCTTTCACCATAGACACTCAGGCCAACTTAACCAATATCAAACTACACCCCTTAGCCGAACGTACTAACGTATTTACCCAAAACAATTCATTTCTCAAAACAATAGTTTTCAATTGAATTCGAAATCCATGATAATAATGAAATGGAATGGGAATGCAATATGTAACAATGCATTAGAATAGTTTCAATTTCAATTCCACCACACAATGCTCCATTGTGATCAAATTCCATATCTCTATCAATGTAATACCATAATACAATTCCAAGAGATAATGTAATAATGTCAATGTTCATGTATTTACCACATGTAAATCAGCAAACTTCCAACTTAGTCATTTCAAAACAAATCTATAACCTATTAGCACAGGCCAAATATTAAAACTATTTATTAATTTCCCAATTGTTTTGACTCACACAAAACCTTCAATCAATTTTTGTTTCACCTCAACCAAGATAATCAATATGAATTTCACCAAATCCCATACTTATTAAATATTACCATTTCCATCCTACTTTATCAAAAATTATAGTATAATCTCAATAACACACTTTTAACTATAACGGATATAACCTTTTAACCAAAATAAATTTAATCCACTAAATTAGTAAGTTTATTATATTCAAAAAATTTCAAATTTATAATACCAAACCTAATTTCACATGCCTCGTCCCTCAAACATAGCCATATTTCAACATAACCATTTTTTTTGTACCAAGCTACTTAAAGAGGTAATATTTTTCCCAAATTCTCTACCAATAACAATTTTCATAACTTTTCTAAAATTAATTAATCACATGATCTTTATATCAAAAATTATGAAATATGCTCAAGAGTAATATTTTCAAGGTAGTGAGTTCAAAAGTCCACATTTTACATTTTTTTATTTTCACAAAAATAAGTACAACTTTATCATCAACATATCACCTTTCATAAAATATCATGAATATAACACTTTTAGAGTTTTTAATCTTAAAACAACTCTATAATCCCAACTTAACAATTTACACAATATTCCTCAATATCAATTTATTTTTCTCAAAAATAAATTCCAAAATCAAAGATTAAAAAAAAAAATTAAACTTTATATTTCTCAAAATAATTCATCTAATCATAATATGATGTAAATACAATCATACAATCTTTAAATTTTATTTTCGGATTTTTTATTATACCAAATTAAGAACACAAAATGATTTTTCCAAACTCAATCTTAAAATGCCAACATTCTTAACATTTCAACATAATTTTTCTTCCAAAAATTACCAAACAAAAATTTGAAAATTATATGTGTATATATATATGCAATACCTCTTAAAATGACATATTTTCTCAAAATAACCCCAACATAACTTTAATGTAAAAATATGAAAAAAATTCCTATCTCAAATAATGAAAAAGAGCAGATCTGGAAGGCACATCTTGCCCGATCATGAATCCGAGACTACCATTTCAAAGATCATGACGAGCTCTCCGACTTTCATTTACAAAGTTTTTGCAAAATCTCACTCTAAGGACTCCCATTTGAAGCTCAAAGCTTGAGCAAAAATGGAGAAAAAAGCAAGGGAGAGAGGGCCGTATAGAGAGTGAAAGAGAGGCAGAGGGTTTTGCCAAACAAATGAAATCAAATGAAATGGAAGGGAAGAAGAAATGATGGCAAGCAGACAAAAAGGGAGGCCACCCATATGGGTTTGTTCCCCAAAGCTTGTTTTTTTCCAAAAAATATAATTTTTATAATAAAAATTATAAAATGATATAATTTTTCTCACCACAAAATATAATATTTTTGTACATCACAAAATATAATATTTTAATCACTACGAAATATACACATTTTCATTCTTTATAAAATATATAATTTTTCGCCATATGGTACACACTATAAAATCAACTATCAAATATTTATTATAATCTTACATAATAAATAATAACAACTCCTAAGGTAGTTACTACCAATCACCTAATTAAAAAGGATCAAATAGTTAAACATGAGTTATTAAACAAACTCAATTTAAATTAAATCTAAATCATGGGTCTCACCCATAAGTCAAACATGGTCTAATTATATACCAAAATAGTCCCAACAATTTTATCGAAATCATGATCTAAACATTCAAAATTAAATAACATAATTCTGCTATAAATTAAACTGAACACCAATCGGTCCGTGAATTTTCATAAAATAAATACTCATCATTTAATTCTAAAATTTTTATCCAACGTGCTAGACTCATACGGGAACAACATATAAAAAGGTCATAATTTTTTGAGATCAGGAATGATTTTTAAAAAATACAAAACAAACTGTTTTCGTACAGAATTTACATAGCAATTAAATTCGAAAATTTGCTCAATTAAATTATGCACTAGCTGTTTTAAAAAAAAAAAAAATTTAAGGGTCATTACAAATTAGTTTTTGAGAAGGAAAAAAAAGGGCCTGCCAAGCCTAGGCCCGAGCCCGAGCCCAAGCCTAAGCTCATAGGGCCTTATTTTGAGTGGGCTTGGGCCTAATTTTCTGGTCTGTACATGGGCTTGGCCCAGCTCGACCGAATTTTGGTAGGAGCCTGCATGGCCCAACAGTGGGCTAACCCAAGCTTGGGGCTTAGCTGGGCTAGGTCGGGCCAATTTTACATCCATGACTATGAGTTGAGTAAGTTAACTTATCAGGTTTGATAAAAATATGAATAAATTGACCATTTTGCATCTAAAATAAATCACATGAATTTCACTTGTGAAGTTTTCATCAATTTTTTTAACGAAAGCTATGTTAACTGAAACGTGGATCGTTCCAATAAGCGGGAATGGAAACGAGAACGTGATACACCACATGCTCTAAAATGTGGTTCAATCGGAATAGACTTGAATAGATTACACTTACAAATTTAAGGTATTTCTAGGGTAATTTTATTTTAACTTTAGGCATTGAATAAAATTTAGTTTTTCTTCTTCATGTAGCAAAACATTTCTATGATCATTGTGACCCATTTTTTTTTTTTTTTTGTAATGTTTTGTCTTGTCAAAACTTAACTGCCCTTAGATTTTAATTCATTATATTTGATTTTTTTCTTCCTAAAGAAAAAAAAAATTAAGGAAATATATTGGGGAAAATTTGTGAGATCGTTTTAGACCGCTGAATTTACTATTTTGAAACAAAAGGGCACCATGTTTTAGAATGAGTACCAATACGTAATTCGCTAGAGTATTAGTGTTTTCTGGTATCACAGAACGAAAGTTATTGATACAAAGTTCAAAATTTAGGATCAATATCAAGAAAATTTAAAATAGGATATTTTGTGTTGGCTATTTTTTGTGATCAAAATTGGGCTTAATGAGTAGATTAATTGTGTGAAGGTATTTCAGTGATTGCACATGCTCAGTTGGCCCCCCATAGCAAGTTTGGAAGATTTGGTCCATTACCCATCAAGGTAAGATTTACACACATATGTTTATCACGTTTGAAAATAGTTTTACATAAAAAGATTTTTAAAAGCTTTCCTAAACCTTTTTGAAAAAGATTGCAAATTTGACCCAGTCCTGTTGGGCGATTGATCTTATGGTTGTGAGTGATCGATTGGATTGGTAAGGCGATTGATTAGACATCAGTCGCTATGCTTTGAAAAATAGAACTCTTCAATCGATAGGCGATCAATCCTTTGTGAGCAAGCGATTACTCTTGAGGCGCCATTTTTCTAAACCTATTTTTGGTTGTTTTAGAAAACTTTTTTTTTTCCCCTACAAAAGGTGTTTCTAAACCCGAATTGGGTAATATCAACAATTGCATTGTCATAGAAAATATTTTTTTCTCTCTAGGGAACTGAGTTTCAAAAAAAAAAACCCATAAAATACTTTACATACTTGCATTGTTGGCTAATCAGAGCCATTCGTGAACGGAAATCGAACGCGGAATCCTGAAGATCAAGATGGCTGATTGGGTCATGCTGTGCTCGTAAGAGTTACTACAAAACATTGTGTTAGATAAACCTAGGTGAAGATTGTAAGTCCTCTTAACTTTGTATTTATATTCCGTGATCATAAACGATTTTCTTTGAGTGTTGGGGCTGTAGTTTTTTTTTGGAGGGCAAATTACAGAAATGATCCGTATAGTTTACTCGTGGTTTCATTTTAGACCCTGCGCTTCTAAATGTATCAATTTTGCCCCTACATTTGGTTTTTGGCTCGAAATGGTCCAATAATTAATGGCCGTTGGGATTTTCGATGGAAACCTATTTCCCCCAAGGGCAAGGTTGTCATTTCGACACCCCTATACCCATTTCCCCCAATTTTGCAACTGATATATAGATATATGTACATAATATATTATGTATGTAGGTTAAGGGCAAGACAAAGAAGAGGAGAGAAAGAAAATGGAATCAATCTGTTGCCAATGTGCGTTGAGGGCTCGAGTATGCACGTCTTGGACTGAGAATAATCCCTCAAGAATGTTTCTGGGTTGTCCCTACTATGGAGTAAGTTAATATATATATATATATATGTATATCTTTTTCCTGTGTTCAATCATGCTATTTTGATTTTCTTTTTCTTTTTGGTTTGATAAATGCAGAAATGAAGTAAGTGAAAATATATATATATATCCTCTGTTAAATCATTCTCGGTTGAATTTTTTTTTTTTTTTTTTTTGTGGATAAATGCATAGTAGGGGTGCTTGTGGGTTCTTCATGTAGGTTGATCCTCCTACTGGTACCCCAGTTCAACAGGTGATTAATGGATTACTTAGAAGAATTGGGGTCATTGAAGACCAGGTCCGATTGCATAGAGAAAGAGAAAAGAAGCTGCTGATCTTTGTAGTGATGTCATGGATATTTTTCTTGTGGTGCTACCTCACAACAGATCAAGATGAGAAAGTTGCTGGTAGCAACAATGACAATGATTCGACATAATGGGAATAAGAATTGTAGATGTAGGTGTTTTATGTTTTAATGTTTTGAATTTGGATTGTGTTAGTTTTGTAAACACTGCTAGAGTAGCATATGCAATGATAACCATGTGTAATGTTGTCTGAATGGCTGAAATGAAATGGGTTTTTGTATTTTTGTGAATTGCAATGCCATTTGAAGATTATGTATTGAATTTTGTGAGCTTTGTGCTCAATGTTAGACTGCAATTGGATTACATACAAATGTATAATGTGTTGTGATTTGGTAATATTGACTGGCATTTCCAACAAACAAAACAATACAAAAAGGACCCACTTGTATGGAGGGTTACAACTGGCTCTCACCCTAAGGCTGTCATTTTTGAGAAACTTGATTGCTTTTCTAGTCTTTATAGCATGTTGTCTGATAGCATCTTTAAAGATTTGGGAAGTCCCAAACATCATCCCAACTTTAAATTGGGGCTCAACCATATCTGTATTTATATTAAATTGAGGGTACTTTTCTTTCTTCTTCCCATTATCCTCACATTCAGTTGATGAATCAATGCTTCTCAACTCATCTGAAGCTGACTCATCCTCCCACCTTTCTTCAACTTGTGCTTCATGAGTACCTACTTCATCAATGACATTATCCCTCATTAAACAACCCTATTCCGCATTCCTATCTACATGAGTTTCAAATAGCATGTCATCTTCACTTTCATCAATTTCATTATCCTCATATTCCTCTAAATCTATGGACTCTATCTAAGAACCTTCAGCATATCCAGTATCAAACAAATCATCAACTTTTGCTACACCTTTACCTTGCTCTAACTTAGCTTCTCCACCACCATCCTTTTGGAATTGAGCTTCTACTACATCCATGTACCTATGAAACTCATTTTCACCTCCAAACAACTCATCAATGTCATCAATCAGTATTGAACTAGGTTGTGTTGTAGGATACTGTTCCAAATAGAAATCAATGTGCCTACTTATATTCAAGAATTTCAGCATACCCATCAGCTCATTGTCATTCTTTACATTGACTAACCCACTAATAAGATCTTTATCAAGCATTCTGTACGTAGGAATATGACATGCTTCCAGTACAATCCAATTTCTCCACCAAATCCTTTATGTATAATATACTCATGTAATCAGCTTTGTAGTAGTCAAAGTATGTTTCTTTTCCCCCACTCCACATACAACCTATTTGGATTACATATAAATGTTCCCCCATGATGCATTTTTAAAGTGAAGTAATCACTATCAGGATCTGTGAGATTAAATAAAAAATAAATTAATCAAAATTTGTCAGGGGTTGATTATGTTTCCCCACGTGCATGTCTATTCGTGTGGGAACCAATGTCAACAAAAGAGGGAACAAAACAAAGAATCCAACATATAGAAAGGTGCATCTTAGATTAGTCCAACAAGAAAAAAAGAAAAAAAGAAAAAGAAAAAAAACAAAGGTGAATCTAAATACAAATAACCTATATATATACATAAATCACCATTTAACCACTATGAAGTAGAGGGACCAAAATGAAGATGACAATATACATAAATAAACAAATGTTTGTTAGAAAAGTCAAATACCATATTGAGGCCTCCCAGACGAAGCATCTCTCAGAGCCATCGACTTGGCTTGCTGCTTTCTTACTTTAATGGATTTGATTCACTTATCAGATTTCTTTCAGACACCTCTGAATTCAAGCCTCAACACTCACCAATTTGTTGTATTCTCTTTCTTAACCCCTTTTCTAACCCTAATTCCTTATTTGTTTACGCAGATCATGTGGGCTGCATATTCGAGCAGGAAAATGGGTATGGGGGTCTTGAAATGAAAACCTTGCCCTTGGGAGAAATAGGTTTCCGTCGAAAATCCTGACGGCGGTTAACTATTGGACCAGTTCAAGCCAAAAACCAAACTGTAGGGGCAAAATTGATTCATTTAGAAGTGCAGGGACCAAAATGAAACCACGGGTAAACTATAGGAACTATTTCTGTAATTTGCCCTTTTTTTTTTACCTTGTTCGATTTTCAACATAAAATCTGATATTCATGTGTTGATTGTTTTTTCATGATTGAATATGTTTAATCAACTAAAATTAAACTTATAATCAATAATTTTAATTGTTTGGCCTATTCACCTCCCCCTTCTAGACACTGGGGGTGTTTGGGAACTTTTGTTGAGAGGCATTTTTGGCTAATATAGCCAATAAGACAAAATGTCACATCTAAACCATAACCATTTCATTTTTTTTTCTCACAGCCATCAAAGCAACTATAAGAAATTAAAATTTAAAAAATAAAGTCAACTATCATCCCAAACTCAACTTTTTTAGCCAGGTCAAAATAATTAAAAAGCTAAAAAGCTAACTAAAATAACTAAATTCCTAAACGAGCCTTGAATATTCGGACTCCGTAATTTCAAAATTGAAAATACAATGACAAAAATGACGCAAAAACTAAAGTATAGAGACTACTAGCATAACCTAAAATTTCATTTCTTAGCTTTGGATATGTAAAATTACCTTAGAACTTTATTATCAAGTTTTGCTAACATATCACTTTTTAATTGATAGTAAAGTTAATCAATAATATTACGAATCAGGATTTAACTATGTAGAAATTATCTAAAATTTACGTGTATTGTTAATTAATAATATTTTGCAAGTAATTTATGCATTTGAATTAGCTTTTTGTATAAATATTTTTATATAATATAGTATTCAATTGAAGTGTTTTTCTCTATTAGTAAAACCTCTTTCAATTCAAGGGTTAGGCTAATGTCCTTTATACAAGCCTACAATTAATCCAAATAATCAAAGAAAATCTAGAAAATGGGGTGTTTGGAAGGTTGGAAAATGAGAGAGAAAGTGTAAGAAAAGTTACAATTCATATCATCAACAAATCCTATGGAGGGGTGGCAAGTCCCCTAGACTATCTGCAGGCCCAATCACATCATAATCAAGAGAATATACAGAATTACATAGTGTTTGGCTAGAGAGGAAAAAAAAAAGAAAGGAAAATAGAAAAGAAAATGAGAGAAAGTTCAAGAGATTACCTCAAAGAAGAAGGTAGAGCTTTTTGGTTAACAAACCTCAACTTCCAATCACCCAAAAGCTTCTGAAATGATTTTTCAATTTCTAGCAAAGAGCTCCATGGATGATAGTTTCAATGGTGTATCTATATATGTGAGAATAGAAAGAGAGAGAGAGAGAGAGAGAGAGAGAGAGGAAAAAAGAGAGTTTCAGGTGATTTGAGATCAAGAGAGTCTTTATGCACTCTCCAACTCTTCCAACTTTTTCAACTCCTCATTCCCTGATTAAAGGGGGTTTAAATAGCCCTTAAGAATTACGGAAGAGGCACCTTCTCACTTGCATGAGGGACCACTTTCTAGAAACTACTCCATTTACCACTAAAGTTGTCCAATCGGACCTTTTTTCTCCGACCTTATATTTATTGTATGGTCATGGCATAAAGCTACGGGCGTACTATAGACATCTCATTTTGACCAACCCTAAGACTTGGGCGCTTTCTTTTAATTACCAAATGATAAAAATAAGAATATGTTTCTCACAAAATCCTCAATAAGAAAGATGGAATTTGAGCTTTACTCTCAACTCTAAGCTTGCTTTGGTCTAGTGTTTAGGTCCCGTCAGGCATCGGAGCAAGGCTGGATTGAACCAAAGCGAAGTGGGCAAAATTCTCTTTGGTCAATCGACCACCCAGTGACAGTTTTGCCCAAATATTTGTTGGTTTAGGTAGGGGACTTCACAAACCCATTTTCCGACACATTCATGCATTGAGTGCATGTATACTCAACCTCCATTGCCTGGTGCCATTGAAGGTAATGCTCCATTTTTTTTCTTCTATTAGCTTCATTTTGGTGCTCCATTAGCTCCATTATCTTCCCCAATGCTCCATTAGTCTTCCACCATTGCTCCACTTGCATTTCCTATATGACGAGAGCTCAAGTCTTGAGTTTAAGGGGATGAATTTGAGAGAAGAAGTGTAGAGAGAATGATGAATTTGAGAGAAGAAGATTAGAGTTTGAGAAGAAAAAAAAAAGCTTTGAAAACAAGAGTGTTGTCTTGCCAAAACAGAGAAGTTGTCTAGCCTTTATCTATCTTATCTTTTGGTACAAAAAAAACCACTCAAGAAACTCATTGAAACTAAGTCCTAAAGCTTCGTTCACATAGAGTAATCCTTGTCAAGTTCAAGAAGCTTAAGGAGTGATCATTTCCTATCAACACACTTGTCCAATACCATCATTCTAGCTCAAATTCCAAGCTTTTGAATTGAGGATTGAGGACATAATTCACAACGAGGGTGATCAAAAGGAAGTTTGGAAATCAAGAAGTTCATTCTTTCCTTGAAAGGTGAATCTTCAATTCTTTCATTTTCTTGCATTTTCTATCTTATATTTATTTTTCTAGCTTTGATTTCATATTAGTTTTGTTGTAATCTAACTGAAAGTGGTTAGTTGAGTCACCTACGTATTCCTTGTTTGTTCTTTTCTCGGTGTTGCAGCAAGACAGCTTTTGCTAGGCCTAGTTAGCCGGCCGGCTAACTTCTTTTGGACAAAACGGAGGAGTCTTCTGATGTTGAGCATACCAATTTTCGATGGTCTCCAAGACGCATGAAGCTTTTAGTTTCTTCTCATTTGAGAGTTTTGTGAGGGTTTTTTATTTTGTTGTAATATTCTCTCTCTCTCTCTCTCTCTCCTATTTGGTTTGTAATATTCATTCAAGCGTTGTAATAATTTCCTGCCTCGCTTCTTTCTATCTCATTCTTTTACTTGCTTTCCTTTGTGAATATGAATCATATTTTGTTTTTCATCATATCCATGCTTTGCATCCATGTTTCATGCATCTTGATTCGGCTAAGTTTGCATTTATGGATTTAATCAATTCTGATGTGATTATGTGTGCTACCTCATGTTCTTGAGATGATTCACATATCATATATTAGAAGCCAAATCTTTAGTTGCATTTCATGAGTTAATTGCATTAGGATTTTGTATATAAGATCATGCATATTTCGCTAACTTTGTTTTGTAGCTGTCCGCGAGACATCAGTAAATATGTAAGTTTTTATGCTTTAGCATCCCGCTTGTGTATGATTTTCTTACTATGTTTAGCACCCTACCATGAGGCTTCTTGCTTACATGATATAACTCTATGAATGTTGGTGGATGGAGGTTGTGTCGCTTAATTTGAAATGATGTTGATTTTCATGTTTGTAAATTCAATTTCTTTAAGTTGTATATCTTCAAACTCTTTCAAAATACATGAAATCAAGTTGTTCCAAAATGAATGGCATAGTTTATACTTCTATGCTTCACGTAGTAAATTTTAGGATTTATTAAATAATCAGAACATGAACATATAAAAAAAATAAAACTCATATCATGATCTAGTGGAGGCCGATCTTTTGATCAGGTGAACCGAGGTGCTCAATTATTGACCTTCCCCTTTCATACCTAAGGTTCTGAGTCAAACATCCTTGGTTACGACGAACAGTGGCCTTGGCACAAGTCACGAATTTTCTAATTTTCCTAAAAGATTAGGTGGCAACTCCAACATCTGGTGATGTAGTCTATTTTTGACAAAGATTTTCTAATAAAATGAACTTTCTGTAAAAGTCACCAAATTTGGACTCTCGTCTATGTTTTACATTACACTCGTGAAGCTAGATCAAAGAAATCGAGAGTCCGAACTGTTTAACGCGCACGGGTACCTGCCAGGCATGTTACAATTTTTGGCAACTCTGTTAGGGATTTTATTAAATCTTGACTCAAACTCCATGATGACTTTTATTTTCAATTATATGTTCATTTGCATTGCATGCATTGGTGCACTTAAAGGCCCTGTGTTTCCTAGATACTGGTGGGAGCATAGGCAAGCTTTTTGTGACACTATACCTATCTTCGCGTTACTTTTGAGACTTTATGTTAATACCATTTTAAGATCTGTCAAAAAGGTAGCTCCACTATCTAAGGTTAATGGACTTCAAAGAGAGGCTACCTTGACTCTTCCGACTTCTTGGGATCTTAACTGGTTATTAACCAAAGGGCTCTTTAGTGACGTCACATTGATTTCAACCCCAAGAGCAGAGCCAACCTTGTACATATAGTGAGCTATAGTACTTTCCAAAATTAGGACATGATGCTCTCTCATTTCTAGGATATATGATACCACTTGTATAAATAGTGAAACCCTAGATCATTTCAAAGCTAGGACATGGTAACCCTACCCCCCATAAGGGTGTTTGTTCTCTTTCTTGCTACGTGCTATATGCAATGTATGAGATCTGTACAGGGGTTCTCAAATTCAGATGAGTGGTTCAAGCATTTCGGTTTGTGCGGTTGAGTTCAGTTTTTAAGCATGAATTAGCAATAATCAATTGAGCTGAAATGCTGTTGAAATTTGATTAGGGGTTTGTAGACGTCCCCAAACGTCCCGGGAAAATCCCGTTTTGTTCATTGGGCTCACTATAGTTCGGACTCAAATGTCACGGTTCTAAATCTAATCCCGCAAAGTGCAATGTGAGATCAATAAATCACCAAAGAGTCCAAATCCGACAAATCGTTTTGAAAAACAGATTTTTAGAAAGAAGTGCCAAACATGGACTGCTTTGCCAGATACAGAGTCGCCGCCTAAATATTTTATTTTGGGAAATTTAGGAAACCCTGACTTGTGCCTAAGGCCACGTGTCCGTCATTACCAAAGTTGCCTCGGCTCGGGAACTTGGGTACAATTGGGGAAGGTCATGCAATGAGCACCCCCGTTCGCCCGATCAAAGATCGGCCACTACTAAACATGATATCGAGTTTTTGAAAACACATGCGTTCTTATTCCGGTTTATCAACCTAGGATTACTATGTGATGCACACAGTATACAAGTATAGACTAGATCGCTTGAGTTGGAACAAAGCATCGCATATCCGTTTGTTTTGAAAATGGATTGAAGTTTGCTACTCGCAAGTAGGCTAAAACACGGGTTTCGACGAATTATTCCAATTCAAGCAACCCAACCTTCACCCATAGGCATTCAGGCAGTTATATCACATAAGCACATAGCCTCATAGTAAGCATGCTATCGTTGCAGTCACTCACACGCATGCAAGGATGCTAAAGCATAAACACTTACCGAGTACTCCGAGCCAAAGAAAGAAGCTAATTAGAAAACATGCATGAATCCTAACTATGCTGAGATGCCTAATGCAACACATGCAAGAATGCAACTAAGATAGGCTTGGCTATTCTAAGATGGCATATGAGATGCAACAATCGATACATGTATTCAACTTGGAATTGAAATACAATACATTTAGCATGATGCGCTGAGCCCGATGCATGCAATACAGATGAATGGATGCAAACATGCGAACATATAGATGCTAATTGAAACATGCCCTAAAACTAACCATCATAAGCTGGTAAATAAAAGGGAGAAAGACATGGGGTTGGAAGACATGCATCACACACACGTACACTTATTACAAAGTTCGCCCTCTCGCGGAGGGTCCGAATAAATAATACAGAACCAACTAGCTAATCTAAGCTAATTAAACTAGTTATTACACAACCGAAATGAATAATGAATTACAGCTAAATATTACACAACATTAATTAATTAACAAATTAAACTAAGGAAGCAAATAAATTAGCATGCAAGCTATATGAAATGGATTGCCTCAGCTCTGTTCCTAATGATAAGGATGCATGCATGCTCGAGTCGCCTTGTTGGGAAATCCATTGCGATGTCTCAGCTCGCCTTTGTTTGCAATTGAACTCAAAAACTTGCACAAAGCTCCAAGGAGATGAAACTCCACCTTGGGAATCTAGGGAAAGGCAACCGACTAGGTATAGGCATTGGAGACCACCTACCGACCACCCTTGGTGGTGAAAACCAGAAAAGGTGGTCGGCCTGCCAGAAAAACTGGTCGGCCGACCAGTTTCTTCTCCTGGTTTCTGCATTTTCTGCAACAAAGGCAAGAGAAAAAGAAGGCAAAGTATTTTCAACATATATGTGCCCGACTACTCTCCCCGTCATTGCATAAGCTCTAGGGAGTGTAGTCCTCGATCCTCGTGCCATCAATCACGCATCCCGATGCATGATGGCCGAGGAGTCGAATTGCACGACTCAATGTGAAATGAATGCATATGTAAACACCTAAAGCCAATAACTCTATCATGGATAGTCAAGAGTGTCGGTGACCAAGAATCGAGGCACGTTTCGTCACTTTGAGTATAAAACGTCCCTCGTTTCCCGTGTTTGGACTAAACCCTACTCCAAACACAATGCAACAAACAATGTATGGACAAATGCAACTCTAGCATGCGATCTAAATGCAATGCAACTAAGTGATGCGAAGATGCACAGAATGACATGCAAGCATGCAGATGGCATACACAATGCTATGAACTAATCAATGGCATACTCAATGCACATGGATTATATGGCATGCATACACAATGCACTAACATACGCAATGTTATGAACGAGGCATACGCAATGCAATGATCAAACATGCGAAAACATGGACTATAGGGCATACAAAATGCAAGATGGACTTAAATCAAGATGGATGGGCCTCGGCCACACCCAAATCAGTGGCCAATATGATGAAAATGAGGCAACAAGGTACATGCAAACATGCACAAATGCAATGGACCAAACCTAAGGAACAAAGTGCAACTCTACCAAAGCATGACAAGGATGAAATATGGCAAACAATGACACATGTTCCAACTCTAAAATGACATACAAGATGGTCCTGAATCATGCAAACAACTCACCCAATGCATGTTGGATGGCACAAATACCGAAACTAGTGAAGCACATTACACTAGAAGTATGCAAAGCGATGCTCAAATGACCAAACCAACCCCAAACAGTCCCTATGTAGGCCCAAAATAGTAGTAAAATGGACTAAGATGATGGTTTGAAAGGTACAAAAATGAAGCTCATGCAATGGTCCATAAATGAGGCATACAAGCACAACTCTCAAACGCATTTAAAGAGTGATGAACATGGGAATATGGCAACCTTATATGCTCTGAAATATCATGCTCAATGATGCCAAAACATGAAAACAACTCAAGTTAAGCATGCAAGAGGTTTCAAAACTCGAAGCTAGGCAAGGGTATTACACTACAACCATGCATGGAAAGCATCATTTGACCAAGAGGCCTAAAAACAGAGCTAAGGAAGCCCAAAATATGAACAAAATCAGTTTGAAGTATGGCCAAAATATGCTAGAATCAAGGGCCAAAACCACATGCAATGTAAGCTAGTGAGCATGGTTTACACTACAAGCATGTGAAGCATTCAAGAGGGCACTGAACCAACAAAAGACAGAGATATGACATGCCAAATAATGACCAAAAACCCACTGAAACATGACCAATGCATGCAACAATGACATGCTCCTTTGATAAGCTATGAAGAGGGTTATTCTACACGCGAACCCTAGATGACAACACCAACTCTAGACAGAGCCTAGGCAGCCCCAAAATTCACCAAAAGGGGCATGAACCAAGGCTTGGAAGTGTGAAAACAAAGTCTCCTTTGATAGGCCAAAAATGCAAGTAAATGAATCAAGAAGAGAGGGGGTCACCACTCTCTTATTTAGGGCCTCAAAACTACATTCCAACCACTAAAAATCCACTATATTTCAGTGGCTAAAAGGGCAAGCAAAGATTAAATCAAAGGCCTTATGGCATGGCACAAAACAAGGCCAAATAAAGCATGCAAGAGGGTAGAAGACCCGTAACACCAAAAGGGCCTTCAACAAACATGTTAAGTATGAAAAAATAAAGCTTTTTTCAATTGAAAGTTAATCCAAAATAAGCATGTAAATATGGCTAAGAGTGTAGTCAAAATAGAGCTTAAAAAAGGGAAAAAAGAGGGTTACCCTTGAAGCACTGCAAAACCAGCCCAAAATCTGAGCGAAGACCGGTTTTTCAAGCTCAAAATGATCCTCAAAGAACCTCAGCCCAATGGTGGTTAACTTTGATGAAGGATGCCTAGGTAAACTAGAAGCATTTCTTCACTTTCAAGCACTTCTATGCACAAAATGGGCAAGGGAGTGGAGTATATAGAGAGGGGCAGAGATTCAGCCTTAGAAGTTGTAGAGAGAGAGGGACTTTTTAGAGTGAGAAGCTCCCAAGCTTCTCCAAGAAGATTTTCCCTTGAAAATGAGAGATATAGCCTCATATATAGCAAAAATGAGAGTTGGCTCGAAAATATCTGTCTATGGGACAGCTGGAGGTTGTGGAAGATAGCTAGAGGATAAATATCTGAGTTTGGGACCTGTAGACCACTTTTCTGGTCGGCTGACCACTTTTTCTCATCGGCCGACCACTTTTTCAGGAGGAAGTGGTCGGCCAACCACCTTTTCTGGTCGGCCAGCTAGTTTTTCTGGTCGGTAGGAAAATTCTACTTTTCAGGTCCAACTTCAAATGGCCATAACTCCTTCATCTAAACTCCTTTTCAGGTTATTCTTGTGTCCAAATTGAAGCCCTGGAAGTTTTCTTTCCAATGGAACCAGCCTTGCATCAAAATTCCAACTTTGAAAAAAGTTATGCCTATTTTGGTGAAGCCGCGCAGTTTTGGTCCTACCCGAATTCATGCAGAACTTCCCCCAAACTAGTTTTCTTCTCTCATTTCCTCTTTTCTTCAACTCCAAACCCCTAAACAAAGTGTTTTGAAATATTTTTCAAAGATTTCATCTCTCTTTCATTCATTTCTACTTTGTCTTTGCTCGGTTTATCAAAAAGCGCAACATTTAACGAAATGCAAGCATCGGAACATTGTAGGAACTTTATTTTCAAAACATTTTGAAAGAGAGGATTTCAAGGTCTAAAATCTTTTGATCAAGATTGTTTTGGTTCAAAAGGGATATGAAGTTGAGATTTGACTCTCTCCTTGCCGAAGAAATTGAACCTTTGCCCTGCGTACCTTCATTACCGAGTAAACCATTAGTAGTGCCTAAGTCTAAAGGGCGATCAAAAATGGGGTGTCTATAGGGTTCCATTTTATTTTTGTAAGGTAGTCTAGCACCATAACTTCAGAACAGTCAAATGTCACGCAAGTTTTGTGGACTCGCGCTGGTAAACTCTGTAAAACTACATATTTGGTTCAAGAATAGCCAGCATTAGTTTCTTTAGTGCCAGTTACAAGGAGAAGGTTAAAGCCTCACTCTAACTGGGATTTCTAGAACTTGTGATGGATCCACCTCCAGTGGAGATAGATGACCAACCTCCGGTAGATATTGCAAACCTGTTTTTGTCTCTTCAACAAAGCATGGATGCTCTTACCACTAAGGTTGCCGCTAACAGTGAAGCTCTTGTAGAATTGCAACGTCTATTTGGGGCGTTTACATCTCATCTACCTCTAGTGGTTCATCCAAATCTAGAACCACCTCCACTAGTTGACAAACTCCATGAACCTATGCTGCAAAAAGATCTTAGAGTTCTTACACAGCCAATGGGAGGACCTTCCCCCACGGATATAGATGAAGCTGACTCGATTGTGCTGAAAACATCCAAATTAAAGAAAATGTTTAAAAATTCACAAGGGATTAATGTTGTTCCATACATCAGTGATGGATGTATAGAAGTAGCTGTGAGATTACTTGAACAATTCAAAATGCCACATATAGATAGATTTAATGGATCTGGTGATCCTATGGTGCATATTCGCTTGTTTTCTAATGTCTTGAAGCCTATGGGTTTGACCCCTTCTTAAAAGCTATCTCTATTTGAGTGAACTCTGTTAGTAGTGGCTGCTATCTGGTATGCCAAGTTGGAAGACTCGGCAAAACAAGTTTGAAAGGAATTAGTTAAGGCTTTAATTACCCAGTACTCTTATAACACCCAGATTGAAGTAACCACTCAGGAACTGGAGGCAACCCGGCAAGATCCCAATAAGAGCTTCATGGTATTTATCACCAAGTGGGGGCAAAGGCAGCCATGATGACAAACCGACCCATGGAGAAAGATCAAGTCCATATGGTTGTCAAAAATATGCATGGAAGATTACTGTAGAAGATGATAGTTCTCTCACTCTTCAACTTTAAGGACCTCCATAAGATTGGGGTTCAAATTGAGGATGCCATCAGATAGGGAATCATTATAGAAGGAAAATTAGCTCGTAAGAAAGCCTTTCACTCACAGTTCCAATGTTACTCCCAATAGTAGCACAATTGCCAATTCTATACCCTCAGAAGTCAACACAGTAATTATCACCACTACCAAGACATCCCATCCATAAATAGCCAAGTCAACCCAACCCCCAAATAAACCCTTCCATCTACTCCACATGACTCCAACTCATGCCATAGAAATTCTCGTAGAAAAGAGGCACCTCAAGCTCCTTGATCCCCGATCTCTTCATGATATTTTACTAGCCAAACATGACCCCAATAAATATTACGCCTTTTACCAATAACCTGGTCATGAGACTGATCGTTGTTTTTGCTTGCGCCATGCCATTCAAATCTCATCGACAGCAAAACCATAGCTCTGCCTCAACCAAAAAGAGCCAAAGCCACTTCTAACCCATTGCCACCTCATCATTACCAAGCTCCACTGCCTTCCTAACTCAACCTCATCCATACATTACCATTCATTTTCAATCCTAACATATACATCACACCTTCCCATTTGCCCAAGCCCGAGGTACTAAATCCAAAGAGCGCTGATCATTGTTTTCGCTTGCGCCATGCCATTCAAATCTCATTGACAGCAAAACCATAGCTCCATCTCAACCCCAAAGAGCCAAAGCCACCTCTAACCCATTGCCACCTCATTACCAAGCTCCACCGCCTTCCTAACTCAACCACATCTATACATTACCATTCAGTTTCAACCCTAGCATATACATCACACCTTCCCATTTGCCTAAGCCCGAGGAGCTAATTCCAAAGAGTGTTGATTCATTCATGATATATGCGCTTCAATTCTAGACAAACTACCAAAACCTCGTGGTGGCAGATGATTTGGAGTCGGAACTGGATAGTATAGCAGATATTCTCACAAGCATGCACTTTCCTCTTTATGGTTTTTGAGCCATGGAGTGATCAAGAAGCAAAGAAGCACAGGAGAAGTTCTGGGTTTGACACTGGCTGAATCTATGATAGATCTTGAGACTAGTGCGGGGCCAATAAACTCGGGGGATATTGTGATCAATTCTATGGGACCACCTGTGAATTATGTTGGAAAATAATGGCTTTTCAGCAACTTTAATTCGAAATTAAAGTGAGACCCAACCACCGGTTGAGGTGGGTTTGAGTGGTTTTGTATTCTCTCAAGTGAGAAGATTACAATATAAAAATGATGGCCCAAAACCATTGAGTTGTGAATGAGAATTGTCTCATAAAGTGGGCATCAATAGAAGTTGGGCTTGAGCCTAGGCTTGGACTTGGACTTAGGTTTAGTCTTGGTTTGGACTGGCCTAGGCTTGTGTATGTGCATATGTTGGACTTAGTCTTGGGCATGGGCTAGATTGTGCTATGTTGAACTGGGCTTGTCTTGTGCATATGTTTTAGACTAGATGTGGATTGGGTTGTGACCCAATACTTGTATCCATTTTGCGACCCATCTTGTTGGATTATTTAACTAGCAATATATATATATACATTTTTATTATTTATTCAACCTTTGCAACTCTCATCTTTTGATGATAGAGTTGATGATCATTATGCACATGGGAGTTTTGCACATTTGTAACTTTAGCCCTAAAGGCTAAAGTTGATGGTCATTAATGCTAGGTTTTATGGTAGCCTTCATGGCTAAGACTTCTTCCCTACAAGTATAAAAAGGGCCTTTCTCCTCCAACTTAGAAAAAGAGTTTTTGAGAGATTTTGATGGAAAATGGGGATGTTGTTTTGAGATAAAAAAAAAGTTGGAGATGATTTTTTACACCAAGGAAATTTTTTTCTATCTTTTTCTAGTCCTTTCTTTGGTTCTTGTTAGAAAGAGTGCAACCATTATCAAGTTCGCCAAAGCTAATAAAAGGTGCTTCTACGTTAGCCTAGTCTAAACTATTATATCTTGGGAGATGACATTCCTCCAGTACCCACGGTGAGGCAGCTAGTCTGTTTTAAGGATACTGTGGTATCACACGGGCTTCGGTTTGCTTCCTTTTACTAGTTTTATTTTATTATGAATTTCTGTAAATTTAGTATATTTTTATTTTGAAATTCAAAGTGGTTATTGTAGACATCCCATTTTTGACCACCCACAAGACTTGGACGCTTTGTCCAGCGCACTCGATGATGAAAGTTGTGATGAGTGTGGTTTGAGTTCTCAATGAGGGATTTAAGTTCAAACTCCAAAACAAAACCCAAACCTTTCATATTCATACTGTTCTTACCCTAGAAATTCATTTTTGAACATTGTGCAACCCTACACTGAGTTTGGAACAGAGGAATAGGGGAACACATTGGGAGCTGACCGTACCACATTAGGAGCCGGGCGTGGCCATTGGGAGCCGGCCGGCTCTCTTTAGCGAGAAACACTGTTCTGGGCGAGAATGAGCCAGCTGTCCATTTTTGAAGATATTTTTGACCTATTTTGCTCAAATTCTATAAACACGAGCATATATATCTCAGTGTTAAAGGTTGGAAAAAATTCAAAGAAGCTAGAACATAGTTGAGAGCCCCTTCTTCTTGTGCAAGCTAACTTTGAGATATTTGATCATCCATACACCATATCTATACACTACATACAACCTTAGAGCAAAGCCTTGGAGCCTTGGTTGAGATTTGTGAATCACAATTCAAGCTTGAGAGTGTGCTTGGACCAAGTTTGGTTCACAACAAGAGCTTGTCCTCTTCAAGAGGTATAAGCTTACCACCTTTTCTCTTGCTTTCATTTATGTCCCTTTCTATCTATTTTGGGTGTCTTTGTGTTGTTTGGAACCATTTCAAGTGTTAAAACTTGGGTTTGAATAGCTATTAAAGGTAGAAAGGTTTAACACCCTTTCTTGTACCTTACTTCATAGCTCACCTTCTTGTGTTTACACTCTTTTCTTTGACTTTTAAACTGATTTTCAGAGTTTAAAAAAGGCTAAAAAACATGGTTTGAGGTCTCAAAAATGGAGGGGTTAGTCACCTCTTCTTACTCTTGTTCACTAGCCTTGTATTTCCTTGTTTTTTCCTACTTTTTTAATGCTCTTTAACATAATTTTTGGCCACTATTTTTTTTTGGTGCATATTTGGGGCTGTTTAGGGCTGTCCTAATTTATTAAATTAGTTTATTCTTTGAATAGTTGCTTGTTGTATTGTACGTCCTCATAGCTTCGGTTGTTTAGGCCTTAGACGCCGAGTTGTTTGAGTTGATAGCTTTATTTGTTTAATTTCTATGTTGAAGAGTCTCACTCTAATAATTGATCCCGCAATCATTTCTCCAACCTCCCTCTTTTCTTCTCTTCTTTTGTTTGAGAGTCACTTCAACCAATCGACGGTTATTCAAAGTATGAGAAAGAAACCTATACTCAATGGCTTAATCTGTACGGAGATTCATCGTCAAGGCATAAGCTCTTTTTCATGGTTAGGATCACTTCTCGTTTGACGTTTCTTCTCATTTAGTGGACTTAACCATCACTTTGGACAAATTGATTAAAGAATGGCAAAGACTAACAAAATTGGCCTAAAATCAATGAAACCAACATAAAGAAAATGTTTAGAGTTGGTTAGATTTGGCCGGACGTTATGACGAGTCCATCGTTCTGAGAACTGTCACGTATCAATCCATGATATGTTGATAAGACTTGGTGCATGTCTACTTTCCTCTTTGAGCCTTTATGATAGGAGGGAATGGTGGTTTTCCATTATATTTATTAATTTTTATCCAAACGTACTCGAAATCATCAAGCCATCAAATTGTGCTTATTGGTGGTTTTGGACTCGAAATCGTTCTTCTCTTATGTTCTCCATGACAGAGAAGTGTAGAAGGGATAAACAGAGCCTTCAAGGGCTCTGTCTGCACTGTTCTCACCTCAGAGCACAAAAATAGTTTTGACATAAAATTAGGGCACGACTGGCTCTTTTTGGACCCGGCTGGGTCTCATTTGTCGTCGGCCGGCTCCCAATGTTTGGCAAGCAGTGACTTTTTCCAAAAACAAAGAGCAGTGGCTAAGGGTGAGGCAGAGCAGTCTGGGCAGACAGAGTAGCTTCTGGACACTGTACATGCAATCATTGTACCTTATTGTTACTTGTATTCTTATTATTGTAATTATTGTTGTTGTTGTAAATATTAATTGTTGTTGCAATTGCATTGGATATTATTGTCATGTAATTAGTATTGATATAATATCTTTGTTGTAATAAATTAGATAGTTAGCTTAGTATCCCTTGAATTTGTAATAAATAGTTAATTAACTTAGCTAGTTAGTTATTTAATTCATTTATTTGAATTTGTAATAATTAGTTAATCCAAACATTTGGACACTTATTTGGATCCTCTTGAATGAGGGCAAATATGTAATAATGGTGTATGTCATCTAACCCCCATTTCTTTCTCCCTTTTATTTACCCGCTTATGATGGTAACATAGAGCATCATATTTACTTAGCATTCCCATGTTCGCATACACTTGTTTCATGTACATTTGGGTTCACTCATCATACTAACCAATGCCAATTTCAATTCCATTGCTTGAAAACATGATTTATCACATGTCTTGAATTGGATTATATACCATGCTCATAGCCGAGCCTATAAAAATTGCATAAATGTGTGCGTTGTATTAGTCACATTGTATTGTTTAGGAACATGCATATTTTCTAATAATTTTTCTTTATTTAGCTTGCCTTGGAATACTAGGTGAGCACTTATTGTTTTAGTATACTGCATAAGTGTGATTGTTGCCATGCTAAGCATAATACCATGAGGCTAGGTGCTTAATTGATATACTTGTTTTAATGTCGGTTGATGAAGGCTAATTGCTAAAATTGGGATAAGTTGACTAATGTACAATACGAACTCACTATTTTAAGTGACGCGTATTCAAAGCACTTTTTTTTCAAACAAACATGAAATCAAATGTTCCAACTTTTGCAAATTAAGTCTATACTTGCATGCAACACCTAGTAAAGTTAGCCTAATAAATCGGAACAAGAGCACATAATTTAAATAAGAATCACATCATGATTAATAGAGGCCGATCTTTGATCAGGCGAGTGGGGTGATCAATTCATGACCTTTCCCTCTCGTACCTAAGTTCCCGAGCCGAGACACTTTGGTGATGACGGATAAGTGGCCTTTGGCATGAGTCCCGGGTTTCCTAAATTTCTCAAAAATATTTAGTTGGTGACTCTTTAATCTGGCAAAACAGTCCATTTTTGGCATTTTGATTCAAAATTAATTTTCCAAAAGATTTGCTAGATTTGAACTCTTTTGTGTTTATCTGTTTTACATTGTACTTGTAAGATCAGATTCAGAACCACAGGAGTCCAAACTGTAGGGCTATCATATCCGAAAGGAGCATGAAAAGCAAGCTATAGTTTCTGGCGACTTTGCTGGGGAAATTAGAGAACTTGACTTGAAACTCATGATGTGAATTTTTATCTACATATATATGTTCTCTGCATAACATTTGCATTGTTACTTTAAGTCACTATGTTTTCCACCTGCTACTCCTGGACGGCTTGTCGGAGGCTTGCCTAAAAAGCATGCCAAAATGCTGGCTGGTCATGGGCTCTGCCATGTTGGAAACACAACCCTTGGATCTGGATTACCGCTATACCGCTTGATCCTCCTTTCACTTCTCAGTGTTGGATGTGAGAGGTATGTTAGGTAATCTTGCTGAGGTATCCCTTTTTGATCATTTGGCCTAGTTGCATATAGTGAAGCTATAATGATTATTCCAACTTAGGATAGGATGCCACCCATTTGCAGGATGTTGTGAGACTCTTTGTTTGAAATAGCGAATCCTAGTTCATGACAAAAACTAGGACAGGGTAACCCTACCCCCCTCATAGGGGTGTTTTGGCTCTTTTTCCTGGTATATGCTTTTACAGTGAAACTGTACATGATGGTTCATATCAGTGATACTAATGAATATTAGTTTGAGAACAGAGTTTAGTGGGGATTGTGGTTCTTCAACTGTGTTTTTATTTGCTGTGAATTGAGCCAAAGTGCCGTCCGATTTTGATGGATGGTTTTTCTTTTTTGTGTTTTGCTAGGTACCATCATAGCTTCAGAAAGACCCGATATTCCCCCAAGTTGTGTGGACTCGCTTTGGCAGGCTTTGTAAAGCTCAAGACCTTGTTGGTGGTCAACCAGTGTTAGTCTCACTTCCGCCCGTTATTCAATGAAGACGGAACAGACAGTCAGCAGTACCACTACAAAGCACTCAGCAAACACCTATCCGTTCTTATTCAAGCAGTTCACCAGCATCTAACTCATCTAGACCAGCAATGGCACAGAATGTAGAAGAATTTGCTGCCATGATGGCATCTTTTTAGAGAACCATGGATACTGTGAACCAAAGGATGGTTGCACAAGACAAAATCATCTCTGATCTATGATGTACATCTGGGGCATCTACATCGACCGTGCATCCGATCCCGACTGCTTAGCCAAACCCTAATCCGCCTCTACCAGTGGAAAATCCCCAGTTCCTAAACCCTCAGGAAATGTTTCTACTAGCACCGGCTTATAGGCCTCTAGCATAACCCTCTGTGGGAATCCTTCCCTTTGACATCATTGAAATTGATCTCGGCCTAATCAAGATTACTAGGCTAGAGAAAGCGTTGAAAAAATCCCAGGGCTTCAACTCTATTCCGGATATTGAAGACGGGTACACTGAGGCTTCGGTCAAATTACCGGAGAAATTTAAGATGGCCCACATCGACAGATTCGATGGAAGTGGGGATTCGATTGTACACGTCCACTTGTTTTCAGATGTGCTATGACCAATGGGCCTGTCTCGGGCTCAAAAACTATCATTATTCTGGAGAACTCTGTCTGATGTAGCAGCTATCTGGTTTGCAAAACTAGAGGATTCTACGAAGTGAAATTGGGAAAAGCTATCTGAGGCATTTGTTAACCAGTGCTCTTATAACACGTAGTTAGAGGTAACCATCAGTGAACTGGAGGCTACTATCCCGAACCCCAAAGAATCATTCATTGACTTTGTTGCCAGATTTTCATGACCCAAACCCGTCCCTATAGATTTAGTGTCGTAATCGGCCAGTAATCCGTAGATTACCTATGGCCTCAAAGACAAAATTCAAAATATTTAAATATAATTGGGGCCTGAAGCGGAAGCAAAACAAAAATAATAATGTTCATTGAGCTATGCTTATATGATCAACTGCAGTGATTAAAACATTTTTAACACACTTTTATATATACATGTACGAAGGCATATTTTATAACATATCTCACACACTACATAGAGGACTTTTAACAAAACACAAAGATTAACTCAAGCCTGACAAAATAAAATAAAGCCTCTACACAGAGATACTTCTTGGGTGGCTTGACAAAAATGAAAACTCCGGGGAAAACTCTAATGTTGATCCTCTAATTGCTCACCTATACATATATATAAAGCATGAGCTAACGCCTAGTGAATAATACCAAAGTAAAGAAGTTGTATGAATGAGATTTAAATAAGTAAATCACATTAATACATATTACATGTAAATCAAAATCAGGACGACCTCAGGTCCAATTCATCATGCTCAAGACATATCAGAGGGGGCCAAACGACCTCGGGTCCAAAGTACTTGTCTAATCATATTACATGTTCATATTCATATCTACGTGCATATTCATTATCATGACAACCTTTTTATTCAGTTGGCCTTTGGCCTATTACATTCATATTCAAATGGCCTTTGGCCCATTGCATTCGTATTCAGATGACCTTGGGCCCATCACATATTATTCAAATGGGGCCCATCATAATATTCAAACAGTCTTTGGCCCATTACATTCGTATTCAGATGGCCATGGGCCCATCACATGTTATTCAAACAGCATTGGGCCCATCATAATATTCAAAGGACCTTTGGCCCATTGCATTTGTATTCAGATGGCCTTGGGCCTATCACTTATTATTCAAACGACCTTGGGCCCATCATAATATTCAAACAGCCTTTGGCCCATTTATCAAACGACAAACGGCCTTAGGCCCAATTCATACTCTCATCACATATCAAATGGCCTTGGGCCGAAATCACGTTCTTCACAGAGTCTTACACAAAAATTAGGCATATAGAATACTCATTCGTAATTCAAATCAACACATTACTAAAAATCGGAGCTTTTGCGATGGTCGTAAACGTTGCAAAAGGTGTATATGTTATCGTAAAAGAATTTTTGCGACGGAGTAGTGACGGGAAATGGGTGGTGGCGGAAGGGGGCGAGACAAAAGGCATTTGTGACGGTTACAAACCGTCGCTTTCTTGTAGCGACGGTAAATCAATAGTTTTTGCGATGGTTTAACCTAACACAAAAAAAAAGAAGAAAAAAACATCTCTTTTAACGACTGTTTACGATGCCGTCACCAAGAACTCTTTTAGAGACGGTAGTTGACGTCGCAAAAAGTATTATTAGCGACAGTCTTAAACATCGCAAAAAAATAGAATTAAATCAATAATGTATTTGCAACAGTTTAAACCGTTGCTAAAAGATGGCACTAATATGTATATGCAACAAGTTAACTCATCGCTAATAAAATGCAAGGAAATGATGATTCCATTAGCGACGATTTATTACTGTCGCAAATTTTTTTTTTCATAAAATAAATATATATTTTATTAATTCATTCCCTGTACAAATTATTAATACACATCCACATCCACATCAACATTCACATTCACATTCACATTCACAAAATCATATATACGAATAATTATATATATATATATGTATGTATCCTGTAATGATACAATGTCAACCAAATATTCTTTACAAAAAGATATAAAACATCCTCCAACAATACTAATATTTTTTGATAATTCAAAAACTCAAATTTGTATCTAAAACAAGACCAAAGTATCGACAATACAAATAAAAAAGCATATATATTAACAGCTTGTTTTAGTATCAACAGTAAGCTCCAATATTGATATGCGAAGTTATTATCACGTACTCAAAAGGGTAGCATCTGTAAAAAGAAACAAAAAAGAATATATTTATAATATAATTAATTTCAAGCTTACAAAATATGTAAAACATTTGATATTTATTTCATAAAATAAATAAATAAATAACATATACATAAATCAAACGCCACACAATGTATCTTCCAAGAGTTTCTCCAATTGTTCTTCAAAAAAGAATTTCTAAAGGACAAGTTTTCACAAATGGAAATTGCGCTCTAGATTCAAAATCGAGAATCGATTTTGAGTCCCGTCTTTTCCTACAAATCATTTGTGCCTAGTTAGTCGTATGTGTTAAGTTTTGTTGACATCCGACGCCGTTTGAGCAGTAGTATTTTATAATTGGTAGCTTTGGAAAGACCAATGCATAGAGAAGAATGCAGAGGAGTTCAAAAAATGTGGAGATAGCAAAAAATAAAACTGTAATGAACCGTAAGTAATAAAAATTAGTAAACTAGTATTACATGCTATCATAGTACTCTATCTCAGTATTCTTTAAAATAGTGAAATTGAAATTAAAGAAAAGATATTGGTGTTGTATGGAATTAAAGAAAGCACATCCATCAAAGAAATCGATTCTATTATCATGAAGTAAAAATTTTAATTCATTTTGTAACTCTACAATCCAAATCAGTTTGATCATTATCTTACCTTAACATCTATGTTTTTCCATTATGAAGTTCATTACAGATATTCAATTGGATTATGTTAGCTACCAATATCTAGGACAAACATTTCATTAATTTGAACAAAATGGGACACAAGCAAAATACTTTGTTTGGAAACAAAAGTCAAATAGAGTACAAAATGCATCAACATCAACTACCTAAAAAGATTGACAATGATAACCTATTATTTGTGGTTTAGGTGGAAAACAATAACCATAAATATTTATAAATAAAAAATAAAGAAACAACTTGAGAGAAAAAAAGGTCATTGTCTACCTACCTAAACTTAATCTCCGTTACGTTCATACTTTGAGTCATTGGCTTAAATGTTGACATAAGTTTGATGAGTTTCTCTTTCACAAAACAGTAATTAGAAAAATGTAACCCCAATATGTAGAAATACTTATTGAATCATATTTCCTACAAAATTTATGAAAAACAGCTAAAAGGATTTGAACGTACCAGCTCCCTTGCACAGGCCATCCTTGGAATTCTCAAATGCTGCTTTTGTAACCAATCTCAAGCCAGAGGTTAGATCCCCTGATGCAGCCAAACCAGCAAGAAAAGACATGAGGAATAAAAAAACAAGAAAGCTTATATCAAAACTTCAAAACTAGATCAGATAATAAGCTAACCACAAATACTAACTTGCATGAACTAGGGTAGCATGAATGATAGATCTCCAACCATTCCACCCTGAACATGAGCATCTGCAACTCCAAGAGCACCGCTAATCATACATATTCCAATATAAGTCCCAATTCCTCATTTTCCAAATGTAGCTAAATCCAGCTGTGGCAATACAATGAAAGATGGAATCAAAGTGGACTTGTATGCTTAATAATTTTAATTTGAGTTACTAAAACATGTTACTAGAAAATCATATGGTTAAGGAGTAAGTTAAAGATGTGACACATATAATTATGGTACTTACAACAAGAACAAAAAAAGCACTTATGAAAAAAATGATATATCCAAATAGGTTTCTCCTGTTGCTACTTGTCCATTATGCCTTTACCACACTGAGGACCACTCCCACTTGTTTTTTAATTGCCCCTTCTCTGAGAGAGTGTGGATGAATATTAAAACTAAGATCAATGTGGCTTGGCCAATGTTAAATTGGACTAGGCTGGTGTCTTAAATTGCTAAACCTGTTAAGGGTAATTCTCTTTGATCTATTATTTCCAAGCTTGCTCTAAATTGCACTGTTTACCTCATTTGGCTTGAGAGAACAAAGAAAATTCCTAAAGAAGTTCTTGTTTTGAAAATTTTTAATATGGTTAGATTTAGAGTGTTGTCTCTGAAGAATTTAAAAAGACATTCAAATGATTCATGATTTTTAGCTACTTGGAGATTGCCCTCATTTATCCTTAGGGGTGATACTCCTTAATGTAGGCAAGTGTGGCCTGGAAGTGCATGGGAGATCAAAGAGATGCCTAGAAAATATAAGAAATAGAAAACTTTTTTTTTTGGTTTTAAAGAAAATATACTAGAGGCTTGAATAGGGTTACATAATTTCTAATATGAATTAATAAACTTTCTGTAACTCAACTTGACAAGAGCTTATCTTAATCATGTGGGATCAACTACATGGATTTATTTTCTCAAATCATTCAAACTTTTTAACTCCTTTTGATTAATAAGGAGACTGAGCAACAAAAAAAGAAAAAAGAAAAAAAGAAGAGGTACCCTAATAGTTAAAACACCATTGCAAAACTCTGTATCAAGAAGAAGTCAAGCAGTTACAACTCCATGTGTCAACTAATAGAATATCTTTCATTATAATTTTAACCCATGAAAATGTTGCTGTAAACATGCTTCCTAAACAAGGTAGCAACAAAATGGTAAGCAACAAGCACATGTACAAGAACAATGGCTATATACTCCCCAATTTCCACAATGGGCAACCTATACTTGACAAATAATCTATAGACAAGTTCAATGGTATGACAAAGGTGTAGAATACCAGATGCAACAATAATACAAGGGTTCTCATCAGTAAGTATTAAACCACAAAGAAGATGAATATCATCAAGAAAAAGATCAAAATGGCAAATATCTTAGTCATGAGCCACTTGTTTGATGATATCTGGTTTAAATGCCTTAACAAAGCACTGCGAGCACTTTCAACATTTGTGAATGACTCTTCCATGTTATCATCAATCCTGATCAAACAATTAAGCAGTTTTAGTACAAGAAAACATGAATTTAAAGAAAAACAAGCAAGCAAGATAGTTGTTCATTGTAAATAAAAAAACTATAAGCTCCAATCAAGAGCCACATGCATTTAAGTTTCTTGTATAAAAACGTACTTTTTTTCATACTTCAAAAGTCTTGACAGATCAAAGTTAACAAATTAAAATAATCATCAGATATTCTTGTAAAAAGAGCAAACCCGATAGCCAATTCCCTTGTTGCGCTACCATTGTAGCCAAATGCGTGAAAATCCCACCAAGTTCTAAAATGTGGATTCCACATTTTGAAGGGCTACTGCTCAATTTTAAAAGGCTACTACTTGACTTTTGGCAAAAAATTTTGAGGACGGTTAAGGTGCATATAGTCCTATGAAAATAAACCATTACAAAACACAAAAAAAAACCCTTATAGAGGCTGACTTTGCTGCCTCGTGTGCAGCTTGCACTACCTGCTTAGGTACTTCAGTTATATATACATAATCTATAGATGACAAATGTCCATTCAGATGTACTTTAGATTCCACTCTATCTACTGCATTCCCTTCCTTGAGCCTCTTTACTAACACTTGACAATCTGTTAGGATGGTAACTGACATCACTTTGCTTTGTATGCACCATCTTAACACTTCAAAACATGCTCTAGCTTCTGCTACAATTGCTGATCCTTGTTATTCAGGTTGCCCCTACTTTGGCTGAGTGCTTTAACCATGCTCCATCGATCAGAAACCTGGCAAGAATTGGATCTGGAAGCCAATGCACATTGTTAGTAATAGCATAATAAGTATCTACTATGCCTATTGCATCACATTCCTATAACAACGTTACACCTAAAATTCAAAGTAAAACTTCAACATTTCAAAATTACTTTAATTAATTGAGCTTTTCCACCATAACAACTTGAGGAAACTTTATCCATAAGGTTGTCCCTAGAACAAAGCAAAATGAAGATCATTCAATCTTAACCACAAAAAAACTTCAACCACTTCAGCACCATCAATCCCTCCCACTCACTCAGCTGTTTTTCCCCCATTGCTAAGCAAACCACTAGCTGCTTCACCACCATCAACACCCCATCCTCTCTTGCCACCTTAAAACACACCCTCTTACCAAAATTTCATTCTCATCCTCTATCTCACCCTACATAAAAACCGAATTCTCTCATACCACAAACCCACATCACTCTTCTTCATTTTCACTTGATCAAGCCACTCTCAATGCTCCTGTTTTCTAGTAATTAATTGACCATAAAAAAGAATAGTAATTTGTCCTGCATAATAAGTCACATGATCTATGAGTCGGTTATTGCTATTTGAACTGAAGATGGACCATTGACAAATGACTCTCACTGGCAATGTCCTACTTGAAAAATATGAAGTTTTATCTAAAGGTAATTGTACTCACCATTACATCATCACTAGTTTTCAAATGGAGTACATTGCACTGACACTTAAGTTCCAACAAAATCAGAAGTTCAATGCTTGTCTTTCTAAACCTAGAAAGAGCTCCCTCTCCCAGAACATTTTGATGTAATTTGTTTAGATCAAAATTCTAATCACAAAATTCAATATGTTTAGATCATAACATTATCACATACTAGAACATTTTGATGTAAATTTCATCATTCGCACCTCCTAAAGTACAACTTACACTGAGATCGTAACTTTGTTGCAAGTTTTAATTTTTTTTATTTTAAGGGGAAAAAAAAAAGACTAAAGACGAATTCCATAGTTTTTCTCAATAATTAAACAAAATTAGTTGACTTTAATATTTTAGCAATCGCATGTTCTAAGCTATTAACAGTCAAATTGAAGGCAAAAACATAAACTTCACATTCGTCACACCTTCAAATAAAAAACCCTTAAACAATCACTAGTTTCAAGAGTCAAGAAACCCCAAATCATCACTAGATTTAGAGACAAACCTATTTGAAATCAAGATTATAACTAAAACCCAATTGATGAAATCAAGATTATAACTAAAACCCAATCAAAATTTAACAAAAACAAACAATATAAACAAGACTGATCAGAGTTCAATTGGTCAAATAGATCAAAAATTGAGAAACCTACCTCAAAAACAAGTTATAATCAGACGCAAATCAGCCATGGACAGGGCTCCTCAAACAGAGATGTACCTGTGGGGCGAACATGGGTGAGACAGCGATGGCAATGAGGCCATGGATGGGCAAGAGAAAGAGATGGAGGTGGTGCTGGCGCTAATCGATGTCTCAACACTGATTTGATGCCATCTTGTGCAGAGGTGGCGCTAGGTGGAGGCGGAACTTCCGGTTGCCGTCAGTCACTCTCGTTCTCGCTCTCTCTCTCTCTCTTTCGTTCTCTCTCTCTCTCTCTCTCTCTCTCTCTCTCTTCTATGTGGCTTTTGATGTATTAACAGTGAGAGCGAGAGCGAGAGGAAAGACAGAGTGACAACTGGGCACAAGAGAGAGAGTGAGATTAGGGCAGAAGACTGAAGAAGTTTTTTTTTTTTTGTTTTTTTGTTTTTTTTTTGTTTTTTTTCCTTCATCCTATAATAGAATACAGAAAGTTTGGGAAAAGAAGAAAAGAGAAAGGGATAGGGAGTGGGCGGGGTGGGCTCGAATTTAGGGATGAGGATTTGTGACGATGTTAAGAACCATTGCAAATGAATGAGAAAAACTAAAATATTTTACGACGAATTAATAAAGAGCGACGCAAAAAAATATATATATATATAGCAAGACATAAAAAAAAAATTTGCGACAAGTAATGTATTGTCGCATATAATCTTAACTTTTGCCACGATTTTGGATTTTTCGTTGCAAAAAAATTAATTTCGCCACGGTTTTATTTGCAGTCACAAAAAGCAAGCTTTTGTGACGATTTTTAAACCGTCGCAAAAGATTCCGTGTCATATACCCTTTTTTCTAGTAGTGACAATTCCATGAAGCTTATATAGAAGTAGTATTTGGAAAACAACATACTTGAAAATATCTTTACTAAGATATTACTCACAGTATTCAGATGCCTAGTTCACCGTTGTACTTGACCCTACACAATTCATAATACACTTAGAAATCAAGTCACAATACAATTCATTCCGTTATTAACTTGTTTAATGCTCTTAGGCTTCTTTCTTACCCTTTCAATTGATTTATAATGCTCAATGTATGCCTAAGAGTGCTTAGAAATAAAAGAGAACGGAAATTGGAACATGAAATAGCTTTTCAAAATTTTCTAATGCAGGGCTCTTTGCTCGAGTGCAACATTGGTCACTCGAGTGAACCCCTTGGTTTGCAAAAACACTAGTTGCTTGCATTCTTCGCTCGAGCGGCAACTTCTTAGCTCAAGCGATGATGACGAATTCTGGATTTTCCATAATGTTGTTTAAACTCCAAAACACAACTTTAAGTGATACAACTTACATGTTTTGTTCTATATGTCAACCTGTAGACGTCCCCCGAACGCCCCGGAAGGGTTAAGTCCCGTTCCGTTCATATTGGGTTTACTACAGTTCGGACTCGATTTGTGTCGGTTCTAAATCTGAACCAAAGAGTCCAAATCCGGCAAATCGTTTTGAAGAAAAACAGATTTTGAAAAGTAGTGCCAAACATGGACTGCTTTGCCAGATTACAGAGTTGCCACCTAAATATTTTAAAATGGGAAATTTAGGAAACCCTGACTCGGTGCCGAAGGCCACATGTCCATCATCACCAAAGTTGTCTTGGCTCGGGAGCTTGGGTACGATTGGGGAAGGTCATCTATGAGCACCCCCTCTCGCCCGGTCCGAAGACCGGCCTCTACTAACCGTGATATCCTTTTTTGAAAACTTTATGCGTTCTTATTCCGGTTATTAACCTAGAATTACTATGTGATGCGCACAACACAAAAGTATAGACTAGATTGCCTAACCTGGAAATAAACATTGCATATCCGTTTTGTCTCGAAAAACGTGTTAGATTTTACTACTCGCAAGTAGGCTAAAATACGGATTTCAATGAGTTGTTCCAACTCAGGCAATCCAACCTCCACCCACAGGCATTCAAACAGTAATATCACATAAGCATTTAGCCGCATGGCAATCATACTGTCATGTTAGCATTCACACGCATGCGATATGCTAAAGCTTAAAAAAAAACTTACATCGTACTCCGTGCCAAAACAATAAACTAGTTAGCAAAACATGCATGACCTAGTTCATGTTAAATGGCTAATGCATCACATACAGGGGTGTAATCTAAACAGGCTCGGCTAACCCTAAACATGGCACATGAGATGCAACAACTATCACGTATTCAATTTGGAATTGAAAGTATGATGCAGTTTGCATGATGTGCCGAGACCGATGCATGTAAACAAATGCATGAATGCACACATGCATTGCATAAGGTATGCTAATTTGAATGTGCCCTAATCTACCAACATAAGCGGGTAAATAAAAGGGAGAAAGAAATGGGGATTGGAAGACATACACCCACTCATACACACTTATTACAACTTTGCCCTCGCTTGGAGGGACCGAAAGAATATACAAATTAATTAACTACGCAAGCTAATTAAATATTACAAATTCGTTAAATTAATTAACAAATCAACTAGGCTAATTAAAACAGTAAATGCCTCGGGAAGAGGGCCAGATGCATCGCGTGCCCGGGACTCGCTCGGAATCGCACTGCCATGCATGATTTGCCTCTGTTTGCTCTCCTCCTCAGAAAATTACCAAAGTCCCAGGAGTGCCTCTCAGGGCACTGGGGATCACCACCGGCTGGGGTAGGACACCACCGGCTGAAGGAGGAGGCCACCGGCACTAGACTCATCCATCGGCTGCCAATTGACTGCCGGTCGGCACTAAACAGTGCCGGTCGGCACAAAATGCCTGCAAAACCTGCAACTCACAGCAGCAGAGGACAACAACATGCATGGCAATATAATTCAAAGCATGTATGCACCAAACACACTCCTTATCATGTTTTTGACTCAAAGGAAGATGTGTCTCGGTTCTCGGACCACCAATCACGCATTTCGATGCATGATGGCCCAAAGAACCAAGAGTGCAATCTTGATTTTCAAATGCATGCAAACCAAATAAACATGAAAGGGTGCCAAACCTCTATCATTTTCATCTCAAGAGGCCAAGCATGCATGCTCATGCAATGCAACTCTAAGCATGTTATCTAACATGCAACATGAACAATGCAAGCAAGCTAAACATGTTAGGCATACAACCTAAGCAAAGAAGCATGTAAACCAAGCAATGGGGTGGACTAAAACATGAATTAGGCTACTCCTAATTGGCCTAAAATCAGTGGCCAAAGTGCCTAGAAATGGAGACTAAACACACACGCACATGCAAGTGTTATGGTCCAAACCCAAGGCATAAACATGGCAACCCCCAAGCACACTTGGAGATACCAAACAAGGGCAATGAGCACACATTGTAAAGCTCTGAAAATCATGCAAACATGGTGCCAAACCAAGTCAAAGTAGACCAAACCAAAGCATGCAAATGGTCTAAGGTTCAAAGCAGATCAATGAGGGTTTGAACCACCCTTAGCACAACCACACATGGCAATACTTAAGCAACTAAAATCAGAGTTTTAACACATACAACTAAGCCTAAAGGACCACCTAGATGGCATCTAGGTGACATGAATTCAAAGGCATGCATTAAAGCCAAAACATGAAGCATTCAACACACACTCTTAAAGCATTAAAGATACATGCTAAGCAATCAAACAAACATGTATGAAGGACTGAAATAGCATGCAAAATGGTTCCAAACCGTCAAAAATGAAGCAAGCAAGGCATGCTACACACTCATGCTCTTAAGGCCAACAAGCCCAATGCAAAGAGGTTATATTAAACATGCTATGGTTGGCTCAAACAACATGAGACAGACCTAAAACATGGAAATATGAGCACAAAAACTTCACAAATGCAAGCCTAAAACATGCTAGAAGCTAAGGCATACAACCTAGGCATATTAGAGGATCAAAAGGCATTACAAGGCAACTATGTTAAGCATGCATAGGGGACCTAAACCAACTCTTGGCAATGTCATATTAGGGCATAATAAACATAAAATGCAGCCAAGACATGCTTAACAAACAATCAAACATTATGCTCTCTCAAGAGGCCAAACTTGCCCTTTTCAAGGACATTAAGGAGAGGGGGTGGCCCTCTCCTTCTTGGGACTTCAAGGCATCATCTTCACCACTGAAATCCCTCAAGATTTCAGTGGTGAAGAGATCCTAACACCAAAGTCTCGGATCTCTCACAAAATGGCACAAAAAAGGGCCTTTTCAAGGCCTAAGGGTGGTCAAACTTGCTCAAACCACAAAACACTCTTAATAAACAATAAAGAGGCTTAAAAAACAGAACTTTTATGTGTTAAACACTAAGCACAAAAACAGTTCTAAGCTAGGCAAAATGGAGTGCAAGAATGGGGTAAATAAAGTAAGTTTTGTTACCCTTGATGATCAACTCCAACAATGGGGATGTGTTGGTTTCCTTGAGCACCAAACCAGCTCCAAAGCTCCAAAACAAACCTCTGGACCTTCAAGAACCCAAGGAAGGTGAAACACTAGGTGTTGGTGAGCAAAAGTATGACACAAACACCTAGTGTACACAACAAGAGAGAAGAAGAGAGATAGGATGTGTATCTATCCTAACCCTAAAAACCAGAGCTTGGCCTGTCTAAAATGTCTAAAATTTTGTAACCCTAAGCCAAGAAGAGGAGTGGTCCTCTTATAGGCAAGCAAAGCTTGCAAAGCTTACAAGCTAAGCTAACTAAGAGGGTCATCCCTCCATACACGTGTATGGAGGGGAACCAAAACTATACAGCTGTCTGAAAATATCTCAAAAAGCAACTGCACAGTGTCCGGCCGGCAAAGAGTGTCATTTTGACAAAACTTAGTGCCGGTCGGCACAAAAGAGTGCCGGTCGGCACAATAAAGTGCCGATGGCAACACCAGCCAGCCGGTGGCCTCTAGCCACAGCCGGTGGTATGTGGGGGTGCCTCACAAAGCATTCCCTGCCCTTCCAAGGCAAAACACAAGTGTTTGGTGCAAAACCAGACACAAGACGGTCGAGTTCGGAAGTCCTGAGGCAAGGCGCGCGAGCCGAGAACTCCGGGAACTCCAAACGAACACAAACATGGATAATCACCGAGTGTTCAAGCGGTGACGTCCAAGTCTTGAGGACGGTCAAAAATGGGGTGTCTACACAACCATATAACTTCTAACATGACATAATGCCAATTTTACAAGATTTGAAGCTCAAATCTCCAAAGATTCATCATACAAGCTCAAATTATTTCAAATTCATTTCCATAACTTCAAACTCATGCACATGAATTCTATATTTTCATGGATTGTGCATGCATGTGAAATGTAGACTCTAATTTCATCTCAAATGGTAGAAATGACACTCAAATTCATGAGGTTCAACAAAATTATGTATGCTTGTGTAATTTGGTGCTAAATTCTCCATGTTTCAAAAATCATCTTTCAATTCTTTCCTTATTTTATGAAAACATAAATTGAAGCTATAAAGCCCATTCAAAAATATTTGCATGTATAAAATATAAATCAAAATCAAACATTTTTTATTCTCAAATATAAATTATAATTCATCTCCAAATTTGTCCAAATTTAGATTTAATTCATTTTCTTCATATCAAGCCCAATTTCAAACCCACAAATTCTAAAACATGAATTGAACTTTCAAAATATAATCTCAAAACTTGGGCTCATACATGGCTTGTCTAAAACCACACAAACTCTAAATTAATCAAGAAAATATGATCAATTTTAAATCATTTACATCAAAACTCCTTTAATTTAAAAATTGAACTCATTTGTTCATAAACTCCTTTAATTTAAATCTATGATGCATGTACAATTAGAGTATTAAGACTTGTAGGATTTGTCCTTGCATGTAGAAATTAGACTAAATTCATGCATGATATTCCAAAATCAAATCCAAAATAATTAATTTCTAAATTAATTTCCATAATCACGAATCTAATTTAATTTCATCATCTTCTTGCTAATTTCCTTTTAATTGCATGAAATTGAATCCAAATCGTTTTTAATTTCAGTTTTTAGGTGATTTATCTACAAGCATTTGGGCTTTAATTTCTTACCTAGAATTCTTGGTTGATGAGTTTCTTGATGAATTTCTCTTTCTTTTCTCATGTCATGAAATTAAACCCAATTACCACTTGATTTCAATTGCTAGATGATTAATCTACAAGAATCAAGCTTAAACTTTCTTACCTTAGAACTTTAATTTGTTGAGTCTCTTGAGTTCTTCCTTTAATTCCAGCACAAAACTTAAATTCTTCTTCTTCTCTTCTTTGTTCTCTCAGTTCTCTAACTCGGTTTCCCCCCTCCTCTCTCTCTCTCTCTCTCTCTCTCTCTCTCTCTCTCTCTCGGTTCTCTCTTTCTCAGAATGTCTAAGAATTGAATAGGAAGTCAAATGAATGAATATGTTCCAGCAAAGGGATATACCATGCATACATACTCACACCACTTTCTTAATTCTTTTAGAACTCTCCTAATTTTGCTCCATCAAGTTAATTGAGTAGGAATAATTGAGTATATTAATCACATTTTAATTTAATTAAGCATCATTTAATCTTGATTAGCACATAATTAAATTAATTATAATCAATCACAAATCTTACATAATTTAATTAGTCTAATTTGACTTCCATTAAGGCCCAATTAATTATATTTAATTTTACCAATCTAAAGGCTCCAAATATCAAATTAAACTTATTATCATCATCAATTTTAGTTTCTCAAATCATTAAGTCTCAAATCATTAAGGCCTTCAATTTCAAGTCAGACCCAAAATTCCTAATTTATAATAATCATAATTTCTCAAACCTTATAACATAATTAATTAATTAATTAATTCCAATTTGAACCCAATTAATCAAATCTTAATTTTACTAAACTAAATTGAAGCTTAATCGAATATTTAATTAAGCTCCCAAATGGGTCAATACTTGATATCAAACTGATTCAACTAATTGATTTTACTTCCTTAAGCCATTTTAAGCCATTTGGACCTTCAATTTTCCAATCCCAAAATAAATCATTGTTAAAATCACTTACCGATTGGGCTCCATAATCCTTGTAACTCCCAAATTATTTCATAATAACGACTAATTAAAATCCAAATCTCCTTAATTAATTAAATGCCAAATATAATATGTAGTGGGGTTGTCACACAGATGGAGGGCAAAAGCAGCAAGAATGACAAATTGACCTTCTAAAAGAGAGCAAGTCCGGCTGGTAATCTAGAATCTTGAACGAGATATGTTGCAGAGAATGATAGTGGCACCGTTATCCACCTTTGCTTCCTTACACGAGTTGGGGGTCCAGATTGAGAATGCATTCAAGAAGAGCATTATTCACAGAACAAGCGAACCTGCAAGAAGGCCATTCTCCCGGGGTACCAATGCTAGCAGTAGCACTATTCCGCGACCTGCAGATGTCAGTACAGTTGTTACAGTGGCCAAAATGGCCGATCCCTTTGTCGCCGCAACCTCGCAACCTTCACAAACCACCGGCCCACACCGAAACTGAAGAACCTTTACCACTCTCTATATGAGCCCAGCCTGCGCCCTCAAATAGTTAATGGAAAAGGGGCATCTCAAGCCCCTCGATCCTCGACCACTTCCTAACCCATTACCACCCAGACATGACCCTACCCAGTATTGCATCTTCCACCAACAACATGGTCATCCCACAGACCTGTGCTATTACCTACGTCATGAGATTCAGGATCTCATTGACAATAAAATCATCGCTCCACCCTCCAAACCAAACGTAACTACCAACCCACTTCCTACACATAACTAAGCAACCCACTTATAATCCCAGAGCATATATTACCCTATCCCATCTACCCAAGCCAGAGGTGATTATTGCAGAAGGCGTGAACATGTGCGTGATGGACTTAACACTATAACCCCAACCCGAGCCCGTGGCGGTAGAGGCAGAGAAGAAAGAGAGTGCACTAAAGAAGGGTTTGCCTGATTCCCGTGTCATAGAGAAGGGGGCCTCACTTGTAGAGGAATATAACCCCAGCTTATACATTGTGGTTGTTGATCAGCCCAAGCCAGTAGTCATACTGCCAGACTTCTTTAGTATTAATGCTATCGGGGAGGATAAACTAGGGCAACATCAGAATGAGTGGCCTGAATGAGGCCTTAATGACTTGGCTGAACTAGAAGAGGACCTGGTCAAGCTGGAAGAGGATCTACACAACCTCTACTTGTTTACAAGCAGTGTACAACTGGGGTGATAGGATCCAAGCGAGCCAGAAATAAGCAACAGGTGGTTGAGTGAGGAAGAGTCAAATGTGGATGAACAGATAGGAGAGATTGGGAAAGAAGAAGAAATTGATGGTAGCAGCAAGACTGGGGTTGCACCTCTGACCAAGAAAGAACTATCGTTGGAGCAATTCCAACAGGAAAGAATAGAAGAAATCCAAAGGAAGATAGCTCTGGAGCAGCGAAAAGAAAAAGGAAAAGGGAAAGAAGAAACTAAGACAACGGTAGGTGATGTCCAAGCTACCAAAAAGATTGAATGGGAGCCCAGTGACTGAAAAAGGATGCGAAGGAAGCTCATAAAATATCAGAATGTAGAAACCAAAGCTGTGGTGGAAAAGGAATGGTATGATGATACGAGGCGTGATGTATACATGCTCTAGGTAGAATCCGAAAATGGCCCGGCCATGGCTACAGAAGAGTGGTGGGAACACAGTGACCTAAGTCATGCATACACTGACGAATGGTGGAAAACTGAGACCCCTGATGACATTTGGTATACGGACGAGATTAACCACATGACCCGGAGCGGTCGGTACTTTAAACCTGCGGCCTTAGATTTGCCGGAGTCCTCTAACAAAGAGGTCGAGAAATCAAAAAAGAAGGATGTTGAAGAAAACCTGGTCTTGAAACAGCTCAAGAAGATTCAGGCAGACAAATCAATCTGGGGATTGATAATGGCTTCCTGAGAGCATAGGCAAGCACTGCTACAGGCAACGAACCAAACAAAACTACCTATCGACACCATCGCTGACCAATTGGTATCGTTGGTTACATCCGGGGATGTTACGCCAATGATATCTTTTACAGATAAGGAGTTACCACTTGAGGGTGCCAATCACAATCGACCCTTATATGTAACCTTGGAAAGAAGATGTGTTCCTCTCTAGCTTTTCCTTGGCAGAGGCTCGAGTGGTCCAGACCATCATGGCAGAAGATGATGGAAATTACGTGAGCGCTCAGTCCATCAACATGATAAACAAACAAGGGCATATTCCTGGATTAGGACTAGGCAGAAGTGGCCGGTAAGGATGCACTATTGCCAAGGAGATGAGTCACAACCCCCGTACTTTCAGGTTGGGATACAAACCTACTGCTGCAGATTGGCAAAGAAATAAAGAGAAGTTGAAGGGAAGCCTGAAAGCAAAGAGGATTTGAAGACAATATTAGTTAGTCCACAAGCCAATACGAGGAACCCTGAACAGACACTTTGTCTGCCAAGGAGATGATTTCCCCTTTTGTGGATTTCCAAAGCCTTGGCTTGACAGGGAAACAAGGACAAGGTATCTGGGGTTCGAGATCTTCTTCAAACATTAGTTACCAGAAGAGCAAGATGAGTAGACAGACCTAAGCATCCACACATATCACAACAAGGCAGTAAGCCTGGATTTTGAAGAAGAAGAGTTGTTGAAAAGAAGCACTGGCTGACTTACTAACGAGTTCTACTGCTGGAGCTGAGCCCGCTAACTTGGGGGATAGTTTTACTATCTCAATTATCGGGGATAAACCAGCAGCGGATTTCTCCAATCTTATCGTGGACGCATCTGAGGCTCCATGCCTGGTCTGGGAGTTTGAGAAAGGCACCATCAGCAGTTCTGAATCAGATAGTGAGTCCGAATCTGATTCCACTGAGTATGTGGAGTCAGAGTCAGATTCGGGTTCGTCTGAGTCTGGTACTTCCGGGAGTGGTAACCCAGATACTAAGGTCCTGTCTAGGTCATCTTTCAATTTTTCTTTTGAGTCAACTATAATCGAGGATCTGGACTGTTTGAATGGGAATGAAGTAGACTTTGCTTACTTCTCTGTGCCTTTGGTTTGTTGTACTGATCTGGAATTTCAAAATTTTGATTTAAACGAAGAGGAAGAAATTCCTTGGGCCTTGAAAAACTTGGTTGATTTTGAGGAGGAGAGGCATGTTAAGCCCTGTACTGATGAAATCATTGCAATTAATATGGGTACCAAGAAAGATCCACGCTTAGTCCAAATCGGGTCCACGTTGTTTTCAGAGGAACACGAGTATTTAATCGCTTTATTAAAAGATTTCAAAGATGTTTTCACGTGGTCCTACGAAGACATGCCTAGAATTGATCCTAAGATTGTATAACACCGAATCCCTCTTGAACCTGAGGCCCGACCAGTTAAGCAGAAATTGCACAGAGTTCACCTAGATTTGGCGTTGAAGATCAAAGAGGAGGTCACCAAATAGATTGAGGCAGTGTTCTTACTTGCATTTGAGTATTCGATGTGGTTGGCCAATATTGTTCCAGTTTCGAAGAAGGATGGCAGAATCAAGGTCTGTGTCGACTTCAGGGATCTGAATAAGGCCAGTCTAAAGGATGACTTCCCTTTACCATACATAGATGAGTTGGTGGACTTCATCGCCAGCCATGCGGTATTATCATTCATGGATGGGTTTTCTGGGTATAACCAGATTCTGATGGCACCCGAGGATAAGGAGAAAACCGCTTTCACTACTCTGTGGGGCACCTACTGCTATCGAGTCATGCCATTTGGGTTAAATAATGCTAGGGCTACCTACCAGAGGGCTGCAACCACCATTTTGCATGACGACATGATTGTTAAGCCCAAAGAGCGAGAAAGCCACTACACTGCACTAGAGAAATTCTTTCAATGGATCAGAGAGTATAGATTGAGACTAAACCCCCAGAAGTGCACCTTTGGGGTGACGACAAGAAAGATGTTGGGATTTCTGATCACACAGAAGGGAATTGAGGTAGATCCTTCCAAAATCAAGGCCATCTTAGAAATGCCACCACCAAGGACTGAAAAGGAGGTGCGCGGCTTTCTGGGTAAAGTGCAATTCATAAGGCAGGTTATTTCAAAACTAACCTTGACTTGTGAACCACTATTTGGTCTCCTGAAGAAGGGAAAGAAGTTCCAATAGGATGATCGCTATCAGTATGCCTTTGAACAGGTCAAACAGTATTTGCAGAATCCGTCTATGTTATAACCACCAGAACCAGGGAAACCATAGATCTTGTACCTGTCAGTGACAAATTCAACCATGGGGTGCATGCTAGCTTAAGAATCATAAGCCAAAGTGGAGAAGGTCACTACGAGACCCGCTACACTCCCTTGGAGAAAGCTTGCCTAGCCCTGGTATGGGCTACCAGGAATTTGAGGCACTACTTGTTAGCTCATTCTGTAATTTTTGGTTTTGAGATTAGATCCCATTAAATATCTCTTCGAGAAACCAGTGTTTACGGGTAGGCTAGCTCGTTGGTTGCTTCTTCTCTCTGAATTTGACCTCAAATATGTCACGTGCAAATCTGTTAAAGGGAGAGCTATAGCGGAATTCCTGGCAAACCACCCAGTAGAAAGAGATGAAGCAGTGGAATACCTATTCCCAGATGAAGAAATTCTGCATGTAGAAGAGGAAACGTAGATGATGTACTTTGACGGGAATGTGTTACTCACAGCACCTGATGATTCTCATATATCCTTAGCGTTCAAACTTCGGTTCAGAGTGTCCAACAATGAGCAAAATATGAGGCGTGCTTTTCTGGTTTGGAAGCTACCCTAAACTAGGGACAATTAGGTTGGGCGTTATTGGGGACTCAAATTTGGTTGTCTCTCAAGCTAACAGGGATTGGAAGGTCAAAGAAGAGAACATGAAGATGTATTATCAGGCCTTGGATATTCTGATTCCTAAGTTTGAAAAACTGACATTTACACATTTGTTGAGAGAGAGCAACTGGTTCGCTGATGCGTAAGCAACTCTATCTTCCATGGTAAACATCCCACTGGGTGTGAAGATGTGTCCAATCATCATAACAGAAGTACACACTTGCTTACCAGACCATCGCCGCAATAGATGAGGTTCAAGACAAGAATCCCTCGTATTATGACATTTCGAATTTCCTGGAAAAAGAGACGTATCCACCAGGGGCAAATGCCAAAGATAAATGGGGGATACGATGCCTAGCCATCCAATTTATCATTTGCAAGGGTAAGCTGTACAAGAGATGTCATCTGGGAATACACAAGTTATGTGTTGAAGAAGAAGAATCGAAGCGTCTGATGGAAGCCATCCACGGAGAAGAGTGTGGAGCGCACATGAATGGTGTGATGTTGGCCTGAAAGATTCTCAAACAAGGCTATTACTGGTCGACTATGGAGGAGGATTGTATTGTTTTGTTCAGCGATGCCACAAATGTCAAGTCCATTCTAATCGCATGAACATTCCGCCATCAAAGCTCTACAACATGACTTCACTGTGGCCTTTTTCTATTTAGGAAATCGATGTAATTACGACAGTCACGCCAAAGGGCTCGAATGGGCATGAGTTTATCCTGGTAGCGGTTGATTACTTTACGAAATGAGTGGAGGCCCAGTCCTACTCTATACTAAAGGCATAGCATGTGGCTAAGTTTATCAAGAACAATATCATCTGCTGGTACGGAGTTCCGAATGCCTCGCACTTCAAGAAAGAGGAGGCGGAGCTGCTTGAAAAATATAACGTGGCTTTTTATAAGTCATCAACGTATAGACCACAGTGTAGACGTCCCCCAAACCCCCCGGAAGGATGAATCTTGCTCTGTTCATTTGGGTTTACTACAGTTCGGACTCAATTTGTCATGGTTCTAAATCTGAACCAAAGAGTCCAAATCTGGCAAATCGTTTTAAGAAAAACAGATTTTTTTTAGAAAAGTGCCAAACATGGACTGCTTTGCCAGATACAGAGTCGCCACCTAAATATTTTTTAATGGGGGAATTTAGGAAACCCTGACTCGGTGCCAAAGGCCACGTGTCCGTCATCACCAAAGTTGCCTCGGCTCGAGAACTTGGGTACGATTGGGGAAGGTCAGCTATGAGCACCCCCTCTCGCCCAATCCGAAGATCGGCCTCTACTAACCGTGATATCCGATTTTGAAAATGTTTATGTGTTCTTATTCCGGTTATTTAGCCTAGATTTATCATGTTATGCGCACAGCAAACAAGTATAGACCAAATCGTCTAAATTGGAACAAAACATTTCATGTTTGTTTTGAAAATGGTTTCCTACTCTTAAGTAGGCTAAAATATAGATTTTGCCACCCTCAAGTGGACTTTAGAAATGGTGGTTTTGCCACTATATAGTGGGCTTAAAACTCGCAGTTTTAGTGCATCATTCCAATTTAGGTAATTCAACCTCCATCCACAAGCATTCAAGCAGTTATATCACATAAACAGCTAGCCTCATGGTAATCATGCAATTATGGCAACACTCACACGCATGCGGTATACTAAAGCACAAAAGTTCACGTAGTACTCCGTGCCAAAACAGAAACTAGTTAGTAATCATGCATGATCCTAATTCATGTTAAAAATGGCTAATGCATCACATACAAAATGTCACTAGAATAGGCTCGGCCGATCTACAATGACATGTGAAATGCTACAAATAACACGTATTCAACTTGAAATTGAAGTACAATGCAGTTAGTATGATGCGCCGATGGATGCTAAAATAAATATGCCCTAGTACTAACCATTGAAAGCAGGTAAGTAAAAGGGAGAAAGACGTGGGGTTAGAAGACATACACACACTCACGCACAATTATTACACAATTGCCCTCACTCGGAGGGTCCAAATAAATATTACAGTTTGGATTAATAAATCAACTACCCTAGCTAATTAATTATTACAAAATTTCTAACTTAATTAACAAATTGAATATGCAAATAAATAGAAGGAAGGGGCCGCAGCCCTACCTCGGAATGCGCGAATGATGCATGCTCGAGTCCGTCCCGCCCGAAAAACCCGTACCATGCCACTGCTGCCCTTGTTTACACTGCCCTGCTTCTTCTGAAAATTGCCAAAGTCTTGGAACATGATCTATGGGTGCTGAGGAATGCCACCGGCCAGACACAAATGCCACCGGCCAAAGGGGGAGACCACTGGCCACCATTTTTTTACTATTTGCCAAAATAGATGGCCGGCCGGCACTGTGTTCAGCCGACCAGCCAGCAGAATCTGGTTTTTGACAGCAACAAAGGACAGACAGTGTATAGCATGGAATTTCAAGCAAATGTAAGCATGGCCACACTACCCATCATGCAATGGACTCAAGGGAGTGTGGCCCTCGATCCTCGGGCCATCAATTGTGCATTTTGATGCATGATAGCCTAAGAGGCCAAGGTTGCAATTTAATGAAAATGCATGCGACACACAAATGAATACCAAGACCCTATCATGTCAAAGTCACGGGCCTCGGTGACAGAGAGTTGAGACGTGTTACATCACTTGGAGTATGAACACTTCTCAATCCTCACACTTGGCTTGACACCCCAAACCAAGCAATGTAATGCATGTTATGCAAACATGGCTCAAAGATGCAACATAAGATTAAGATGCAAGGCATGCCAAATGCAATGCAATATGTTATGGCAAGTATGCAAAAAGAACTAGCACGTAACAACACATTATGAATCAAACATGCAACAAACATGTGACAAGTAAGCCATGGTGGACTTAGACCATGAAGGGGTAGACCTCAACCCACCCCAAAACAGTGGTCAAAAGCATCCCAAATGATGGACAAAATGCACAACAAACATGCAAGTCAAAGAGGCCCAAAGCTAAGGCATAATAAAGGGGCATTCTACTATCATTACCCCAAGCAAACATGGCATGAACCATACAACCAAAAACAGAATTTTAACATGCAAAATAAGCCCCAAATACCCCTGATATGGCAGCCCCAAAGCCTCAAGCATAGGGCTATGCACAATGACCTATTCCTAGTCATGAAAGGCCAACTCTTCAAGGCATGAATGAGATGATAAATGGAGACATGTAAGCATGGTATAGGGACTGAAATACCATGTTAAATGATTCCAAATCATTGAAATAGCCTAACCAATGCATGTTTATGATTCACATATTCAAGGCTCACAAGCCAAAACGTGAAGCAACTATACCAAGCATGCCAAACAAGACCAAATTAGTGGCCAACAGACCTTAAGCATGATAAAATATGGCCAAAAACTTCACAAAGTAAAGCCAAGATATGAGAGCATGGTAGCCAAAAGTCGTGGTGCACTTCTAGGCACAAACAAGGGAATACAAAGCAAGTATATTAAGCATGCAAAGGGCCACAAATCTGACCAAAAACAGAGACAACATATGACCTAAATAGCACCAAAAACATCTGATATGGAGCCAAAAACAAACCAAGCATGCATGTTGCTCTTTAAGCCAAAACAAGGATAAAAGAGGGACAAAGGGGAGAGAGGTGTCCCTCCCCTATACAAGACCTCAAACCCTCTTCTTTACCACTAAAAATCCCCTAGATTTCAATGGTGAAAAGAACAAAACACTCAAGCAAATGAAGCCTAACAATAGAAGCACCAAAAAGGCCAAATAAGGCCTAAGAGGGTGAGTTCGACCCCAAACCACAAAATGACCTTAATGAAGTATTTAAAGCATGCAAATATAAGACTTTTTTTAGTTATACACAAAGCTCAAATCAATATACAAGATAGGTCAAAAGCCAATGCAAGATTGGGGAAACTAAAGCAAAGTAGTTACCCTTGAAGAACATCACAAGAACAGCAAGTCCAGCCACTCTCTTCTGATCAAAACAAGTCCAAAAACTCAAGAATAAACCCTCCAAGTCCCTCAAAGTCGAAGCAAGGTGTGGTAGTGTGTGTGTTAGTGCAAAACTAAGGTAAAAATGCACTTTTAGGCCACAAAACACACACAAAGGATGAGAGAGAGGGGAATATATAGAGAGAGAGTGTATATCAGACGTGTATGTATCTAACCTCTGGTTTTTTGTGCAAAACTTCTAACCCTTATGAATGGAGAAGAAGAGGGGCTTATACAGACAAAAAAGGAGCTTGAAGCTTCTCAAAGAAGCTAAATGAAAAGAGGCAAAGGGGGAAAAGGAGTCAAGGCTTCTAGAAGAAGCTAAGACAGCTGGCAAAGCTTCCCCAAGAAGCTTGGCCAAAGGGGTCACCCTTCTAGAAGGAAAAAGGGGTCAAAGGCTCAAAGCAGCCATCCCCGTGCATGGGGAGTGGTGTTGGTGTATTCCAGCTGGCACAGCTGGCATGCACCAAGCCCGAAGGGATGCAGAAGGGTCACCGATTGGAAAAATAAGTCACCGGCCAAATAAAGTGCCGGCCGGCCACATAGAGTGCCGACCGGCCATTGATACCAAGCAACCACGGCCGGTAGCAACAAGGGATGGCCGGTGATGCAAAGGGAGGGCCGGTGGAGTGTGGGGATGACCAACAAGCCATTCCCTACCTTCCAAGGCAAAAACACAAGTGTTTGGTGCAAAACCAAACACTAAACGAACGAGTTAAGAGATCCTGAGGCAAGGCGCGCAGCCGAGGCCTCCGGGAACTCAAAACGAACACGAACAAGGGTGATCACTGGGTGTTCAATCAATGACGTCCAAGTCTTGAGGACGGTCAAAAATAGGGTGTCTACACACAGACCAACGGAGCTGTTGAGGATGCAAACAAGAATGTAAAGAACATCCTGCGGAAGATGATTGAAACATATTGGAACTGGCCGGATAAACTTCCATTTGCACTTTGGGGCCACAGGACATCAATTCGAACATGCACAGGGGCAACCCCCTAGTCTCTAGTGTACAGAATGGAAAATGTTCTGCTGATTGAGATTGAGGTACTGTCGTTGCGAGTAATGGTCGAGTGTCAGATAGCGGAGGCAGACTGGCAATAAAGCAAGTTTGAGAAATTGATGCTATTTGACAAAAGGATGTTGAGGGAATTATATCATATCCAGGGCTACCAACGCAGAATTGCCAAGGCTTTTAACAAGAAAGTTAAGTCGAAAAATCTCAAGGAAGGGGACATGGTGCTGAAAGACAACCGAGCGCCCATTCATGACCCTAGGGGCAAGTTCAAACCCAATTGGACTGGTCCTTATATCATCAAGTCAATATGGTCCGGAGGAGCGATAATTATCATGGATTTGGATGGCTTGGAGTTTTCATAGCCGATCAACATGGACAAGTTCAAGAAATATTATCCCTGAGAGGCTCACTAGGCCAAAGACCCAAAAGGGAGACCCAGGCAAAAGTTAGAGCATGAAAAATTAAAAACAAAGAAAAACTAAGCTCACAAGGCTAAAAACCTGAAAGGGAAGCTTTGGCAAAAGTTAGAGAGCAAAAGGAGAGAGTTAATACTCTAGTGAACCTTAACCGAACTATGTAAGGCCCGATTCCCACCTTTGGGATACGTAGACAACTTCACCTTGAAGTTCGGTCATAGCCATCTCTAATTCAACTATCCTGTTCATTTGTATGATCGGGTCATCTTTTTGCATTGTCTGTTTTCTGGGTTGTGATATCTCCAAACCGTTTGGCAAAAAGGTCAATTGCAAGATAAGGCAGCGATGATAATATAGTTGTGGGCAGTTATGATCTTCTGATTTGGGGTTATACATCTTGAGGATGGGTTTTGAGTGTGTCAGGTAGTGACCATTTTTGAAAATTGTTTTGAAAAGTTTTAATGAATTGATTTTTCTCAAAATTTTACCTTTTTCAACTTAGACCATTTTAGACCAAAAAAGGAAAATTTTTAGTGCTCACAACTTTAATTACATTGATTTTAACACAAACACATTCTCTAACTCTCTTATATAAATCAAAGTTGTTTTTACATCATAAAACTTGAAAAGAATGATCAAAGCAGTAAAACTAGGGGCATAGCTAAGTCAGGTAGCTCTATGTCTTCTGCTTGCACTTTTGGAAGTTTTTGTAGCTAAAGATGGCCCAACTTGTTCTTCGTCCTCAAGCCAAGCCAAGCACTCGCCAAAAAGGGTATAACTGAAGCTAGGAGCAGGGGCCTGAAGCTCCCTCGTCCTCCTAGCAGTGAGGTACTGAATCAAGTGTGAACTACAAATGGAAAAAGAAGCTAGGTATTCCACCTCCTTATCTGGACGTGTCTGATCATGCCCAAACTGGCGTCTGAACCGAAAAGGGAAATAGAACATGAAATGTGTAAGGCCAGTCAACTGTATACCCGGCTAACCGGACTTGCTGTAGCTCATCTTAGTTAAATTAAGCTAGGGGTAATGCCAAGTTATGTCAGCTGCAAATCTGCTGCACATCCAGTGACACCACAACCCCTTTGAAGGGAAATTCACTAGCTGTTGGTGAAAGAAGTAAGCTCGGGCTGAGTACTTGGGACAAGGATCCACCACTTTCAGCTTATCCATCAACCATACCTGGGAAGAGATGAAAAAGAAGAGAGATTAAAGAATAGAGAGATGTACATTGAGAGAAAAGTAAGGAAAGGGCTAGAGAGGAAAATAGAGAATAAGTGTTGAGTGGCGTAAGGATCATAAATAAGAGGGGTAGAAAACGATACCAGGAGAAGCAGTGGGCTCCTACAAACCGAGTAGTTTCTCACCGTCGAAAAGTGTCAAGGCCCATTAAAGTTTCGGCTAGTGCCAAGCCCATGTAGCTTTTGCCCTCTTTTAGACACTAGGCCACTTCATTAACCGAATGCTGGCTACGCCAACACTAGGGGCGAGAAGGAATTACGCAAGCAAGCACAAGCGGAGAGCATGCTGCCGGCAACCTCGCCAGAGAAAGTCACTCCTGTCTCCAATAATGGAAAACCGATTAACTAAACCTGGGATGACCAACTCCCCATCATGAGCCAAAAATTGAGCCTCATGCAAGGGGAGCCCACACATCCGTCCTCAAGCCTGGGCATGGCTAAAACGGGGCTAAGGCATAATTTCTTCGTTGCGCCAGGGATTCCATCAATGCTTGAAATTCTTTGAGCATTGGACACATTTCTTGTGATCCGAAGCTAAACACAAGCGTAATTGAGTTCCAACACCGGACCATGGAATGGAGGAATGGAAAACAAAGCGGGGTGTGGCTCAAAAGAAAAAGAGTGTTTAGGCCGAAACTGTGAAAATTTACCTTTTTCGAGCCATCTAAAGTGGTTATCCAGTCTCGGAGCCTATTGTTGAGAAGGATTTCCATTTTGAGAGCAAAATACCAAAGACTTGCTATTCTGCTGAGAAAACAGCTTGGCAGTACCTTTTATAGACTTTGAGAAGGAGTAGTGCATAATAGCTAGATCCCACTGGCCGACATCACTTTTAGAGCCGGCCGGCTCTCATTAGAGCCCGGCCGTGCCTATTTGGAGCCGGCTGGCTCTCAATGACTGCCCAGATTAGAGCAGTTGCAAAGAGGGCATGTTCTTGCCTTGGTGGATAGAAGCTCTGTTTGAGTCTTATTTGTAACAAGTGTTGTTTAGTGTTTTTAGGTTGTTTTCATTTTGTTTTTCTGTCATCGAGTTATATTTTGTATTTTGACCAGTTGTAAGTTGTTATCCGATTCAAGAATCAATTCAAGAGCAAGCATTCGCAGTTGTTAATAGTCTTGCACAAGATTATCATGCAAGCCCCATTCATTCATCACATGTCACATCATGCAATAGGACTCCTGCAAAATATTCTTTTCATAACTAGCGGATCCACTCCCGATCATTGTTTTACAAAAGCCAAAATAAAAGAAAAGTCTTCAAAAATAAAATACAAGGGTCTATCCAACTCTAGTTTCTAACTACAAAGCAAAAGAAAAGAAAAGAAAGAAAAATCATCACTCCATCCTCGCCCTCTTCCTCCTCTACTACGGAGGAGGTACATCACTATCATCATTGGGGCTGCTGGACGGCGTATCGACCTCATCTCCCTCATCCTCAGAGATCGTGTACTCATCAAAAGACTCCTCAAAGGGTGAGTGTTGCCTCGCTCGGCCTCTCCCTCAATCAGCCCAGCCTCTGCCCCTCACTGGGCCCCATCTCCTTCTCCTCTCGGCTGGACGAGGTCCCCCAGGTACAGTTGGCGTCGACTCTAGCTAAAGTGCATTGATATCAGTATAGACCAATAAGAGTGTGACCAGTAAACAATAGTGAACTATTGACAGAGTATACCTGTAGCTTGACTTTTGTGCTCCTTTCGAATACGATAGCCTTACAGTTCGGACTCCCGTGGTTCTAAATCTGATCTCACAAGTGCACAAAATAGTCCAAATCCGGCAAATCTTTTGGAAAATCAATTTTGAATCAAAATGCATAAAATGGACTGCTTTGCCACATTATAGAGTCGCCACCTAAATAACTTTTGGGAAATTTAGGAAACCCAAGACTCGTGCCAAAGGCCACTTATCCATCATCACTAAGATTGTCTTGCTCGGGAACTTAGGTACGAAAGGGAAAGGTCATGAATTGAGCACCCCACTAGCTCGATCAAAGATTGGCCTCTACTAATCATGATGTGATTCTTATTTACATTATATGCTCTTGTTCCGATTATTTAGGCTAACTTACTATGTAATGCATACAAGTATAGACTAATTTGTAAAAATTGGAACACTTTGATTTCATGTTTGTTTGAAAATTGTTTGAATATGTATCACTTGAAAAAGTGATCTCATATGTACATTCATCAAATTATCCCAATTTAAGCAATTAGCCTTCTTCCATAGGCATTCAAGCAGGTATAGCACTTAAGCAATTAGCCTCATGGAAAGCATACTAGACATGGCAACAATCACACTCATGCGATATGCTAAAGCAGTAAAGCTTACCCCAATTCCCAAGGCGAGCCAAAAGAGAGAAAATAGTTAGAAAAATGCATGATCCTAACTAATGAAATATGCCTAATGCAACGCATGCAATATGCAATTAATAGGCTTGGCAACTAGTATGGCATGTGAATCAATTTGATAGCATGTAGTTCGAGCACGTTTTCAAAGACGGAATAAATAACAATGTGAGTTAGAATGATATGCTGAGCCTAATGCATGCAAAAGAATGGATGCAAACATGGAAAATGCTAAACGAAATGTGATGTGCTACACTATCCATCATAAGTAGATAAATAAAAGGGAGAAAGACGTGGGTTTGGAAGACATACACATTATTACATATTTTGCCCTCACGCAGGAGGGTCCGAATAAATGGACTAGCTAATTAATTACCTAATTAACTAACTATTACAATACCCAAAATAAATTAGCTACACTAAGTAATAAGCTAATTAACTAATTATTACAACATTACAAATTAACTAACTATTCTAGCTAATTAATCAAATGCAACACATAACTAGCTATTCTAGCTAATTATTAATATACCAAAATTAGGGAATTGAAACTAACTAATTAATTACAAATCCACAATTCAGCAGGTCCCGAGGATCAATGACAGGAGTTATGCATGCAAGCGGATTTTCCACCCGAAAATGCCCCTGTTTTGCTGCCAAGAGGGTTCAATTTGGCAACCAAACACTTGCACTGTTTTGCCTTAGCCTCTACTCTGTTTTGTAAAGAAAGGTATTGCCTGGTGGACAAAAGTGTCCGGCAGGCCAGAAATGGTGGCCGACCACCCACTAATAGTGGCCTGCTAGCCACTAATGTTGGGTTTCTCCTACTGCAACAGATAATAAACAGAGCACAAATAGGGCATTTTCAAGGGATGTCTATCTACCCTGCATCTCCTTATCATCAAACAGCTCAAAGAAGGGGTAGGCTTAATTCGTAAGCCATCAATCGACGCAATTTCATTGCGTGATGACTTATGAGCCAAGGGATACAATTTCAATAAATGCACAATGAAAGACTCACAATCCTCCTCCCTATCATGATTTGATCAAGGGAAGTGGTTGACCTTGGAAACTTGAACCATTTCATCATTAACAAGTATGAAATGACTCAAGTCTCCATGTGTTCAATTAATGTCCGATTGAACACCAAATTATGTTATTATCTTGTTACCTCTTTAAACCCAATTTTATTAATCTTTTTTATATTACCTTTCCAATCATTAATTCATTAAGTCCAATAATGAGTACTAAGTCCACTAATGGAAAGAGGTGTCAAACAAAGGATTGTTTTGGGCATGAGAGAGACACCATGCCGTTGGTAATGAACCCCCAAAGGGATTAAACCATTAAGCACAATACCTCTATCTCAAACTTAAACAAGCAATTGTTTTGAAACAACTTTCAAGGCAACAAAAGGAACGAAGAAATACGAGGGGTGCAAAGGTGATTGAAGATGATCACAAGTATGGAAAGCTTGAAATAAATGCCATCAACTCAAATAGGTTGGTGTCTAAGGCCTAAAATGCCAAACCTATGAGGACCATTAGACTACAAACCTACTATACAAAAAATGAATGAAGCTAACATATAAAAACAGTCCTAATATACACTAAAACAGTGCTGAAATTCACATGGAAAAGCTTGGAAAAGTTAGCTACAATATGGAGGAATTTAAGCTAGTAAAATAAGCACAAGGAGGGGAGGCTAACCCCTCCATTTTTGGGACTTCAAAACATGATTTTAGCCTCTGAAAAAACTTTGAGATTAAGTGTTTAAAAGCTCAACAAAAGATAATGGAAAGGTGGAAAACACAAGGGTAAAGACATAAGAAGTGAAGTGCAAAGAATGGTGATCCACCCCTCTACCTTTAATGGCCTTAAACCACAAGTTTCAGCCCATAAATATAGGTGAAAAACAGCCCCCAAAAAAAAATGGAAAAGGAAGGGTACAAATGAGCTAGGGTGTATACTTTTGGAGAGAAATGACCCTTTTGAAGTTACAAGCCACCAATCCAACACCCTCAAGAGCTAAGATGGAAGCCAAACACCTCAGCAAAGAACCCTCTAGCTTTTTGTTTGGAGTGTATTAGTCAAGAGTAGGTAAGGTGCAAGAGAGAGAGAATTGTAGAGAGAGAAATAGTTTTCTACTTTGCTTTACAAAATTTTCTCCAAAAATTTTTCTAACCCTATATCATAAGAGAGGGTCATCTATACATAGAAATATATGAGAGACCCTCGGAAATATCCATACAAACACAGCTAGAATGATGCATGTATCTGTGGAGACAGCTGGCCAAAAATATCAAGTTTTTGCATTAGTGACCAGTAGGCCACTAATAGTGAGCGGTAAGCCACTAGTGGGTCTACAGGTCCCTGAATGGTTAGGCTTGAAAAACTACTATTTTGGCCTAAAACTAGGCACAAGGTTTGTATGTTTCTGAGGCTCAAAGCTGAGGCTTTCTACTGAGGATTTCAAGCATTCAACAAGCATATATAAATTCATCATTGGGTGAGCAATCAGTGGTGCCCAAGTCGTAAGGGCGGTCAAAATGGGTGTTTACAATACCTCAATCTTGTGAGTAACCAGAGCAGTCTATCTCTTTTGCACCATGAGCAGTAGTCGGTCAATCGTCCAGAGGAGGTCATCAGCATACGCCGCGGGTACCTGCAAAAGAAAGAGAATTTGAGAACAGTGGACAGAAATAACAGGGTACAGTGAATAGAAATAACAGAGGATAGGAAAAAAAATAAAGTACAGTGGGTAGATATATAAAGAAACATGCACCTTCTCGATGCTGGGAGCAATCACCAGTCTGCGACCCCTCTCCTCGATATGCTCAAGGGGGATCTGCTCAATCACCCTATTTGGTCGCATGTATATGACCTCGGTAGGAATCACAAGAAGCCCAGGAATAGAAACGGCAGCAGGGGCACCTCTAGCAGCAATGACGGCAGCCTCGGAAAGTATGCGGGCTACATTCTTGGTAAGAGGCGCCATCACCCGGGTTCGTAAGAATGCAGTGAAATCGCCAGCCTCATGGTATCTGTCACCATCCTCTCCCTGCATCAAGTGATTGATCAGAGGCCTGTCGTGAAGATTATCAGTAATCCTCATACTGGGAGGAGGAGGATATGGAACATCAAGATCAGCCCGACCTCAGGTCTAGTGAAGGAACTGCTCCTCTAAGTAATACGCCCTGTCGAAAGGGCCCTCGAAGAGAATTCGCATGGTGGAGGCCTCTCATACAGCAATGCAAATCACCCTCAATGCCTGCGGGATAACCGCCCAGGGGTGCCAGTCAACCTGTGGAAGCAGGTGTCAGATGTCAAAGGTCTAAGCAGTATGGAAACAACAATATGAAAATAACGGTGTAGTATGGAAACAATAGTATGAGAATAGTAGTGCAGTATGGAAATAGTGAAAAATGATGAAAGATACAGACTAGTGTTGTTACCCTATCCATGGTGATTGTGTCGAAGAAGCGACGAAAATAAGAAAAGTCTCGAACCACGCGCTGACGCCGCTCGAATAGAGAGTTGTAGTATCGAGAGCAAGGTATTGATAACTCAAGCAATCGTACTGGAACCGGAGCAAGGGAAGTGAAATACGTATAAACCCACAGCTGCAATAATGGGACATACCAATGAATGAGTATAGCAGATAAGATAAACAGGGAATGGAAAGCAAAATAGAAAGAAGAAGTGTGAGGTGTACCTCCTAAACTCGCCAATAGCCGCCAAGTAAGTCCACCTTATGGCGAGATGAAAAGCTCATGCAGCAATACAGGGTAGCCAAGCCAGCGCCACCCCAGTCATACTCCCATACCCACTGTAGATGCACCAGTGCTCCCAAGAGATACAGCCCCACAACATTTTCCCTGTTCGCAAAAAGGGTAGTACCGAGAAGATACATGAGGAACCCGCAGGTGTACTGGGCGACCTCCTCTGGAGTAGTTAGCTGAAGATCAAAGAAGTGCTTCAAGAGCCAACTGTATCTCACCATCCTAGGACCGACAGCGTCTGGGATCACTTCGAGGAGATGGAGTTGTGCAGCTCTCCACTACGCCATGTCTGGATTAAAAGGGATCGGGCCGCCAACCCTGACCCATAGGCTAGTGAGCATTGAGAAGCCATACGGGGTCAGAGTTACCTCCCCGATTGACGAGAAGTGGAACGAGTTTGTGGTGTCCCACCACACTCCACTAGGGCCCTGACCTATTACTTCAACTAATGCATGGACCTCCGTAGGGAGCCTCTCATACTAGTGCCTAGGGCCAGAAATAGATCCATAACCTCTAATCCTCCTGGCCATCACCTGTAGTGTGGGAATGTTGTCAGTATTCGCAGTGCATTGAAAGGAATTCAAATAGGTTCAAACAAAGAGAAGAAATTGCTTACCGTGGAGGCATTGATGGACAAGTGCTCCACAGGCTCTCGTAGTAGAATGTCCTTGTCAATCCCAGGGAGGAGACCCTTGAATCACAAGATACTGTCCAGGGTTAGAGCGTGTGTACGTGGCTGGTAAATGGCCACATCAAATGGTCTATCAGCAAGGGATGGCAACTCTGGCTCAGGAATGGAAGGAAAGACATCCTCGGCCTCTATATCCTCACCTAGGACAACACTAATACCCATGATGGGGTCGGGGATAGGAACCTCATCGCTAGCCATAGTGAGAAAAGTGGAGAAAAGTGAGCAGGTGGGTGAGTTTGAGTGAAAAAAAGCCCCAAAATCCGAAACCCTACGAGTGAAAATAAAGAGAATGTAAAAATCAAAGAGGGAGACGAAAAAGTATGGGTAAATATGTGAGAAAGCACGAAAAACCAAGGGAAAATCCCAAAACTTAACTAAATCACTTTTTGTTCGGTTCAAAGTATAGAGGGCGAGAAGGGTTTTATAAAAAGATTCATGAGAGATGTTGGGTAATGCGAGAAAAGAGGAAATCTAGAAGGAGAGGGAGCCTAATGAAAGAGAAGAAGGGTTTTCGAGTGTGTGTGTGTGTACAAAATGAGGGTTGGGTGTGTTTTAAACCAACCACGGTGGGTGATTTTACCAAACTGCCTCGCTACCGCCATCGCGAGCCAGCTAGCTCTATTTGAGCCTGACCATGCTTCGTTGAGAGTCGACCGGCTCTAAATGCAAACCCAATTTTGGATTTTATTTATTTCAATGTGTTTCAGTGTTGGGTTTCAGTTTGGTTTGGGAAAGGTGTAAAATAAAAAAATAGAGGAGCATAAACAATGAGGGAAAAAGAAAATGAGAAAGAACAAAGGAGAAAGAGCAAAGAAAAAAACAACACAAGCATGAAGAAGGAAAAAAATACTAAAGAAGATATTGGAGAAGAAAAAGAGAGCAAAGGAAAAATAGGGCAGAAAAAAAAACGAAAGGCAAAAAAAAAAAAACAAAGAGGAAAAACAAAGGAAGGAAGAAGAGAAAAAAAAAGGAAGATAATTTTGTTACTTTATTTGTTTAAAATTGGTTTGAATTCATAGTCTGTTTTGTTTAATTTATAATTCATTTTGCTTAACTCATAATTTGTTTTGTTGGTGTTTCGAAGTTATAACTTGTTCCATTATTCTGTTATTTGCTTCATTAATTCATGCTTTGTTCTATTATCTCGTTGTTTTGAGAATTTGTAATACGTTCCATTATTCAAGCTAAGTCTATTTTCAAAATTGACAAACTTGCTCTGAAAATTTGCTAATTCGAGAGTCGTTTTGGATTTGTGAATTTTTTTTTTTTTAAACTCGTGTTTATGTTTTGTACCTTGATTTGAGTTATCTCCATGGGCATCATGGCTTTGTTTTCCGAGGCCTTCCCAGGGATGAGATAATCTCGCTCCATTCAGAAAGTTGTCTACTTTTTCATTGATTTGATTCTCCTTCTTTCGCATGAGACACATTAGGATTGTCTGCTTTTCCGTTGATTTGTCTATTTTTTTTATTGATTTGATCTCCTCCTTACACGTAAGATGTGTTTAGATTGTTTTCCTTGGTTAAAAATAGCAGGTGAGCCTGTTTGTTCACACCACCCTTCCTCCTTTCGCATGCGACATGTTAGGATTGTTCAACTCGGTTAAAAATAGCAGGAGCGCCTGTTTGTTCACACCATCTTTCGTCCTCTCACGTGAGATGCGTTAGGCTTGTTCACTTGGTTAAAAACAGCAGCTGCGCCTATTTGTTCACACCACCATTCCTCATGTCACATGGGACGCGTTAGGATAGTTCATTTGGTTAAAAATAGCAGGTGCACCTATTTGTTCACACCATCTTTCCTCCTCCAACGTAAATTCTCCAATTCGGCTTAGTTTGAATTTGATTAGACTTGAAGTCGGCAAGACATCGAGTGAATTCAGCCACAAAGTCGGGGATCACTTGCCCCTTGATTGAGGTTCTGGGCAGAAATTGAATATTGTATTGGCCGAGTTCGAGAGCCCATTTTGAAATGCGCCCTGATGCTCCTGCACTACGGAGCACTAACCGGAGAGGGTAGTCCGTCAATACCCTAATGGTATGCCCCTAAAAGTAATGCATTAGTTTTCTTGCTGCCATGATCAGAGCAAGGACGAGTTTTTCCAACGGAAGGTAATGTGTTTCTGCGTCAACCATTGCTTTGCTCACATAATAAACTGGCCGCTGTTCCTCTACTTCTTCCTTTAAAAATATGGCACTAACGGCCCAGTCAATCCTTTAAAAATATGGCGCTAACGGCCCAGTCAAAAACTGCCAGATATATAATGAGCGGATCACCTGCCGAAGGTGTTGTCAAGAGTGGAACTGATTGAAGGTAAGTCTTCAAGCTGTCCAAAGTGGCTTCGCACTCGGGAGTCCATTCAAAAGCTTTACCCTATCGAAGGGTATGAAAGAATTATCGGCAGTGATCTGTGAAACGACTGATGAGCCTGTTTAGTGCGATATCCATTCCCATCAGTTTTTGAACCTCCTTGACAGACCGAGGAGAGTCGAGTTCTAGAATTGCTGTGATTTGCCTCGGGTTGGCTTCGATTTTGCAATGATTAACAATGTAGCCAAGGAATTTGCTGGATCTGATGCCAAAGGCATATTTGGAAGCGTTCAACTTCATTTTATATTTACAAAGAATGCCAAATGTCTCTTCCAGATCGGCTAGATGGGTTTGCTCTTCTTTGGACTTGACCACTATATCATCGATGTACACTTCCATAGTACGGTTGAGTTGCTCCTTGAACATGGCAGTGACTAGTCTTTGGTAGGTTGCCTCCGCATTCTTCAACCCGAAAGGCATAACCTTATAGCAATAGGTTCCTCTTGGGGTGAGGAATGCGGTTTTGTCTTGGTCCTCCAGATGCATGGCAATTTGATGGTAGCCTCTGTATGTATCCAGGAAGCTCATACGTTGATGATGTGCCATTGCATCTACGAGCTAGTCGATTCTAGAGAGGAAAAAGCAATCCTTGGGACAAGCTTTGTTTAAGTCCGTGAAATCCGCACAAACACGCCAAGTTCCGTTTTTCTTCTTTACAACCACAGTATTCGATAGCCATGTAGGATAGGTCACTTCGCAGATTGCCCCGGCATCAAGCAACCGGTCAACTTCTTCAACAACGGCAGCAGTGTGTTCTGCGGCTGAACGTTGGCTTTTCTAGATAATCGGCTTACATTTTGGATCAACATTTAAGCGGTGCTGGGACACAGTTGGATCCACCCCCGGCATCTCATAAGGTGACCATGCAAATACATTAAGGTTGTCGAGTAAGAAGGAAATTAGCTCTTGCCTGTTGACTTTATTCAGGGAAGCGCCGACCATGAAGAACTTGTCAGGACTCCCGTCAATTTCAACCCGATCCAGGGCTCTGGTTGCCTTTTCACTTGGGAGCCGCCCAACATCGTCTAGGCTCTCCTGATCCGGCACCTCAATTGAATTCACTTCCATCTCTCTTGGTGTCTTTGCGGCAAGAAGATAGCATGCCTACGTCGATTTCTGGGAACCTCGAATTTGCTCAATGCCGCGTTCAGTCAGAAAGCGAAGTAGTTGATGATAGGTGCTTGGCACAGCCTGCATGGTGTGCAACCAAGTTCGTCCCATGATAAGATTATATGGCGAAGGAAGCTTGACAACCAAAAATTCTATATCCACTGATCGAGAGCCCGCCTGAACTGGTAATGTGATTTAGCCCAACAGATATTCCGGATTAGCGTTGAAGCCGAATAACAGATAATGAGCTGGAGACAGGTCTGACTCAGTGAAACCGAGTTTGACAAAGGTCTTGTAGTACATAACTTCCGAAGTGCTCCCTTGGTCAATGAGAACACGTTCAACGGTGAATCAGTTTACGCGTAGTTCAATGACTAAGGGATCATTATGAGGAAGCGTTAAGCAGACCAAATCAGAATCATCGAAAGTAATACTCACAGCTTCATGGGGCCGTTTCGCTGATGTGATTTGCTTTTGGGGGTTAGGATGCGACTGAATTGTATGTACAACGAATGTCGTCGACAAGCTGTATATCATATGGATTACGCCAAGTAGAGGTGAATCCCACCGTAAAGCAACTGTTTTGGTTGAGTTGTTCTTTTAGACGTGTTACTTAAGCCGACCATCTTGTACCAACTCCTCAAGGTGATCCTTCAACGCATAACAACTGTCGGTATCATGACCGTGGTCTTTGTGATATTCACACCGCCTATCCCATCTCCTCAGGTCGGGAGGTCCCACCATCTTGGATGGCCATTTAAAGAACGGAAGGTGCTGAACTTTAGATATAATCGTGCTGCTCTGCTCCGACAACTCCGTATATTTCTTGTCCGCACGCCTTATGTGCTTGCTATCACTTGAAGTTGTTCATTAGCTCGGTGTGAACATTGGTCATTTGATCGGCGCGAATCCTATCTTTTGTCTCATTTAGCCCGATTTTGTGGTTCAAGGCTTCGCGACGGTACAGAATTTATTGGCTAAACGATTTCAGACGGGGCCGTCTTATTGGCCTTGTGCCCGGCTTTGACCCATAGGGCATCATCTTCCACTTTGCAGTATTCCTCGACCTTCTTCATTAGCGACCAGACTGTTTTGGGAAGCCTTCTGGTCAAGGAGCTGCGAAGGGCACTATCGGGATGCAATCCCATTTTAAAGGCCATGATGGCTATGGAGTAATTGCAGGCATCATCTACTAGATTAAAGCATTCCAAATAGCGCACAAAATATGCACGTAGGGTTTCCCCTGGTTGAATTTACATTGCCCAAAGAGAATCGGCCTGCTTCGGCTGGACCTTATTGGTGATGAACCTTGCCCTGAAGGATTTTTGGAGTTGACGAAAGCTCTTAATCGATGCTAGTTCCAATTTATAATACCATCTGACGGCCAACGGTCCCAAACTGCTTGGAAATATTCGACACATGAGCGCCTCGTCGTCTGCATGAAGCATCATGGCTTGCTTATAATGACGAATGTGATTAGTGGGGTCCGATTTTCCATCGTATAAGGTGAACGATGGAGCTTTGAAATTTTTGGGTAGCATTGCCCATGCGATCCGCCGCACAACGGGGTCATGTTGATCTTCGCAGACTGCCTTCGGAAGAACTGGGGACTTGAACTCTTCCCTTCTTTTTGGATTCTGGAGATGATGAGTCAGAATCACTGCCACTATCATGTCGCCGAACTTGAGGTCGTCGGCCATCCTTTCTCAAAGGTCGTACCGGATCCTGGCGCGCAGCCTGTTGGGGTTTTGCCACCTCCAAGGCCAAATCCTATCAGAGGCGCTCGTTCTCAGCCATCATGTTTTCCAACCTCTGTTCGTTTTGCTTCGTCTGATCCATAATCGTTTGCATTGTCTCATGTGCTGAAGTCGAAGGTGAGGCCTGGGCAACTGAGTCAAAGTTCAAGGCCCTTCGTGCGGTAATGTTCCGTGGCCCAAGCATGTTGCTTGGAGTGGTATCATCTCGTGGCGTAAGGTTGTCAGCAACTACTGGAGGATCTTCCGTCACGCCTGCCATGGATGTGCTGGAGTATTCCCACAGATGGTGCCAATTGTGGAGAAGTAGTTTGGAAATACTCTCTTAATCTTGTAAGACGCTCTTGATCCTCAGCTAGTCACCTGAAAAGAAATGAACACTCCGGTCGGGAGTGCCGGAATTAGCACTCCGACGGATAAGTCAGTGTATACTCTCTTGGTAGCTTGTATCTCAAGTTAATCTTACTTGTTCTCACATACCTTTCTTTGGCTAATGCTCCTCTATTTATATTTTTCTTTTGGGCCTCAGGGTCGGACCCACCCTCAATCCATTGCACGTTTATTTATTCGGCTTTTATTCAACTAGTTCTTTGGCTGATTAGTCTATTCGGTCTTGCGATCGTCCAAGATGAAGCCGAATACAAATTTCGTCCTTGACTATCCTCATACCATCATTCGGCTTTATTGCACGTATTCCAACAATATCCGGCTCCCACAGGCGAGAATGAGCTAGCTATCCATTTTTGAAGATATTTTTTATCTATTTTGCTCAAATTCTATAAATACGAGCATATATCTCAGTGATAGAGGTTGGAAAAATTTCAAAGAAGCTAGAACATAGTTGAGAGCCCCTTCTTCTTGTGCAAGCTACCTTTGAGATATTTGATCATCCATACACTATATCTATACACTGCATACAACCTTAGAGCAAAGCCTTGGAGCCTTGGTTGAGATTTGTGAATCACAATTCAAGCTTGAGAGTGTGCTTGGACTAAGTTTGGTTCACAACAACAGCTTGTCCTCTTCAAGAGGTATAAGCTTACCACCTTTTCTCTTGCTTTCATTTCTATCCATTTCTATCTATTTTGGGTGTCTTTGTGTTGTTTTGGATTCATTTCAAGTGTTAAAACTTTGGTTTGAATAGCTACCAAAGGTAGAAAGGTTTAACACCCTTTCTGGCACCTTACTTCATAGCTCACCCTCTTGTTTTTACACTCTTTTCTTTGACTTTTAAACGGATTTTTAGAGTTTAAAAAAGGCTAAAAAAAACATGGTTTGAGGTCTCAAAAATGAAGGGGTTAGCCACTTCTCCTTGCTCTTGTCCACTAGCCTTGTATTTCCTTGTTCTTTCCAACTTTTTTTTTTTTTTTTTTTTTTTTGCATAGTTGGGACTATTTAGGGCTGTCCTAATTTATTAAATTAGTTTATGCTTTGAATATTTTCTTGTTGTATTGTACGTCCTCATAGCTTCGGTTGTTTAGGCCATAGACGCCGAGTTATTTGAGTTGATAGCTTTATTTGTTTAATTTCTATGTTGAAGAGTCTCATTCTAATAATTGATCCCGCAATCATTTCTACAACCTCCCTCTTTTCTTCTCTTCTTTGGTTTGAGAGACACTTCAACCGATCGATGATTATTCAAAGAATGAGAAAGAAACCTATGCTCAATGGCTTAATCTTTACGAAGGTTCATCGTCAAGGCATAGCCTCTATTTCATGCTTAGGATCACTTCTCGTTTGACGTTTCTTCTCATTTAGTGGACTTAACCATCACTTTGGACAAATTGATTAAAGAATGGCAATGACTAACAAAATTGGCCTAAAATCAATGAAACCAACATTAAAAAAAAAATGTTTAGAGTTGGTTGGATTCGACTGGACGTTATGCCGAGTCCATCATTCTGAGAATTGTCACATATCAATCCATGATATGTTGATAAGACTTGGTGCGTGTCTACTTTCCTCTTTGAGCCTTCACGATAGGAGGGAAGGGTGGTTTTCCATTGCATTTATTAAATTTTGTCCAAATGTGCTCAAAATCATCAAGCCATCAAATTGCACTTATTGGTGGTTTTGGACTCGAAATAGTTCTTCTCTTGAGTTCCCCACGACAGAGAAGTGCAGAAGGGATAAACAGAGCCTAGAAGGGCTTTATCTGCACTGTTCTCACCTTAGAGCACAAAAACAGCTTTGACATAAAATTAGGGCATTGCTGGCTCTTTTTAGATCCGGTCAGATCTCATTTGGGGCCGGCCGGCTCCCAATGTTTGGCAAGTAGTGAGTCTTTTTGCAGAAACAGAGGGTGAAGTAGAGCAGTCTGGGCAGACAGAGCAGCTTCTAGACACTGTGCACGCAATCATCATGCCTCATCGTTACTTGTATTCGTATTATTATCTTATTATTGTAATTATTGTTGTTGTTGTAAATATTAATTGTTGTTGCAATTGCATTGGATATTATTGTCATGTAATCAGTATTAATATAATATCTTTGTTGTAATAAATTAGATAGTTAGCTTAGTATCCCCTTGAATTTGTAATAAGTAGTTAATTAACTTTGCTAGTTAGTTATTTAATTCATTTATTTGAATTTGTAATAATTAGTTAATTCGGACATTTGGACACTTATTCAAACCCTCTTGCATGAGGGCAAATATGTAATGATGGTGTATATCTTCCGACACCCATTTCTTTCTCCCTTTTATTTACCCACTTATGATGGTAGCATAGAGCATCATATTTACTTAGCATTCCCATGTTTGCATACGCTTGTTTGATGTACATTTGGGTTCGACTCATCATACTAACCAATGTCAATTTCAATTTCATTCCTTGAAAACGTGATTTATCACATGTCTTGAATTGGATTATATACCATGCTCATAGCCGAGCCTATAAAAATTGCATAAATGTGTGCATTGCATTAGTCACATTGTATTGTTTAGGAACGTGCATATTTTCAAATCATTTTTCTTTATTTGGCTTGCATTGAAGTACTAGGTGAGCACTTATTATTTTAGCATATTGCATAAGTATGATTGTTGTCATGTCAAGCATAATACCATGAGGCTAGGTGCTTAATTGATATACTTGTTTTAATGCCGGTAGATGAAGGCTAATTGCTGAAATTGGGATAAGTTGATTAATGTACAATACGAACTCACTATTTTAAGTGACGTGTATTCAAAACACTTTTTTTTCAAACAAACATGAAATCAAATGTTCCAACTTTTGCAAATTAAGTCTATACTTGCGTGCATCACCTAGTAAAGTTAGCCTAACAAATTGAAACAAGAGCATATAATGAAAATAAGAAATCACATCATGATTAGTAGAGGCCAATCTTTAATCAGGCAAGTGGGGTGCTCAATTGATGACATTTCCCTCTGGTACCTAAGTTCCCGAGCTGAGACACTTTCGTGATGACGGATAAGTGGCTTTTGGAAAGAGTCCCGGGTTTCCTAAATTTTTCAAAAATATTTAGGTTGCAACTCTGTAATCTGGCAAAGCAGTTCTTTTTTGGCATTTTGATTCAAAATCGATTTTCCAAAAGATTTGTCGAATTTGGACTCTTTTGTGTTTATCTATTTTACATTACACTTGTGAGATCAGATTCAGAACCACGAGAGTCCAAACTGTAGGGCTATTGTATTCGAAAGGAGCACGAAAAACAAGCTACAGTTGTTCAATATGAATCTATTTATTTTATTCAAGTACACAATTTATACAACAAGTTACACAAATTTCATTCTAGATGTGGTTGATGGCCTACACTTAACCATTGAGAATGGTTTTATTCTGAGTTTTGAATTGATTGTTGAGTCTGAGTTTGATTCCACCTAGTCTGTAGAGTTAGGATCAGGCTCGAGTCATTTTAGCGAGTCTAAGTCTATTGATTTCGGGAGTGCTAACCTAGACTTCGCTTTCCTGTCTAGGTCTTATTTGTCATTTTCTTTTGCATTTGTTATCATCATTGAGTCGAAGTTTCTTTTGAATAAAAGTGTCATAAATTTTGCCTACTTCTCTATACCTTTAGCTCATTGCATTGACCATAATTTTCAAAAACTTCGATGAAAATGAGAAAGAAGAAATTTCTCGAGATTTGCAAAATATGATCAACTGGGAGGAAGAGAGGTGTGTTAAGCCCTTAAGGGAAGAGATTCTTTCAGTTAATATGGGTACTGAGAAGGATCCTGGCTTGGTCTAGATTGGTTCTACATTATCTTCAGAAAAGCATGAGCTATTAGTCTCTTTATTAAAAGACTTTAAAATAATTTTTGAATAGTCCTACGAAGACATGCCTGGAACTGATCTTAAGACTGTACAACATAGGATCACTTTCAACCTTGGGACTCAACCCCCCTAACTTTCAAACCTTGATTCAAAGTGTTCAAATAATGAACCAAAGTATGAGGTTTGCAAACTGAATTGAAAGCTGCCCTAGAACTAGAGGCAATTAGGTTGGATGTGATTGGATATTCAAACTGGGTTGTTTCTTAAGCCAATAGAGACCCCTCCCCCAAAAAAAAAAATTCAAACCCGGAATTGAAGAGAAGATGATTTAGTACTGAAGGACAATCGAACTTCTATCCACGACCTTAGGGGCAAATTCGAACCCAATTAGCAGGGTCCCTACGTCATCAAGTCTATCTGATTAGGAGGAACAGTCATTCTCATTGATTTTGATACCCTAGAGATCTCACAACCAATCAACATGTACAAGCTACAAAGGTACTACCCTTAAGAGGCTCATTGGGCCGAAAATCCAGAAACGCGACCCAGGCAAAAGTTAGAGCAAAAAATAAAATAAAACATTCAAACATGAAAAAAAATGAATGAAAATAAAAAAATGAAAAACTGAAGAAAAGCTCGCAAGGTCGAAAACCTGGAAGGACAGCATTGGAGAAAGTTAGAGCGCATACCCGAGTAAACCTTACCCCGAAACTACGTAAGGCCTGATTCATATCTTTGGGATACGTACAAAGCTTCATCCTGAAGTTAGGCCCCAACCATTTTCAACTTGTTTGTCTTTTTCATGTTTGATTGGTTTATCCTTATTCAACTCGGCTATCCTATCCATGATCAATTGGGTTATCTTCATTTAGTTCGATTGTCATATCTCTTCTTCATGGTAGATTCAATTGCAAGATAAATCAAGTTTGGATTTGGGGTTGCGCATCTCAAGAGTTGATTTCATGTTGGTCGAGTAGTGGCCATTTGCGAAAACAGATTTTGAGAACTTTTAATGAAGTTGACTGATCTTCTCAAAAATTATTCCATTTTTGCGAAACCCATACCATTTCTTGGACCCAAAAAAGGAAAAATTTTAGTGCTCACAGCTTAAATTACATGATTTCAAAATAAAGAGTGGAACAAGCATGCTAATCTCACTCTCATATTGGTCAAAATATTTTTAGCAGAAAATAATAAAATAAAATAAAAAAAGAAAAAGTCAAAGCAATGAACTAGGGGGATAGTCGAGTCAGGAATTCAGTCTTCTCCCTGCACACTCGAGTATCATGTTACATGTTTCACTTGGCCAGCTAACAATTCAGTCGGCCTTCCAAGTTTTTAGTTAACTCTACGTGTGTTTTCTGATTATTTTAGCAGGCCGGCCACTTGTTTAGCCAGCCGACCAATTTTTCAAGCAGTTCATTAGTTCATTCAGTCAGTCGGTTCATGAATCAGCCGACCTATTAATTTTTCAGCTGGTTGGACAACAAATTAGCTGACCCGCCAATCAATTAGTGGCCGGCCAATTTTTTATATCAATCCAGAATAAAAAAAACTTCCGAATTGTGTAAGCTCAATGATTTGTCTTCTAGAGTCTTGTTTTGAGTGTCTTTCATTCCAGCAAATTTAAATAGGTATGTTTGGATTGCTTTTGCTTTGTTTTTCTTTCATTGAGTCGTTTTTATTTTTGGTCAGTTGAAGGCTTAGGGTCCAATTCAAAACTCATTGAAAATTCAATCATTCGAAACCAAATTTTTTTCATGCTCAAGTGTTATGCCATTCACGCCATAATGTACAACAACATAACTTATTTTATTGACACTTCAAGGTGAAGCCGTGAAGCCCCGATCAGCATTACAAAGAAAAAACAGATAAGAAGATTTCAAAACAACAAAAGAGGGAAATTTTAAAGCATTGGTGCTCCTTCCTAAGCAAAAAAAGAAAAACAAAAGGAAAAAAATAAACAAAAGGAAAAAAAATTGAAAATACAAAAAAATGAGAGATGGAGGAATTTTTTTGGTTTCCAGCAACAACCCGGCAGTGAAGATTATAAACCGGCTCCATTTGTAGACAACTTCGTTGCTCAACTCTATCATCAGTTGCCTCGCCACATCTTCACTCTCAAGAAGCCCTTGAAGACTCTGCCTCAGCATTGGTAACACTTCCAAAAGAGATTACTCCCTGCCAGCCATCAAATGAGGAGCGCTAAGGAGTTTCGAATCGAGCCATGGAGGTCGCCTGTGATTTTAGCTCTTTGTTTAGTTTTTTCAGTGGGTCAATCTCTTCTCAAGCATCCTTGTACATAAGCTGGAGCAAAGAGAGTTGTGCGTTTAACCGATGTACCTCAGTTGTCCTGTTTTGCAACTAGAGGGACAAATTAGAAATTGTGGTAACCGTCTCCACACAGGACTTCAGTGTGTAATAGTTGGCATCAATGTCAGACTACACTGCTATCAGTTGTTCAACTGACACCGCAGGGAAATTGAAAATAGGGGCATGGGCAGAGGCATTCTATCGAGATTCAGAGGAGCTGGTAATCTTGATTTGGGAATCGTTTAGGTTAGGGAAGAGAGTGAGAGAACAGTGAGAAGATGCCATGTAAGGGGAGACTAATGTCAAGAAGAGAGGTTGCAGAGTAATCGCAGAGAGAGTTTGTTTTGTAGCTTTTTGCTCTATCTCTTGCAGGGCTCAGTTTAAGAAGAGAATAGAGAAGAAGAAGAAGAAGAAGAAGAAGAAGCCAAAAAAAGAGGGATTGTCGAGGTAATCTTTGACAAATTGAGGTTGGTCCAACTACTGTCAGTCAGGCACCATGATTGTTGAAATCGTGGACCAGATACAGCGCTCAACGAAGACGAAAAACACAGATAGAGAGAGAGATAGAAACAGGGACGATGGAGAGACATGTATATAATCTGTGTATACGTATGTATCTGTATATATATGTATATGTATGTATCTATATATATGTAGTTTGTATGTATATTTTTGTATGTGTATGTATATGTATATGTATGTAATACGTATTTTGTATACTGTTTGTATTCGTATATGTATATATGGTATGTATATAAATTTTCAAAAAAAATCAACAAAAAAAAATTATAAAAAAAAGCAAAAAATCAAAAAAAAAATTTGAAAACAAAGAAAAAAAATCAATTTGTGTATTTATCTATTGTGCATCCATCATATTATTTTTGCATCATTATATCCTATAGCATATTGCATGTCTCACATCACACCCTTCGTGTTTTTGCATTCAATATCACACATGCACTATCTATTACATTTGTCATGCATGGTTACAACTATCACACTGTTGCATCACTTGGCTACAATCCATTCATATCAACATTAGATTACAACCTTTTTCAGTAGTTAATATTGGCCCCTTTTTTGGATTGATGGTTAACACCACTCAGTTAATACTAGCCCCTCTTCGGGATGACGATACTATCCCTTTCTCGGGTTGTCGATTAAAACCACCATGGGTTAATACCTCCTCTTTCTTGGGTTGTTGGTTAAAACTATCCATCAGTTAATACCTCATCTTTCTTGGGTTGATGGTTAACATTATTCGTCGGTTGAAACCCATCCCCTATTTCATATTGAGGTACGATCTGGGTCTTGCATAATGGTTGAGACCCATTTCTCCTTTACCTGGTTGAAACCCATCACCTATTTCGTATTGAGGTACGGTCTAGGTCTCGCATGTTTGTTAAGACCCATTTCTCCTTTACCTGATGTTAATTTTTCATGTTTGTAAACTCAATTTTTTTTAAGTTGTACATCTTCAAAACTCTTTCAAAATACATGAAATCAAGTTATTCCAAAATGAATGGCATAATCTATACTTGTATGCTTCACATAGTAAATTTTAGGATTTATTAAATAATTGGAACATGAACATATAAAGAAAATAAAACTCACATCATGGTTTAGTAGAGGCCAATCTTTTGATCAGGTGAACAAGGGTGCTCAATTAATGACCTTTCCCTTTTCATACATAAGGTTCTGAGCCAAGCACTTTGGTTACGATGAAAAGTGGTATTGGCACGAATCACGGGTTTCCTAATTTTTTCAAAATATTAGGTAGTGACTCTAAGATCTGGTGATGTAGTCCATTTTTAGCAAAGATTTTGTAATAAAACGGATTTTCTATAAAAGTTTCCAAATCTAGACTCTTATCTATATTTCACATTGCACTCGTGAGACTAGATCAAAGAAATTGAGGGTCTGAACTGTTTAACACGCACGGGTACCCCCCAATATGTTACACGTTCAAAAAAAAAATATGGTTAGGGTAAAAGTGTACAACCATGGTCAAGTGAGGGACAACCAGTGTGTTTCTGAAGGATTCTCCTCCTTTCTATTCATTTCTACTACGTTCTTGGTCCTTTTCCAAAAGATACAAAGTTAGATTTAACAAATATAAAAACATTAAGAAAACAATTTTATGGGTCTAAAAATTGTTTTTTCCAAAACGGATGTAAGGTTAGGATCCACTTTCATGGTTTGTGCGGAAGATATAATCGAAGTTACTCGTCCTTGTTTTCATCATCAGATGACTAGGAGGAAATGCCCAAGTCTTAATATCGGTCAAAATGGGATGTTTATATGTGCTTCCGCGTAGCAATCACCCTATTTCCAAGATTGAGCTAGTACTATCTACCAAAACTTTTTAAGGGGACAAAAATTTAATTTGATTTCATTTACTAGTATTAAAATTTATTAGAGTATCCATTTACTTCACGTTCTTAAATTCATTCACATTTATTAAAAAAAAATTAAAAAATTGATTGGTAAAGGAAAACATTATAGATGTCAAAGCATCAGCAAAAACATTTGACCAAATCACATCTTGACCACTTCAATCCAAGAATGAAATCCTACCTCATGTGTAGCTATACCAGCCAATAAAGGAGTTGCTAGAAATATTTAAAAGTACTTAACTTTTTATAAACAATAATGCTAGAAATATTAATATTATTGTTTCTAAAATAGTTATTATTGTGGAACATTTCATAACGAAATAAGGACAAAAAGGTAAAAAAAATTGTGTTTGACTTTTACTTTGTTGATTACTGTAAAATCCTGGTCAAAATTACAAACCTACAATCATAAAGGCTCTCTCAATTTTTTACTTAACCCTCAAGTTCATTGGACAAAATGCAAATTAAATTATATTAAAAATTATAATTTTCTCAAGCTAATTATTATTATTATTATTTTAAAGGATTATGAGTCCTGTAATACACAAAAATGAATAAGACTTTGCTGTTGACTAGATAGAATATAATCTCTAATATTATGGCTTTGTTTGGCAGACTCTAAAGTAGTATAAAAAATTAAAAAGTTACTAAAAAAAGAAAAGTACATCATATTTTCGGTAGTGTACGAAAGAAGCCGAGCTGGTGAAATTAGCAAAATACCCCTCTTTGGCCCGTTGTGGACACAGGTCTCAATAAATGTATGTATATATTGAGATTCTAAACTCGCACAAAGCCTCTTTGAGACACTTTACTAATTTGTGAGCTTACATCAGCAAGAGGACAATGGAAGCCGGACTTGCACAACTCACGTCGCCGCCAATAAGAACTCCTTCGAATAGCAGATTGGCTCTCAACAGTACTCATCCTACTGGAACTTGTAGCAGAAGAGAAAGGATCATCCAGATCTTCATCTCTCTAACCCTTCTTCCCACTTTCGACGAAGGTAACAACTCTAACCCTTATTCGCAGTTATGGTCTTTAAAAATGGCTGATTTAGAGCACACACAATTTTTTGGTTTTCGAAACAAACTCCATCACATTTTGGTTTCCATATCAAAGCCCCTAAATCGAGGCTCTTTCTCTCAATCATCCTTCCACCTACAGTTTCACTATGTAGGGTAAAAAAACCCAAAAAACGTCCAAAAATGTTTTCACTATCAACAAATGAACCATATTTTCGGTTTGTTTTGTGTGTTGGCCTTGTTTGGTACTTTCAACCATGTTTTCGAAGGTGGATCTGGGGATTTGAGTGAAAAATGAATATCCTTGACATTTTCTTTTTTAAATACTCTTTGGTTATGGAAAATGGTCATTTTTAATGCAATATTTTGTTTTTGTTCGAACTCCGAAATGAATTTTGGGACATTAGATGACCAATCGATGTATTTTTTTTTGTTGTTGTTGAAGGATTTGAGGGAGGATTTTTGTAATCCATTTTCCTTTCCATTGTTTTGCATCCAAACATTTTTCTGTTTATGCAGTTTGCCCTTATTCCCATGGAGGGTTTTCCTATTTTTTTAAACAACATTGGATGACCACAGAGTGTTTTCCTTTTTCTTTTTTTTTCTTTTCTTTTTTTTTTCTTTTTTTTTTTCGAACGATCTTCTTTGATGAAAACCATAATTACCATTTGTGTTTGTTGAGAAACAAGGCAATATACATTGGTTTTTGCCTCTCTTCAAAAACAAGGCAATGTACACTCGTTTTTCCCTTCCAAGAAATTGCCTATGGTACATTTGAACACATTTTTTCAATTTTTTTTTTTTTCTGGCCATTACTCTTTCTCATCTATGGTTCTTCCCAAAACAGACTATGGCTTCCTTTATGTCATCTACGACGTCTATGCAGCTAGGACCTTTGTGTACCTATGGCTTTGGCCATTGTCTTGTGAAGATTTCAAGACCTTCAAGAAATCCGAGTCGTGCCTACTACCAATGCCCTGGTGCAATGGTGAGTCATTACAAGTTTTGCAAATTACAGTTTTTTTAAACATTACTATACATTTGTCTACTTCATCCATGTCATAGTTGGGTTGGTTGGTGCAATGGTGAGTCCTTGCGTGTCCTTCAATGTGTGACCTTCGTGTTGAGCTTGTTTGTTGTTATTTTGTTGTTGCATACCTGATTTACCTTTAGAAATGTTACCTTTTCTATGTATATTACGCAGTACTTATGGTTTTCCAATTATTATGGCACGTTAATAAACTCCTTTTAGCCTTTTGTTATATTATTATTGCTTGTACTATTTTTTTTCACTTTGCAATTCTATTAATTATTAACAACTTTCCTTTTCTCGCACCATGGATCTGTCCCAAACACCAACCATCCTTTCCAAAAATTTGTGGAAGCAGGCTACAAGTCAGTCCCTCACCCGGGGTAATAGTCAGTCCTAGACCCAAACACAATTGGTAAATGTCCACAAAGCAGTATGGGACTCCAAAAATAACTTGCATTTTCCTAGAAATCGTGGTGAAAGAGTTTGAGACAAGTTTCAAAGGCATGACACATACCATGACTGTAGGAGTTAGAAAAAAATATATATCAGCTTATTGGGCTAACCCAAACAAGGCCTGCTGAGGGACTAACTATTGGGCTTATTTGGCCCACCCACCATCTATAAAAGGAAGGCATCTCATAACATATAGGGATGATCTCTCTCTACTCCACACAGCACACAAATACTCTTTACAATTCTTGATTCTTCATTCATGGATTCTAACTTCATCATCAGAGTGTCCCCGGCCGGTAAACCCGATTGGGTGGCATCAACCATATTTATCTCTTGCAGGTTCATGGAACTATCTTCGTTGAATCTCACCAACAATCCATGTGAGAGGATATTTCATGGTATCACAATTGGCGCCGTCTGTGGGAAACGTCTGAAAGAGGTCAATGAAGGAAATAGCAAACATGGTACTGTAAGTAAAAATTTAACTACACCGTGATGGTGATCTATTCTCTCTGATTAAATGGATTCTTGAATTGTATATACATATGTGTCTGCGTACAAACTTATGTTGATGAAAAAGTTTTAAAACAGAATAGAATTCATGGGTCTACTTTTACATCTCCATTTTCTTTTTCTAAAAATAGGTTTCACACTTTTCTTGGTGCAAACATCTATTCGGCAATTCAATAAAGTTGCTTGGCTAAATCCATAAGTGGGTCTGTCCATTTATTTATTTATTCTTTGTTTCTCAAAACTTAGCTTAAAGTTGATTCTTGACATGTATGCACGTCTACCTATGCTAAAACTTTCTATAGAATCCAAGGCTGGGTCTTCAATTTTTTCTCTCTCTAGAATGGACCATGAGTTATGATAAAAACAATTTATTATTCTTATTTAATTAATTGTGGTAGTCGGATGGCCATATATATATATATATATGCATATAAATTCAAACAGTCTAATCTAGAGGCAACTTAAATTGTCATGAATGGCTCATGTTGATGCCGATCAAAATCTTGACAAAACCGTTTAGCACCCATAACAAGCTAGCCTCTTCTCGGTGCCGATCACAAATGCAAACATTTTCACCAAAGCTTGACCAGCTATCGAGAAGCACCCCGATTCTCTACGTGATAGGCAAATAAAGACCCAACGCTAGCTTCATTATGCCAAGCTCCGAACAAGCTGCAGCCAACAAAATGATTAGATGGTTTTACATGGACAAAGTTGATCATGAATGCTGTGAATTTTCCAATTACAATATTGCTCAGCTTCTAGGCCTTTTTGGCACCTAAAATTCAGCATTAAACATGGAGTATTTTGATTACAGCTAAACGTCATCAACCAACCCATAACCATCTTCATTTTGAGCATTCCAGGCAACTTGGCGCTAAAGATCAAATTGTGATTATCGCGGAGCGAGTAACAATCACAGCGGTTGTGACCAAAAAAGGGAGAATTCCTTATATTTCTCATTTTTTATGTGCACACCCATGAATTATTTAAATGGATTACAAATAAATAAATATTAGAATTCAATAATTGAATTGTTGCTCATAAACCCATGGTTGGGTCTCAACTCTCTCTCTAAAACTGTTGGTCGAAAAAGTGCCACTCAAAAGCTTCCATTCCCAAAATATATGTATATGTTTTCTTTATGCCTTGCATGCATATGTAAACTCATTAAATATCTTGTTAATATTTGGACTTGCTTTTGAAGACATGTTGCTCCATAATTAATTATTTTCTTTCTGTAAAGAACTGAGATTCACCAATTGCACACCAAAGCTGGGGCAACAAAGTGTGATTGATTTGGCAATAAAGTGCGTTCACCGACATTAAAGTAGCTCATTCACTACTTCGGGTCACCGCCGATTTTCCAAACTCACCAAGAGGACTCGTGACAATCTCTCGATAATAGGTGCAAGCCATTTGGTGTCAATGAAAGGCCGAGAAAAAGTTTTGCGAAGCACGCACAAAATCGAAGCTCATTCCGACCGCACCAAGGTTCTTCAGCAAGCTCACCTATGTCACTCGGCCATGTCATGCAAGAACTATTTCTAGCAATGGCTTTGGCGACCTTGGTCAAAGCTCGGCAATGGAGGATCGGACTGCAACACTTCCATTCTTGGCAATCACCACCCGCTTAAATCATTAACCGCAACAACTTTGCCGAGTAACTCACATTATGCAACCATGCTCACCACTACTCCACAACATTGCTTATTAACTCTGCAAGTTGGTTTTTTATTCGGCATATTATCCACTATATATTAACATTATAAACTTGGCTTTAGCAACCTTATTCGGTTACATTATTTTTGCAAATTTCAGAGTATATATATATATATATTTAGATATAGCTATTTATAGTTTTGAATGCAACAAAAAATAGAGTATAAAAACATCAAAAGTTTACTTGGCACCAAACATCAAAAGCCAATTTCTTGGGCCAGGTAGCTTTCGGCAGTAGAGTTACATTATTCGACTACCATTTTTGGCAACAATATCAGGCTAATATTGCTTACTCAGCAAGACTACTCGGCCACACCTACGTCAACAGCAGCAGACATTCTCAGAAGAATTATAATTATTACTTTAACTACCTATTTGGCAAAAATCTCGTGATTTTTCGGAAGTACAATATTGCTCGGCGCTACTATCTCGACATAGAACTAGCATCTCGACTTGCCAAAATCAACTTCTGAATATACCAGAGGATTCGTGTCAACTCAAAGAGTCCAAACCTACCAACCCACAAAGGCAAAAAGTAACCGACGTTCGCCAGTATTAGCGGAACATACCAAAGTTTCAACAAACTAAAATTTTCAACATTATCGAAATCAAGTTTTGATCATACCAGTGTGAAGTACTCATTGAGACGAGTCCAACACACCAAACCGCGTCAAAATCGGAGCACAAACAAAGCTGTACAGGGCCGTTGCAATTTGCCGAGCAATTTTAGTTCTTCACTGGAGAAAACGACCATAAGTTGGCAGCCAAATAAAGTCTTACGTGTGTGGCGGCTATGCTCCACTTGGCTGAAGAACAATCAAGTTCAAATATATTTCTTGCCAAATACAAACAACAAGATCTAGTGTGGCAAAGTGGTTAAGTCCTACTCCTTCTCTATATAGGCATGAGTTCAAGTCTTGCTAGCAACTTCCTCTTATTTTTTGACAACCCTTCTAGTGTGCCAGTGAAATTATCCAGTGCTTTGCGTCATTCATACACCTACAACTTGGTCACTACTGTTCTCGACAACTCTCGAGTACTCAACATATTTCCCACTTCCCCTAATAATCCAGTCAGCCGAGTATCAACAACAAATTCGAAATCACCTTGAAGTCCAATTCTACAAATTTCATGCCTCTCGCGCCTAATATTAAGATGAACGACCTGGAACGTTCGGGTGTTACAAGATTGCTCAATGGTCATATCATATCTCATCGACATGCAATTTCAGCAGCAAGATCTTAGGGCTAGGAAATAATCCTCCATCTTCCCCAATCGTTCATTTCATTACCTTGGCCATTTATTGCCCACTAGGACATCTTAGCCAATTTTTCGCTTTCCAATTGAGGCATATCAACCGATCATCATCCCGGCACCTTTGTTATGCATACATACTCGGCCCACTTGATACAAGCATTACACACAACAACAATTGCTTGAGTTCCAAACTCTCGCTCCTTTTCACACAATTTTGGGGCAATACACAATTATACCACACATTCGGCTACACACTCGGCATTTGGTACAAGTAATCATTGACATGGGGTATTATCCTCTTGCAATGTCTGCAATTGATTGCCGCCTGACACCAATAACCGCCTCCATATTTTGGAGCTTTCCATACTCGGCACATAGAAATATCTCTAACTCGGCATAGAAGTCCATATTTTGCAGCAATTTTTGCACTGGGCAATACAGTACACTCTCTCCCGGGGGTCCTAATACCGTGGCCTACACTCTCGTCCGGGGGTCCTAATACTGCAACCTACACCCTCACCTAGGGGTCATAATACCTTCTATCGAAGACAATGAAAGTTTTGGGGCAATTGTGGGAGCTAGAAATGCACGGGTACAAAGCAATGTGCAAGAACTTTGAAACCATTACCAGAAAGGTGCATGACGTGAAACAAATGTAGAACAAGTACAATTTGCTCAAAAAGGATTGGCAGTCATAGGCAAGACTTATGGGCACAAGACACAAACCGACAGGTATAAGTTATGATGAATTGACTAGTGGGCAAAAATGGAGAAGGTATGTTCCAGTTATTCATATTTTCAGTTTTGTAAACGCTATCTACTTACTTTTGCTGTATAGTTGAATGGGCACTGTTTATAGACCACCCTACTTGATTTTTTTAATTATGTTGTCCAAAATTGAGAAGGTCTGTTAGAAATACATTGATTTTGTTATTTCTTTCTTTTTTTTGTAATGGGTTATGTATGGTTTAATCGTTTCTTACAATTATGTATAAAAATTCCTAGTTTTGTTGCTTATTTTATTTGGTTAGTTTAGGCTTTATCCAAATTGATTTCTGTTGCAATAAATTTATTTCATTAATTTTGTTGGTTATTTGGTTATTTCAGTTGCTGATTTATTTCAATTGGTTACTTTTTTTACCACCCTGATTTATTTGTTTTGATGTCTTGTTTCAAATTTTTGTGCTGTATATTTTTCCTTATGTTACAGATTAACAAGAATGTTGTTAGGTTCTGAACCAAACCATTGGAGCACTTGGAGTTAATGTGGCGGGTGTACGAAGGTGCAACAACAATAGGGAAGAACGCATGGACACCCGGTCAAGCTTTCAACTCGTTTCAAGTGGATGAGGAGAGTCGAATGGCAGAAGACGGCCTTAAGGAAAACAACGGGTTGCCCCCTTTCGAGGCTGTCCATGACACAACTAATGATTTGCCCCCCTTCGGAGCCTATCCATCATACATTAAACCCTTGTGTGCGTAAAGAGTCGTCAACAATTTCGGTGGAAGACACATCAACTGGTGGCAGCAAACAGAAACACACTAGAAAAGCCCCCAATAGATGTTGTTTGCTATATATATATTTTTTAAATAAAGGTCTTTGTGTTTCAAGTTGTGGACAATACGACACACTAACCAACTATTGCAATATTCGTTAGAATACTTCACAAATTTATGAGTTGCACAAGTGTCCTTATTGTTTGTGATTACTATCCTCAACCATTCCATTATTACTTTTCATAGGTAAAATGAATGACAAGGCCGGTCCTGGTAACTTCGATGGTAACCAATCACTACAAGACACAATTGATGAAATTGTTGCCGACATGGTAGAGTCAACTTATTCGAGCTTGTTGGCAGCGTGCAATAGTGCAGCAACATATTATTACAACAATTTCCACGAAGCACCACGAAATACCTCTATACTAACAGGATGGTTATGGATTTACAAGTTGTTTCAGGGCCATCATGGGCGTTGCGAAAATGCGATAGGTATGCCGAAGAACCTTTTTTTATTACTATGCCAAGCTCTTGTTGACTTTGGCCTACCAGTACCTAAACGGGATCACTATTTAGAGGTCGAAGAGAAGGTGGCTATTTTCATAAATATTTTAAAAGGGCTTGCTTGGAAAATATTAATAGAATAGTTTCAATACTCTGGGGAGACGTTGTCAAGAAATTTCCATGAATTGTTGTAGGCAATGATACCCTTCACGAACGTTCATAGTAGAAGTTTAGACCCAATGACTATGCAATGGCGTTGGCACCTACATCTACAGTCACAAGCAAAATACTTGCCATTCCAGGTGCAATACTTGTATTTTTTATTTAACACGTGCATTACAATAAATTTACATTTCCACAACAATGTGTAATGTAACTCATTACTACCACACACATGTAAAATAAGACTGCATTGGTGCTTTGGATGGCACGCACGTAATGGCTCGAATCAAACAGTCGGACGCAGGCCGTACTACGGACGCAAAGGAATTTCCACACAAAATATTATTGCGGTGTGTGACTTTGATTTATGGTTCACTTTGTTTCCTCTAGCTAGGATGGAAGCATGCACAATGGCAGAGTTTTGCATTATGTTACAAGTAATGACATGCATCGATTCCCGCATCTTGAACCAGGTAAAAGTTGATTGTTAATAAAATTGTATGCAATAATTATTTGACATATATGCACTAGTTTTTCTAAATTTCTTTACTTTATATAAATGTTGTGTGATATATGATAATTTTTTACGTGCAGGTAAATACTACTTGGTTGACAGTGGGTATAGTAATAAGAAAGGGTTCTTGGCACCATTCAAGGGCTACTGGTATCACCAATAGGCTTATCGCAACCAAAGACCACAGGACGATTACGAATGCTTCAATAGGGCACACTTATCATTGCACAGTTGCATCGAGAGGATGTTTGGGGCGTGGAAATCAAGGTGGGGCATGTTGGGGAACATGATGATATACGATTCTCGGGCAGTACAATTTCCCTTAGTCACAGCATCAATGGCCTTACATAATTTCATAAGACGAAATAGCCTCATTGATGAAGTAACGCAAAATATCCAAAATGTTGAGAACTACGAAGCATCGAACCTTTCCGACCACCCAACAATGACAATGATTGAAGATATAATGATGCTAGGAGATGAAGACATTGAAATGGCCAATGTGAAGGTGACTATTGCATGTGCCTTGGCAGCGCAAGTGCAATAGCTTTGTTGGTAGCTTTGTTGGTGAAGGCAATGGAAAGTAGATTACAAAATTGTTTGTGTATATGAAAAATGTAAATTATGTTATTTTTAACATTATGTTTTTATTTGTGAAAGATAAAAAAAAATAAAGAAATAAGTTCATGTCATCAAACGTTGAGGGTAAAAAAAAAAAGATTAAAAGATTTTTTTATTTACGGATCAAAAAATAAAATATTTTTTCTTTTAGATCATTGTTGAAATCTTTTCCTATTAAACTTGGCAACTATTAATTTTTGTTATGCAAAATCGTGATGCCAACATAATAAAACGAAGCGGTGTAAAATTAATTTCACGATAACAAAAAGCATGTTCATACAATTGTTAACAAATGTGGTCAAATAGATTGGAGCAATAGTGTTATTTTGCAAATAGGTACGTATTTTTAGTACACATTTTTGTTTCATGTTATTTTCTGTTATCGAAACAAGAGTTTTTGCAAGCAATTGGATGAAAAGAGTTTTTCAATTTGGCAAGTTTGGTTTGCTTATGACTTTTAACAATATTTGTGAAATTTTTGATCAAAATCGTCATATCAAACACCAAAATAAATAAATAAATAAACATACAAATTATGATTAACTAAAAATTGTTACAATTTGTAAAAATTATTTGACAAACACATTTAAATATTACATATTGTCAACATCATCTAATATTTCATTTTTTACAAAAAGCATTCGTATTTTGTAAAAATTAAAAAAAATTAGTAAAAATATTTGATTATGAATTTTAAAAATAATTCATAAAAGACCAGTGGCGGAGGGACATTGGGCTCGAGGGGGGGGTCACGTGCCCCCCTGACTTTTGAATTTTTTTTTTTTTTTAGTGGGGTCTGGCTTTCACACACAGACTATGCCCCTCTTAATAGACAACCTCAAACCCACTGACACACACACCACACGCACCTACGTTCGTTTGTTTGTTTGTTTTTTTGTTTTTTTGAAATCCCAATCCCAACCAAATACTGATACACAACTTTTTTTTTTTTTTTTGGTGAGTGCACACAACTCCAATTACAGCAAGGTTAAAACCCTAAAAGTATATGAAATTCTTTATTTTTTTATTTATTCACAGTACTTGTTAGGTATCTTCGTATTTTCTTTGTCTTCTTTGTCTCCCTTTGTTGCTTTGCAATTTACCGACTCGTGATTCACCAAATTAGGATCACACAACACAAATTTGGAACCACACTACAACCTTGGTATCTTCTCTTCATTGTTTCCAGGTAACTTTATTTATTTATTTTTTTTACTTTTAAATAAAAATTATGAGTATTAATTTATAGTTATTTGTTAAGTTTTGATTTGTAAATTTTTTTTATTTGTTATTATTTATGTTAAAATAAGAGATTTTGATATGCTAAAATTATGAATCCTAATTGGTGGTGATTTATATTAAAATTAGGGATTTTGATTTGTTGTTGTTTGTGCTAAAATTAGGGATTTGATTTGTGCTAAAATTAAAAATATTAATTTGCAGTGATTAATATTTAAATTAGAGATTTTGATTTGTTATAATTTGTGCTCAAATTAGAAATTTTGATTTGTTGTGATTTGTGCTAATTTAAATTTTTTGATTTGTATTAAATTTGGGGATTTTGATTTGTGGGGGGTTTGTGATTTTGATTATGAATTTTGATTTTGATTTTTAGTTTTTTCAAACAGTCATGGAGAAATATTTCAAAAGAAAATCAAAGTTGGAATCATCTCTTCCTCAAGAAGAAGATAATTATTCTTCCGCAAAATAAAGTCGCATAGAAATCAACTTAGTAGACATTCCTGCAAATCCAAGACTATGGCCTCAGATTATGGACTATAATGCTAATGATTGAGACCAAATTCGTAGGGCATATCTAAAAAAAGGTCCTTATCAACCTCGTGATCATAATTTTCCACAAAAATCATTAGGGAAAAAATTTCAACAATTTAATCAGTCTTGGTTTAGTGAATTTCCTAATTTATTGGAGTATAGTGTAGCAAAAGATACAACATTTTGTTTATGTTATTATCTTTTCAAACCTGATGTTGGAGATCAAGATGGTGGTGATTCTTTTGTTGGTGAGAGTTTCTCAAATTGGAAGAAAAAAGAAAAAATTCTAACTCATGTTGGAGGTACCAATAGTGCTCATAATCAAGCTTCAAGTAAATTTCAAGACTTGTTAAACCAAAACCAACATATTGAAATGATTTTTTTCAAACAATCTGATCAAGCTCGAATTGAGTATCAAATCCGTTTGAATTCATCGGTTGATTGTGTCAAATTTCTTCTAAGACAATGACTTGCATTTCATGGGCATGATGAATCTAAAAATTCAAGTAACCAAGGAAATTTTCTTGAACTTCTCAAGTTTCTTGCTAATCATAATGAATATGTCAAAGTGGTTGCATTGAGCAATGCTCCACAAAATCTCAAGTTGACATCTCCTGATATTCAAAAAGACATTGTAAATGTGGCCACATTTGAAACTATCAATGTGATTGTTAGAAATCTTGGTGATGCACTTTTTTTTATTTTGATTGATGAAGGCCGTGGCATATCAATCAAGGAGCAAATGGCAGTTGTAATATGATATATTGACAAAAAAGGCCAAATGATTGAGCGCTTTTTGGGTATTGAGCATGTTGCTAATACGAATGCTCTCTCACTTAAACAAGCTGTGGAAAATTTATTCTCCAGACTTGGATTGAGTATTTCCAGATTGCGGGGTCAAGGATATGATGGGGCTAGTAATATGCAAGGTGAGTTCAATGGTCTTAAAACACTTATACTGAAAGAGAATCCGTGAGCATATTATGTTCATTGTTTTGCTCATCAATTGCAATTGGCACTTGTAGCCGTGGCGAAGAATCATAATCAAATTGCTTTACTTTTCACTTTGGTTTCTAATTTGGTGAATGTTGTTGGAGCATCATGTAAACGCCCAGATATTGTTTGGGAGAAACAAGTTGCAAAAGTGGCTAAGGCACTTAATACTGGAGAGCTATCTAGTGGGCAAGGCTTAAATCAAGAAACTAATCTTAAACGTGTTGGTGATACACGTTGGGGTTCACACTATGGTACTTAAGTCAGCTTGGCTAGTATGTTTTCAACAGTGATTGATGTCCTTGAAATGATTTCGGAGGATGGTTCAAATTCAGAACAACGAACAGAAGCAAATGTATTGTTGGACTCAATTCAATCATTTGAGTTTGTATTCAACCTTCATTTGCTGAAAATGATATTGGCTATTACAAGTGAGTTATCACAAGCACTACAAAGGAAAGATCAAGGTATTGTTAATGCCATGAATTTAGTTCAAATTTCTAAAGTACAGCTCCAAAAGATGAGGGAGAGTGGGTGGACATCTTTACTTGATGATATTTTGTTTTTTTGTAAAAAGCATGAAATTAATGTTCCCCAAATGGAAGATATGTTTGTAGCTCAAGGGAGAAAAAGGCGCAATGCTCAAGAAATTACAAACTTATATCACTATCGCGCTGGGTTATTCTACACTATTTTTTATATGCAAATTCAAAAACTAATTGTTCATTTCACTGAGTCAAACACTGAGTTGTTACTTTGTGTAGCATGTTTGAATCCATCTAACACTACAAGAAAAGGCCTTATAAAAACACGAAACTTTTTGTAACGGCACGTATCCCATCGCAAAAAATGATCTTTTGCGATGGCATTTTAAATGGTTGTAAATAAATAGCTTTTGCAACGGTAGTTACCCCGCCGCTAATAAGCATACAAGAAAAGGTGTGTTAAATACAGAAGTATTCGCGATGCCTTGTGTACCGTCGCAAAAACAAATTTTTTGAGACATGAGAAATTTACTGTCGTGAATAATGGACAAATTGTGATGGCAATTGTCCATCATAAAAAAACCCTTATTAAAATGGTGTCATTTTACCTATTAGATTTATCATTTATGACGGTTTAAATATGCCGTCGCAAAAAGTAATGAAAATTTTTTGATATTCTGCTCTTTTAGCCCATTGGTGCTCGATCGTTTTCCCCCAAAATCCCTAAAACCTTTGAAGCAAGATCATTTTCCCCACAAATCCCTAAAACCTCTAAAGCAAAAATACCCAAACTAGTTTCTTGACGAACGATGACAACGAGTGTTCACTGGCATATTACGATTTCTCTCTCGATGAGCGATGATGGCTAGCAGCAGCAGCGGTGGTGCGGCATCTCTGTCTTTCTCTCGCTTGAGCTCAGTCAGTCTCAATCGCGCCTCTTTCACTCACTCAGCGAGTGATGACCCTTGTATGCTCTCTCTCTCTCTCTCTTACACACACACGCACACACACACACACACATACACAGAGCACAATTTTCTTTTAGATCTCATCAGGACAGAAAGTTGTGCTTCCAATTCCTCTTGATCTCTTCCTTATTTGATTTCCATGTAATAACAATTGTGGTTACAATGGAGCTCACTGATCTGCGTTTTCTAGCTATTGATCTTAATCTTTTCAACATTTTCATGTTACTGATTGAATTTTTATTGCAAATTGATGTTTGAAACTTATGTTAAATGACCAATTACAATTTTGTATGATGGCACAATTAGGCTAGCTATTAGAACTCAATCAATCATGGGTTGTTTGTTAGTACCACTATGCAAAGACATTATTTAAGCTTTGAGTTTTCTTTAGCTCTAATTGGTGTTTGTTATTTTTAAATTATTTTTATTGTTGATGCATTACATTGAGTTTGAAACCATTAGACCATTATGTTGTATGCCTTATTCCCTGAAGAGCTTTCAAAACCAATGCCTGCAAAGATTAATATGTCTGGTCTTTTGGGGAGTTAACCGACGGTATTGGGTTTATTTGATATTCATTAATTAACAAACTTAATGTTGTTATACACAGTTATTATAAATGTACAATGGACAGACACCTAAGGCCACCTCCAATCATGACTCAAATATGAGTAAAAGCTTCATTTGATATGAAAAACTCCAATCGAAAATGCCAATTTTTACTCAAATTATTTTTAAAATTTTTCATCATATCAAAAATGACAATCTAGTAAATAAATGAAGCACATATAACCTTTGGACATTTGAGTCAAGATTTAAATCAAATCTCCCTTCATTTGTGTAAAATTTGAGTAAAACTTAATTTGATGAGTTTGAATCAAGGAGTGAATGGTTTGGGTTTTTTTTTTTTTACTCAAATTAACATTTGGGTAAGGATGCCCTAACATGCCATTTAATGCGAGCAAGAAAAAGAAGAGAATGCCTGACATTACAATAGCAGGATTTTTTAGTGTCAATCAACATGTGAGGTAATTAGGTAACTTTTAGTATTTGAACTCACTTGAGGTCACATTTTCTAGGTTAATTTATTTCCTAGTGTTTTAATACTAAAAACACTTGTTCAAATTAGTTTGTTCAGACTTGTGGAACTGAAAAAGAATGACAATAATGAAATTAAATTTATTAAATGGACACATATATGGATAGACTTATGCTTCAAACCAGCTCCACTTTATATACTGGATGAGGTACATAACTTGTTTAGGCCCTTGAAATAGAGTTATTGGTATGCTGCTTCTAATTTGTTCACTTTATATTATACATGTTATTTTTCCTAAGGAATCCTTCAAGAAAATAGTTGAGAAATTAGATTACTTTGGATAGCTAAATTCATTGCTATGGAATGGAAGTGTACTACTTGTTTTGAGAGATAAGGGTGCAATTATTTTTGTCTACATTTTTTTTCCTAGCTCTTAAAGCCTATGATGTCCTGTGCACCTCTTGATGTTCTATAAATGTTGAATTAGTGATGGAATACTTGGTGTTTTGCAGCATTTTTATGTCCCACGTGTTATTGTATAAGTATTTCATTTATTTATGTTCTCAATGTAAACTTCAAAGTCAAGTGCATTTTCTTTGGATATGATTGCTTCAGTCTGTTATCAGGTTATTGGTTCTCCCATCAAATTGATAAATAACTAAATGGGATAAGACCACCTACCTATTTGAGAGAAGTTGGACGGATAGGTATCATGATGCATGAATACGTTGGTATTATATTTAGAGTTACAGAAGCGATATTTGAGGGAAGTACAAATAATGGATAAGAGTTGGATTGATTTGCCAAATAGGATGTCGAGGGAATACATTAATGGGATTGATCAATTCCTTGTGTTTGCCTACACCAATAGGGCTGAAGGTTCGATGATTACTTGTCCGTGTAGGAAATGTGAGAATCGATACCATCTTGTACGAGAGGGTGTACGGGAGCATCTGATTTTGAATGGTTTTTTAAAAAAGTACAAACATTACATTAATCATGGGCAATCTTATATATCTCTGCATCATAATCGAGAGAATGAAACATTGGCTAATTTAGACATTGGGGATGATATGGTTGGAATGATATAAGGGGCTGTGGAAAATCCACATGCCGGTACAAGTGTTGAGGGTAATGAACCACAGTGGCCTGATCCCCATGCATCTGAACCCCAGCTCGGTCCAAATGTAGAGACTTCTTCAAAATGCACAAAGTGAATTGTATCCGAATTGTCAGAAGTTCATATCTTTGTGATTCATTGTTCGACTTCTACATCTGAAGGTGCTTAATCAATAGACAGACAAGCCTATTGACATGTTGCTTGAGTTATTGAATGAGGCATTCCCGTTGGGTGTGAAACTCCCGGACTCATATTATAAAGCTCAAAAGGTCATAACAGATTTGGGCCTCACGTATGAGACATGGAATGCATGTCCCAACAGTTGCATGTTGTTTCGAAACGAGGATGGCAATCTTGATAAAAGTGTCATATGCAACAGTTCTAGATGGAAATCAAATGGTGATGGTGGTTCAAATGGTCCTAACAAAGGTAGCAAATAAATAGTTGCAAAACATATGAGGTAGACGGCCAAGTTAATGAGATGGCATGCAGAGGAACGAACTGATGACGGTGTCTTTAGGCATCATGCTGACTCCCTTGCATTGAAAGATTTTGACCGTCGGAATATTGACATTAGTAATGATTGCCGAAGTGTAAGGCTTGGCTTAGCATCTGATGGTTTTAACCCATTCAGGACGATGAACATAGTTCATAGCACTTGGCCTGTTGTGCTCATTCCGTACAACTTGCCGACATGGATGTGCATGAAGCAACCATTTCTAATTTTATCTGTGCTTATTGACGGCCCGAAAGGACCTGGTAACAAGATTGATGTGTATAGCAACCATTGATTGAGGAGTTGAAAGAACTATGGAATGATGGTGCCTTCACATTTGATGCATCAACAAATCAAATGTTTCAAATGCATGCAGCTTTACTGTGGACAATTAATGATTTTCCTACATGTGCAAACTATATCATGTTGGTTGAAGCATAGTAGGAAACAATCATACTTGGGTCATCGCAGATTTTTACCTAGTAGCCATAAATTCTGAAAAGATAAAGTATCATTTGATGGTAGTCGGGAAGTCAAACTCAAACCAAAATTATTGTCTGGAACTGAGATGCTGCTACAATTAGAATCTGAGGGTATTTTAACCTAATACAGGAGGGATGGCCTTAAGGAGAGGCATAGGAGATAAGTAGAGAAGGAGAAAGCTGGACATCGCACCCATAGCTGGAAGACAAAGAGTATCTTTTATGAACTTCCATATTCGGAGCATAATCTAATAAGACACAACCTCGATGTGATGCATATAGAGAAGAATGTTTGTGACAATATGTTGTGGACAATATTAGGGGTTGCAGGAAAATCGAAGGATCGTGTTAATGCTCAACGTGATTTACAAGATATGAATATTAGAAACCCCTACATTTGCAGTTAAGAGGGTCGAATAAAGCTTATTTACCACCAGCACAATTCACGATGACCAAGGATGAGAAAGATTTGTTCTTGAAAGTGTTGAAGGAAGTTAGAGTTCCTGACGGGTATTCATACAATATATCACGTCGTGTGCGCTCACATGATAGAAGTATTGGGGGTCTTAAGAGCCACGATAGTCATATTCTGATGCAACAACTTATTCCATTGGCTATTCGAAGGTCGTTACCGAAGAATGTAAGTGAACCCTTGATTAATTGAGCAATTTCTTTAGACAATTGTGTTCCAAAGTGAATCGTGCGATGGATTTGCAATATATTCAAGATCGTGTCGCCGTAACACTTTGTCATCTAGAAAATATTTCCTCTAACTTTTCTTGATGTAATGGAACACTTGCCTATACATCTAGCTGACGAAGCATTATTGGCTTAAGCGATTTAGTTTCGATGGATGTAACCAATTAAGAGGTATCTTCTTACTTTGAAGCAATATGTGCATAATAGAGCTCATCCATAAGGTTCAATTGCTAAAGGATATCTTATGGAAGAATGCATGAATTTTTGTGCACAATATCTCAATGATGTGGAAACCAAATCTAGTCGACCTGTAAGGAACTACAATAGTGATGATAATCTGGGTCATGCTGTTGGTGAAAATACATGCTTTTATCTTGATAATACTTCTTGGGTACAAGCTCATCGGTAGGTCTTATTCAATACAAGCGCAGTTCGACCATTCATAAAGTAGGTTATGTCACTCACTCAATATTTTACTATGTTTTTGAATTTTGAACCAAATTTTTTTTATTGATAAATTTTCAATCTACACAACAAACACCTTGAAGTACTTAAGCTCAAAATGCCTCGTGTCGACGATAATCAGCTTTGGCGTGCACATTTTGAAACTTTTCACATTTGGTTCAAGGAATATGTATATATTTAAATCTACAGATTCTAGTTACCTAAGTCGAACTACATTTTAAATTTTACATTTTTGTTTTAAATAGGTCCAAACTTTGGAAAGGAATAGTGATGTCACATTTTCTGAAGAGATTATTCTATTGACAAATGGTCCTCATAACCTGGCAAGGAGGTTCAACTGGTATATAATGAGTGGGTTTCAGTATCGAGGAAAGGCCATGGATAACCGTCAAGCCACACAAAATTGTGGTGTAGCTTTGAAGGCAGATACCATAAGTTATGCTAGTCATAAAGACAAAAATCCTTGTATGGGGTTGTAGACCGCCCGAACTTCCTCCGCTCGCCCCCCCTTTCGGAGAGGGCACGGATTTGGGTTCATAGCTACTACAGTTCGGACTCCTGTCACAGTTATGAATCTAATCTCACAAAGTGCAATGTAAGACTGATAAATCACCAAAGAGTCCAAATTCAGCATATCGTTTTGGAAAATCGATTTTAATCAAAAAGCGCCAAACATGGACTGCTTTGCCAGATTTCAGAGTCGCCACCTAAATATTTTGTTTTTGGGAAATTTGGGAAACCCTGACTCGTGCCTAAGGCCACGTGTCCGTCATCACCAAAGTTACCTCGGCTCGGGAACTTGGGTATGAGAAGGGAAGGTCCTAAAATGAGCACCCCCACTCGCCCAATCAAAGGATCGGCCTCTACTAACATGATATGTTGTTTTATAAACCTCATGTGTTCTTATTCCGGTTATTAGCTAACTTTACTACGTGATGCGCACAACATACAAGTATAGACTAGATCGCCTGAATTGGAACAAAACAATTCAATGTTTGTTTTCAAAAATGGTTTGAATTTGCCACCCTCAAGTGGGCTTAGAAATGCATATTTGCCACCAAACAAGGTGGGCTTAAAACATGATGATTTGCCACTCCAAGTGGACTTAAAACTCACATTTTGATGAATTGTTCCAATTCAAGTAATGAAGCCTTCATCCACAGGCATTCATGCAGTTTAGCATATAAGCAAATAGCCTCATGGCAAGCATGCTATCATGGCAACACTCACACACATGCAAGTATGCTAAAGCGTAAACACTTACAGTGTACTCCAAGCCAAAACAGAAAACTAGTTAGAAATCATGCATGATCCTAACTATACAGAATGCCTAATGCAACACATGCAAAAATGCAACTAAATAGGCTCGGCTATCTAAGATGGCATATGAAATGCAACAATTGGATACATATATTCAAATAGGTATTGAAATACGATGCAGTTTGAATGATGCGCCGAGCCCGGTGCATGCAATACAAATGAATGATGCACGCATGCAAGCATAAGGATGCTAATCAAAACATGCCCTAAAACTAACCATCAAAAGCTGATAAGTAAAAGGGAGAAAGAAGTGGGGTTGGAAGACATACACATACACACACACCCTTATTACAACACTGTGCCCTCACGAAGGAGGGTCAGAATAGATAGGCTAAGCTATGCTAAGCTACTTACTACAAATCAACTAATTAACTATTCTAGCTAATTAATTATTACAAAATCGAATTGAATAACTAGCTACACCAAGGTAATTAATTACAAACCGAATTAATTAATTAAACACTTAACTAATTAATTACAAAACAATTAAGCTACTGAACTAAGCAGCTAAACAATCTAGATGAATGGCCTCGGGAAGCGAGGGAAATATGCATGCTCAGTTGGCTTCACCCCGAAAATCCACTACCTTGCCTCTAAATGCCTCTGTTTGTACATCTTTGAACCTCTGAAAATTTTGCCAACCTCCAGATTGTTTCTGTTTGATCGCAGGAACATGCTGATGAACTAATCGGCTAGAAGTGATAGCCATCGGCCAGTATTAGTGGCCGGTCGGCTGGCTTGGGTGGCCGATCGGCTAGGGCATGTGGCCGGTCGACCACTGATTCCTGTAATTTCTCCTTTTGGTGCAACAGAGCACAAACAGAGGCATGGCAGTGTTTGTAAGGAAATGTGTGTGCAACTACCCTCCTTATCATATTTCAAGCTTAAAGGTGCGTAGTACTCGGCTCTCAAGCCACCAACCACGCATCTCAATGCATGGTGGCCAAAGAGTCAAGCTTGCACAATGTTAGTGAATGCACACATAAGACTCTAAGTGTCGTCACCCTATCATGCAAGATCAAGGGTGACAACGACCAAGAAACGCAACATGATTCATCACTTTGAGTATGAAACGTGCCACATTTCTAGTATTTGGATTAACGTCCGATCCAAACACATGCAATGCAACACACATATGTTCTCTAGGCATGTTTTACTTTGCTCGATTCTTGTTTACACATTTTACATTACCAATCCATTCTTTAATTGGTTAAGTCCAATATGCAAGTCCTCTAAGGAGATAAGGTCAACCAAAAGAATGGTTTAAGGCATAGGAGAGACCATGCCTTTGATTAGGAGGAACCCTCAAAAGAGGGTTAAAGCCATTTAAGCATGAGCCTCAATCCCAAGCTCAAACACAATCTCAAGGCCAAACAACCCTCAAATGAAATGGAAGAATGAAGAAATGAGGGAGGTGGTAGATGTTTAGTGCTGAAATGGCATGCTAAAGACCTTAAAGCATGCAAGCAATGCAAACATGGCATGTTGAGGACCAAAAACATCAAAACTAGTAAAGAGCAATACACAAGAGGCATGCAACACATAGCACAAATGTCCAAACCAACCCTGGACAGAGCTCAATCATGCCAAAATAATGGCCTAAACATGCTGAAATTGAAGCTCAAAATACTAGGAGAACATGCACACATGTTGGCCTATAAGCAAGGCATAATACACAACCCTCAAAAGCTATGAAGAAGTGAAGTATATGAGAGTGTGACTACACTATATGCACTGAAATTACATGCCAAATGGTACCATACCATGCAAACATCACATACACAACATGTTAAAGGCCTCAAAACTCAAAGCTAGTGAAGCCATTTACACTATAGCTATACAAAGCAAGCCCCAAAAGGCCAAGACCACTCAAAATAGTCCTAAAGCATGTCAAAACAATGCCAAAAACATGCTGGAGTATAGCCAAGACAAGTTAGAATGAAAGGCCAAAACATCAAGTATGTAAAGCTAGTGAGCGTGATTGCACTATAAGTACAAAAATCAAGCAAGAGGTGACCCAACCAACCAAAATCAGAGTTAAAGCAAGTCTAAAAAGTCACAAAAACATACTTGAAATGAGCTAACACAAGCCACAAAAATATGCTACTTTGTAGTGCTAACAAGGCATAGCATGGAGAGGGGGAGGCCACCCCCTCCTATTTGGGACCTCAAAACAAGTTTTCTACCACTGAAATTCCTTTTGATTTCAATGGTTAAAGGGGCAAAAAAAGGTTGTTTGAAATGCTTTAAAAGATGGCTCAACACTTAGCAAATAAGCAACAAAGGAGGGTGGACTACTCCTAACTTCAAAGAGGCCTCAAACCATCATTTTAAACACTTAAAAATAGAGGTTTTTGTAGTTGACAACTAGGCCAAAATCAGCATGCAAAGGTGGCCAAGATTGTGTACAAAAATAAGCTTAAAAGAGGGAGATGCTCACCCTTGAAGCACAGCACAAGAACAGCCACTTTTCTTGAGCCAAAACCAACCTTTCGGAGCTCAAACAAAGTCCAAAGCTACCTCAGCTCAAAGATGATCAACCTTGGTTAAGGAAGTGTATGCAAAGATGTAGGGAATTCTCACTTTCAAGCCTAAAACAAGAGAGAGAGAGAGAGAGAGAGAGAGAGAGAGAGAGAGAGAGAATTCTAGAGAGATGGGATAATTTGCTCACAAATCTTCTAGAGAGAGAGAGTTTTAGTGTGAGAAGCTCCCAAACTTGTCAACTTGTTTTTCTCCAAAATGAGTGATATGGCTCCATATAGAGCAAAAAGAGAGCATTTGGTCGAAATATCTGATAATAGAGACAGCTGGAGCATTTGGAAGACAATTGGAGCAAAAGATCGGCAAATTCTGAGTTTTCTGGACATTTCTGGCCGACCGGCCATCTTTTTGGCCGACCTGCTACTTTGTTGGCCAACCGGCCACTTCCGTGGCCGACTGCAAATTTTGCTCTACTGGTCCAACTTCAAATGGGTATAACTCATTCATCTAGACTCCTTTTCAGGTCCTTCTTGGGTCTATATTAAATCCCCGAAAGTAAGCTTTCCAATGGTGGCAGGCTCACATTAAAATTCCAAGTGTGCAAAAAGTTATGCTTATTTTAGTGAAAACTGCTCAGTTTTGGCGCAACCAGATTCATACCCAACTTCAACCAACCATATCTCCCTCATCCAGACTCGGCTTGAGGAGATTCTTGAATAAAAAATGAAGCCCCGGAAGTCTTCTTTCCAACGGTGGTGGCCTCATAGCTTAAATCCTAGTATACAAAAGGATATGCCTGATTTAGCGAGGGCAGCTCAACTCTCTCTTAATAATTCATGCCCAACTTCTTCCCCAACTTGGTATCTTCCCTCTTCTCCTCTTTTCTTCAACTCCAAACCTCTAAACAAGATGTTTTGGAAGATTTTTCAAAGATTTCACCTCTCTTTCATTCATTTCCACTTTGTCCTTGCCCGATTTACCGAAAAGCGCAACATTTAACAAAATGCGAGTGTTAGAACATCATAGAAACTTTATTTCAAAAATATTTTGAAAGAGAGGGCTTTAAGGTCTAAAAACCATTCAAAATAGCTTTGGTCCAAAATGGGGTGTGAGGTTAGGATTTGACTCTCCTCTTGCCGAAGAAATTGAATCTTTGCACTGCACATCTTTCAACACCAAGTAAACAATCAGTAGCGCCCAAGTCTTAAGGGCGATCAAAAATAGGGTCTCTACAGTTGCCCCTCTTTGACAGAACTCGGAGTCATGAAATGACGTGAGTGAATGTCAAAGCCCAGAGATAACCCATTTTTGACAAGGCTGAAGACTTGGACAAACAAACAAAATACAGATGAATAAATTGTTACGCCCGCAGGCTGCCTACGTATCCCTTTGCAAGGAATCAAACCAGCGTAGTTCAGGGGCAAGATGCAAAACGATATGCACAATGCAACAAAACGATGTAAATGATATAGAATGCAATGAAATAATCAAACCACAAGTAGTGCAAAGCCATACAAATATCATAAAGAGATGGAGATGCAACATCAAACTACGTTTAACATAGAAAAGGTGTCGGAATCCTCAAACCACAATTCTCTTTAGTGGAGTAGGCATATGCACAAGCAGAACTATGTGTTTCGCAGAAAGAGAAAGAGTACAAGTAATTGGATGGGATGATATAAGTGAGGAATGATCTGTTGAGGAAAGATTGTGATCCTAAATGCTGAGTGCAACAAAGTACAATGCAATGAATCCAGTGAATAAGGCGCGCGGCCAAACCACATTTTGCCTAGAAAAGGCATGGACGCAAAATAAACCGCATCTGACACAGAAAAGGTGCCGACACCCTCAGACCATAATTCTCTTAGTGGAATAGGCGCGTACACATGCAAAGCTATGCTGTAACATGAAAAGTATGGGCACATGCCAAACTAAGCTCAACATGAAAAGGATGCATGATAACATGGATATGATGCAATAGATGTAACAGATAGTGCAGTAGATACAAAAGGGTGGCATACTCCAACCATGCTGAAATTATGAGAGGATGAAAAACAAATCCCAAACACGTCAAAATCGTGTGAGGAAAGGGACACTCAAACCACGCTGAGATCGTGTGAGGAATGGGACATTCAAACCATGCTGAAATCGTGAAAAGAAATTTGAAATCAACCTCTCAGGTGCGTTCCACGCAACATGAGATAAATTCCAAACACGCTGAAATCGTGTGAGGAAACGAACACTCTAACCACGCCGATATTGTGAGAAGAGGTCTGAAAACAAACCAATCAAGAGCACGCTCCATGTGTCCTGAGATAAAGTTCAAACATGCTGAAATTGTGTGAGGAAATGAACACTCTAACCACACTCAAATCGTGAGAAGAGGTCAGAAAACAACCATTTAGGTGCGTTCCACGCAACCTGAGATAAATTCCAAACACGCTGAAATCGTGTGAGGAAAAGAACACTCTAACCACGCCGAAATCGTGAAAAGAGGTCCGAAAATAACCACTCAGGTGCGTTACACACAACCTGAGATAAATTCCAACCACACTGAAATCGTGTGAGGAAAGGAACACTCTAACCACGCCAAAATTGTGAGAAGAGGTCTGAAAACGAACCAATCAGGAGCACACTCCACGCGTCTTGAGATAAATTCCAAACACGCTGAACTCGTGTGAGAAAAGGAACACTCTAACCACGCTGAAATCGTGAGAAGAGGTTTGAAAACAAACCAATCAAGAGCACACTTGACGCAACCTGAGATAAATTCCAAACACGCTGAACTCGTGTGAGGAAATGAGACACTTTAACCACGCTAAAATCGTGAGAAGAGGTCTGAAAACAACCAATCAGGAGTGCGCTCAACGCAACCTGAGATAAATTCCAAACACGCTGAAATCATGTAAGGAAACGAACACTCTAACTACGCTGAAATCGTGAGAAGAGGTCCGAAAACAAACCAATTAAGAGTGCGCTCGAGGCAACCTGAGATAAATTCCAAACACGCTAAAATTGTGTGAGGAAAAGAACACTCTAACCACGCTGAAATTGTGAGAAAAGGTCCGAAAACAACCACTCAGGTGCGTTACACGCAACCTGAGATAAATTCCAAACACGCTGAAATCGTGTGAGGAAAGGAACACTCTAACCACGCCGAAATCGCGAGAAGAAGTCTGAAAATAAACCAATCAGGAGCATGCTCCACGCGTCCTGAGATAAATTCCAAACACGCTGAACTCGTGTGAGGAAAAGAACACTCTAACCACGCTAAAATCGTGAGAAGAGGTTCGAAAACAAACCAATCAGGAGCACGCTCAACGCATCCTAAGATAAATTCCAAGCATGCTAAACTCGTGTGAGGAAATGAGACACTCTAACCACGCTGAAATCGTGAGAAGAGGTCTGAAAACAAACTAATCAGGAGCACGCTCCACACATCCTGAGATAAATTCCAAACACGCTGAACTCGTGTAAGGAAAGGAACACTCTAACCACGTTGAAATCGTGAGAAGAGGTTCGAAAACAAACCAATTAGGAGCGCGCTCGACACAACCTGAGATAAATTCCAAATACGCTGAACTCGTGTGAGGAAAGAAGACACTCTAACCATGCTGAAATCGTGAGAAGAGGTTTGAAAATAACCAATCAAGAGCACGCTCAACGCAACCTGAGATAAATTCCAAACACGCTGAAATCGTGTAAGGAAAGGAACACTTTAACCACGCTGAAATCGTGAGAAGAGGTCCGAAAAAAACCAATCAAAAGCGCACTCGACGCAACCTGAGATAAGTCCCGGGGGACAACGATCCTAAACGCTGCTCAACGTAAAAGGATAAAAGACACAAGATAGCATAAGATGCAAATAAATGCAATAAGTGCGATGATATGATACATGTTGCAAGCAATACAGTGCATGACGCTTAGAGAAATGCAATAAACAAACAAAGCGGCGCTTTAGAAAGCACCTCATGAGGCGAGTGGCGATGAACAGCTCTACTCTGACGGGGATCTCTCCTTTTGTTCTTCGAGCACTTACCTTGTGTTCTTCGAACTCTTACCTTCAACTCACAGTACAAAGGTTCTGAAATGCTGATAGGGGTTCTTCACGTAGAACACTTTGGATGCCACTTTTCTTCCTGATCATATTCACAACTTTCCCTATTCTCCAACGGGGTGACAAACTAGGTTGGTTCAGCATCCAGAATCAAGGCGCATACCAGTTACCTCAACCTATGGGGCTTCCATATAGATTTCAAGCCGGGAATACACCCCTAGGTATTTAAACCAGACTTTAGTCTCAAAAATTCCAAACCTTTGTGTTCTAGGCATCAACCATTCGAACTCTAGTTTCCACCATCGCAGTTGGTCTCTTAAGAACTCATTGCAAACACAACCAAGATGCCTTTGGTAAGAAAACACTTCTAATCGCCATTCTGGCTTGAAGTAGGCTTGAGCTTGAGGTAGAGGTACACTCAAACTTCGGAGCATTGGCAAAGCCTGAGGAGGTATATCCGAAATGCAATCTCGGAACTTGCTGAAATTGAAACAAACTCAGATGCTCCAAATTTTCCCTCTTTTCTTTTGCTTTGCAGCCTGGAACCTATGTAGCTTCAGATAGGTCCTTATTTTACTGTTCTCACACGAACGGGGTTGAACCTTGCAGTTTATGAAAGAAAGAAATCCTATTTTGCACATATGTTGAGAATGGCACAGCACTCTGTAGACACCCTATTTTTGACCGTCCTCAAGACTTGGACGTCACCGGTTGACCACTCGGTGATCATCCATATTTGTATTCGTTTTGAGTTCCCGAAGGTCTCGGCTACGCGCCCTGCCTTAGGATCTCTCAACTTGTTTGTTTTTGTATTTGGTTTTGTACCAAACACTTGTTGTTTTGCTTCTGAGCGCAGGGAATAGCTTATTGGCCATCCCCACACCTCACCAACCATGGCTTGAGGCCACCGGCCATGTTTTCTTGCCACTGGCCATTGGTGATGGCCGGTCGGCACTCTTGGTAGTCGGCCGGCCACCTTTGTTGGTCAAATGGCCACTTTTGTTGGTCGACCACTGTTCATCTTCTTTTGGCAGATATTTTGTGCCAGCTGGCATAGCTGGCACCCACTTTGCACCCCCTCCATACACGTGTATGGCGGGATTTCCCTCTTGCTTAGCTTGTTTTGTAAGCTTTGCAAGAGTTGGAATTCTATAAGAGGAGGGCTTCTCCTCCCTCCTCAAGGGTTCCAAGAAATTCCAGAGCTCTGAGATTAGGGTTAGAGGATTGTGTATCCATTCTATCTCTATATCTCCTTCTCCTTCCATTTTGTGTGTGTTTAAGGTGTTTTGTTCATAGTTTTGTACACAAACACCTAGTGTTACACTTTCCTTTGGCTACAGAGGTACTAAGGAGTGACTTTCAAAGTTCTTGAGTTAATCTAAGCTCGGAGAGGTTGCTAGAGTGGTCCTTGTAAAGAAGGTCTTCAAGGGTAAGAACTATACCCCTTTATTCCCCATTTTTGCATAGGCTTTTAGACATCCTTGCATTTGTTTTTAAGCTTAGTCTATAACTAATAAAAGTTCTGATTTTGAGTGTTTAAATTAGTTGTTTAAGGTTGTTTTGGTGTTTGGGGTTGTTTGACCCCTCTTAGGCCTTGTTTGGCCCCATTTTTGTGCTATTCTGGTGAGCTCCGGGACCACCTTGTTCGGGCCTCCTCACCACTAAAATCTAGAGGGATTTTAGTGGTGAGGATGGTGCTTTAAGGTCCTAAGAAGGAGAGGGCCATCCCCTCTTCTTGTTACCTTCAATACTTGCCATTTTAGCCTCATGTGTGAGCACCTTTCTTAAGTTCATGTTGGCCATGTCTTAGTTGTTATTTAGTGTTATTTTTCCATGATATAGTACTATTTTAAGTTGGTTTAGAAACACCATGCATGCCTTGCATACTTGTCTTGTAATCCCATGTTTTGGCCTTAACATGCATCATGTTGTAACATGTGTTTTTAGCATGATTTTGGCTTAGCTTTGTGAAGCTTTTATGCATGTTTTGGTGTGCTTGAGGTCTGATTTTGGTTGTTTGGGTCATCCATGACTTGCTTTGTATAGCTACCATGCAATCTAGCTTGTAGGCTTTGAGTATTGGATTCTCTAGCATGCTCTACTTGCATCATTTCAGTGGTTTGGCATCACTTATAATGATATTTCAGTCCATATAGCATGCTCAAATACTTGCATTTATCACCTATTTCGTGCTTTGGATAGTTTGTGTTTTATGCTCCATGTTTGGACCTTTGTGTATGCTTCCATGCTTAGTCCATTTAGATGCCATCTAAGTGTGTCTTTGGCCTTATTTTGGTTTGCCTCGAGACTGTTTTGAGTCCCTTTGGCCCTTTGAGGCTTGGTTGACATGGTCATGGCTTGAGCCCCTTGGCTAGCCTTGAGTTTTGGACCATGTTGCATGCCTTATTTGCATGGTTTGGTTGGTTTGGCACCATCCTTAACATGATTTCAGAGTTTATCAATGCTTGCCATATGTCCATGTTCATCCCTTTTAAGTGTACTTAAAGTTGCTTCTTTATGCTTAAGTATTGGACCATGTATGCATGCATGTTTGTATGTAAATTTGCCTTCATGTTCTTAGCATTTTGGCCACTAATTTGGGATTATTTGAGAGCTGCCCATATTAGTTTAAGACCATCCCCGCATGTGTTTGTATGCATTTCATTTGACATCAAATGCACAACTTGACACCTTGGACCATCATGCATTGAAATGCATGATTGGTGGCCCGAAGGTCGAGAGCCAAACTCCCTTGAGTTCATGACATGATAGGGAGGTTGGTTGTGCAAACATTTGCTTTGAAATGCATTGCCATGTCTTGTTTGCCCTCTGCTGCTGCAAAAACAGGATTCTGCAAGCATAGATGGCGGACCGACCACATTGAGTGCCGGCCGACCACAAATCTCTAGCCGAGAGCTACATTTATGGTCGATGACCACTTTTCCATGGCCGGTGACCATTCCTCTTGGCCGGTGGCATCCCACAACCCTCAGGGAGTATTTCAGAAGCATCCTTGGGACTTGTGTAGTCTCCAGAGAAGAAAAATAGTGCAAACAGAGGTAGCAAGAGTATGGCGATGGATTTCCGGGCGGAATCGAGCACGCGTGCATTCATCCCTCTTCCCAAGGCCTCTTTACTGCTTTTCTTAGCTTAATTGATTCGTTAGTTAGTTAAGTGTTGTAAATATTTAATTAGCTGGTAGGTTAATTAATTTGTATTATTCTTTTGGTCCCTCCAGGCGAGGGTGAATTTGTAATAAGTGTGTGTGCGTGTGATGCATGTCTTCCAACCCCCACTTCTTTCTCCCTTTTACTTGCCTGCTTTTGATGGTTAGTATTAGGACATGTTTTGGTTAGCATACTTATGATAGCATGTTTGCATCCATTTATTCGTATTGCATCCACCGGGCTCGGCGCATCATACTAATTGCATAGTATTTCAAATCTATCTTGAATACGTGTCAAGTTGCATTTCACATGCCATCTATAGATTAGCCGAGCCTACTCTAGCTGCATTTTGCCTGCGATGCATTAGCCATCTTAACATGGACTTGGATCATACATTTGATTACTAACATGTTTCTTGTTTTGGCTCGGAGTACAATGTAAGTGTTTTTATGCTTTAGCATCTCGCATGAGTGTGAATGTTGACATGAAAGCATGCTTACCATGAGGCTAACTGCTTAGTTGATTTACTGCCTGAATGCCTCTGGGTGAAGGTTGGATTGCTTGAGTTGGAACAACTCGTTTAAATCCGTGATTTAGCCTACTTGCGAGTAGCAAATTTCAAACTGCCTTTCAAATGAGCGAATATGCAATGCATTGTTCCAAATTAGGCGATCTAGTCTATACTTTTGTGTTGTGCGCATCACATAGTAAGATTAGCTAATCAACCGGAATAAGAGCACATAATGTTTTCAAAACTAGGTATCATGGTTAGTAGAGGCCGATCTTTGATCGGGCGAGCAAGCGTGCTCATAGCTGACCTTCCCCAATCGTACCCAAGTTCCCGAGTCGAGGCAACTTTGGTGATGACGGACACGTGGCCTTAGGTAACGAGTCAGGGTTTCCTAAATTCCCCCAAAGTAAATATTTAGGCGGCGACTCTGTATCTGGCAAAGCAGTCCATGTTTGGCACTTCTTTCAAAAAAATCTGTTTTCAAAAACGATTTGTCGGATTTGGACTCTTTGGTGATTTATCAATCTCGCATTGCACTCTGTGAGATCAGATTAAGAACCGTGACATAGAGTCCTGAACTGTAGTAAGCCCAAGATGAACAGAACGGGGGATTCCCTCCCGGGACATGCGAGGATGTCTACAATTTCTGGTGACTCTACTGGGAGAGTTTAGAGAGCTTGACTTGAACTCGTGATATCTTGTTTTGGCTACACTTATGTGTCTCTTTGCATTGCATTTGCATTGGTGCGCCTAAGTCACAGTGTTTGGCGTCTGCTATTCCTGAACAGTTTGCCGGAGGCTCGCTTCGAGAAGCGTGCCATAAGGCTAACCGGTTACGAGCTCTGCCACAATGGGAACACAAACCCTGGTTGTCACCGGGGCACCCTTTTGACCGTTTGACCTAGTGCATGTTCGGAATCCATAGTGACAATTCCAAGTTAGAACAGGTTGCTACCCGATTATAGGTTGTTTGAAACCACTGCGTGCGTAGTGAAACCCTAGTTCCTGACAAAATAGGACAGGGAAACCCTATCCCAAAATAGGGGTGTTTTGGCTCTTTCTTGCTTGTTATGTGCTTTTTGAGTTGACCTCTACAGGGAATGCATATATCAGTTGGCAAGTCTGAGTATCAGGCCTGAGGGTATCGATATCGATGTTTTGAGAATCGATTATATCTGCAGTATCGATTCCGATTTTTGGGGCGATGATTTTGGGAAACGATGATCGTAGTAGAGCATGCTTATTATTCCTATGCTTGTGTCTATTCTGATTGAAATTTGAAATGCTCGTGTTTTCTTCTTTCGCCAGATTTAGCATAGAATAGCCAGTGTTCTCCTTTGTTGAGGCGAGACAGACACCCGATCCGTCAGTCACCGTTCAGTTCAACGGACTTATGACGACACAAAGTTCAAAAGAAATAGTGGTTATGGCAGCCGCATTGGACCAAGGAAACATCTTGCAGGATGAGACCAATGTTGAAGTACCATACCGCCAATTAGCCCTACAGCGCCCGATGGACGCCCGCAGTTGTCAAGCTCGTAAGCCCACCACGTTTGAATTGATGGGAATGATTGGTGATCTTCAGCGATCTGTGGTTGATCTCACCTACGGAATGTCGCCTTCACCACCAACCACATCCTATGCTGGGAATTTTGTACCGCAAGAGCACCCACTACTGGGGCAAATTGTGATCGAGCTCAGCCAACCTGAGGCTATCTCAAGCTATGGACATGACATGGCAAAAACAACTGAGTTTCGCTCTGATATAGCAACCCAAACCCTCGATCAAGCTGAGGCTAGAGGTAGGAACAAAGTGGGAACAGATGCTGATCTCGTTGAACAACTGCTGTGGGCAGTCGAGGGTTTGAAAGCCGGAGGATTAAGTAAACAGCAAATATTCGTAGTGGTGGCTAAAACTGTAGATGATGCTTTCCTCACTCCAACCGATAGGAGTTCCAGTCAGGCAGAAAATCGGGATAGGCCCCGTCATGCCAGAACAGTTCCCTCCAATTCCAACTCTGCATATGGAAAGGATCAGAAAGCCAAGGCAACACCTGCCAATCCTTTTGCCAGTGCGTCTGACAAAAGTTAGCAGACTTCGAAGTATCTGCCCCGAGGGCGCAGAGTCTTCCATGCCCTTTACATGCCTTTGTCTAAGGCGCTCCAGATCCTTACCGAAAGGGGGCACCTTAAACCCCTCGAGCCTCGGCCTCTCCCGAAGAATCTCCCTTCCTCACATAATGCCACCTTGTACTGCGCGTACCACCAGCAAACCGGTCATAGCACCGATAACTGTTTTCGTCTTCTTCATGAAGTACAAGATTTGATCGAAAATGAGGTCATCCTCCCGCCTACCTCAGCGAAGTCTGTCACTGCTAAGTTGTTAGATTTCGAGGATACTGCGAGTATGTGATCAGAAGTTGGTCCACTGCGAGGCGATCTTTCGATTTACGCCGGATGTGGCGTATGGCACGCACTTTGGAGCATTTGCGAATGCTACTTTTGCACTTTCTGACTTGGGTATTCAGTCAATTTTGTTATCTTGTATATAAGTAGTCTTTTTGTACTATGTCGGTCGGGTATGTCTTGTTGTATCGAGTCAGTCATGCTGTATAGAAGTTCGGTGATTTCGGGGGTGTTACCTTGGATATCACTATTTTATTTTGCGTTTATCTTTTGGCTTTCTCTTGAGTCTGCTACTGCTATGGAGCCAGTTGCAACCCAGAAATCTGAATGAAACAGCTGTGGTTATCATGTTTCCGTGCTTATTGCTACTTTGAGCCTGTTGTGCTAGCAAGTTTAGAATGGAACGGCAGCGCATTTCACCTGCTCTTTTGTGCCTATAAGTCATTGTTTTGACCTAAGTTTTTCAAACTTTTCGAACAATGTGATGGAAATGAAGAGGAAGGAATTCCTTAGGATTTGCAAAAATTTGATCAAGTGAAAGAAAGAGAGGCGTGCTAAGCCCTTAATGAATGAGATCATGCTTGTTAAGTGTGAGTACTGGGAAGGATCCTGGCTTGATCCAGATTGGTTCCACACTGTCGTCAGCACGAGCGATTTGTCGGTTTCTTAAAAGTTTTCAAAAAAAAAATGTTTTGCGCAGTCCTGCGAAGACCTGTGTGGAATCGCTCTTGAGATTGTGCAGCCTAGGATCGCTCTCAACCTCAAGATTCAACCCCTTGCTCTCAAAACCTTGAACGTGCATTTAGAATGTTCGACGGCCAACTGCAATGTGAGGCTTGTATGGCCAGATCAGAGGCACCCCTCGAACAAGGGCCAAAAGACGTCAGAGAATGCACTCGAAGAGTCCACAACGAAGATCGGCAAGAATGCCAAATCCCAGAAGGAAAGAAAGAAGAAGGTATCGCTGAAAGGGCAATTGAGTTCCGATCCACAACACTAGGGGCAAATTCAACCCTCCATTGGGTGGACTCCTACATCGTCAGCGAACAACGACCACTCTCTTGGATTCAGATGACTCCAGGATCTCAAAAACCATTTGGCATGGACAAAGCTACACTTTTACCCTTTGAGAGGCTCGCTGAGCCGAAAACCCGGAAGGGCGACCCAGGCAAAAGTTAGAGCAAAAAAAAAAAAAAAGCAAAAGCAAAAGAAAGAAAAAAAGAAAAGAAAAGCAAAAGAAAGAAAAAAAAAAAAAAAAAAGAGAAAAGATGAAAAAGAAAAAATACAAAGAATGAAAAAAGAAAAAAAAAAGAAAAACATAGCTCGCAAGGTTGAAAACCCAGAAGGGCGGCCTTGGCAAAAGTTAGAGTGTAGAAGGTGAGGGTTAATACACGAGTGTACCTTAACCTGAAATACGTAAGGCTTGATTCCCATGTTTGGGATACGTAGGCAACTTCATCCTGAAGTCCAGCCACCAACACTTTCAAAGTGACTGTGTCCATATATTGGTTTTGACCATCGTCGTCTTCTCTGTATCTGAGAGTTCGGTTGTGATCACCACTAATGAGAATTGTTCACAGTATGTTGCGGCGCCATCCAGACAAGGACGAATTTCTGTTGCCATGAGTCGCCATTCAAACAAGGGGCAACTTTCCGTTGCCATGCAGCTCTCTTCAAGCAAGGGGTAATTTTCCTTCGGATCCGAGGTTATGCATCTCGAGAGTAGGTTACGCGCTCGTTGAGCACTGGCTGTTTGCCAAAACGGTTTTTGAGAATTTTTACTGAGGTTGACTAATTTCTTGAAAATTATACCATCTTTTCCAAAAATTGAACCATTTCCTTGGACCTAAAACAGGAAAATTTTCAGTGCTCATAGCCTGACTTGCATGATTTTGAATTAGAAAATCAAACAAGTATGCTAATCTAACTCTCATTGTGGTCAAAATTGTTTTAGTAGAAAACCAAAAAAAATGGTCAAATGATGAACTAGGGGCACAATTGAGTCAGGCTTCCTGTCTTTCCCCCATCGCCAGCATACTTGCCAGAAGAGGGCACGACTGGAGCTGTTTGTAAAGGGTTGAAAGCTCTCTCACCCTCCGAGCAACGAGGTATCAAACTAAGTGCAAAGCACGAATCAGAATGGATCAAGACACTCCACTCCCTCAGCTGGGGCATCGACTAGACGCCACCAGAATAAATAGCTGCGAGCTAATAGCGTTGGGCATGAACCCACAACTTCTCGTTTATCTGTCAACCACCTAGGGGAGGGATTGAAAAATGAGAGATTGAAGAATAAAGAGATGTACGCTTAGAGAAAAAGTGAGAAAAGGGCTTTTTTTCAGAAAAACAGAGCTTGAGGGCCGAGTGATGTGAAAACCACAAATAAGAAAGGGTGGGAATAATACCCGAAGAAACTAGCTCCTCGCGAACTGAGAGGTCTCTTGTCTTTGTAACACGTCTGTATGTCATGTCTTTTGTTTTGTTTACCTCAACTTTTGTTTTGAGTCTTTTTCGAGTTTTACTCGATGTGTTTAGGTCGTGTACCTTTTGTTGAGTCGTAGTATGCTGTGTTCAGTTGTAGACTCAATACCCGGTTGAGAAACCTTTTCTCATTTTCAAAAAATCGTTTTGTGCTCAGGTTGCTATGCCATTCTCCACATTTGTGCAAAGCAAGACTAGTTCTTTCAACGACCGCAGGGTTTGACCCAGGTCATGTCAGAACAGTAAAACCTGGACCTATCTGAAGCTTCTTTTTTGGGTTCCAAGCTGCGAAGCAAAAGAAGAAAGGGAAAATTTGGAGCATCTGAGTGTGTTTCAATTTCTGCCAATTTCGTCTTTGTATTCCGTCTTTTCAGATTGGACTGTTTGTTCAGGATTCGCCGTGTGCAGAATGAACCAAGCGTTGTGTTATGGGCTGTATGTTCAGAGTGAGCAGTGGGTTGTATAAAGTTGTTTCGTCATTGGCCGGTTCATTACCTGGTTATTACGATGCAAGTGTTCCAATTTTCAAAGAAAAGATCAATCTCACTCACAATGTTATGTAATGTGATGCAATGCGATGCGATATGATGTACAAATGTAACACTCTTTTTTTTCAAACAAAAAGCTTGTTTCATTTCATCATCTTTTCAAGTACATAGCTTTGAAGAAAACAAAACTTGCCTGCGGCAGTACAATATGTTCAAGCTACCAGCGAAAAGAAAAGTAAAACAAAAAGAAGAAAAGCAGTAAAAGTCTAGATCAGCGTCAAATGGTCTCAGGCCTGAGGGTTTGTCATCGTCCTCTTCCTGGACGAAGGTCCAGGAACATCATCGTCAGTACCATCATCTGAGCCCGAGCCCGAGTCATCTCCGATCTCCTCCTCAGACGACTCTACCTCTGACTCCACCTCTATCTCCGCCTCGGACTCATCATCATCGGGAACCGGTGCTCGAGAGCTGCTCCCAACATGAGTGCACCCCACCTTGGTGCGGGGATATACTGTGCCTCCTCGCCCTCCTTCTCGAGCAAAAACAGAAGGCCCAGCTAGAGCACCCCCTGCAATCGGAATCTGGAATGGGGCCTGAAAATGACAAATGGCAACGATCAAGACGCTCCGCAGCGATTATGAATCGTGGCGGTGTATGAATCAGAATCACGATGTATAAGATGATATAAAAAGCCGTGAGCGATATATCAGTGAAGAATGCAGTGTATGGGTGCAGTGTATGAATGTCGTGAGCAATACTATGAATAATCTGCGGATTATAGTGTGTCAAATGCCATGAGGGCCGTGTATCAAGTGTTGTGTTGGCGGTGCGAAGCATCAGATTATGTGAAACAGTTTATGTAGAGTTTGAGACTGTGGTCAAAAAGGAACTTACTAGAATGCCATAAATGGTCAGTAGATCGAGGCTCTGTTGTAACATCCCCATCACTGAAGCAGTCAACTCTAGGGACTGGCGAGTGTAGTCGGAAGAAGCCTGCAAAAGTGTTAGAAGTATCAGTATTCTGCGGAATATCAACAGAAATGAAATGAAATGACTGTGCAGAATGCAAAATGCAGAAGTACATACCGGGGGCAAGCCATGGAATCCGACTAACTTATGATCAGCTGCAGGAGGAGCAATGGGGATCTGGTAAGTCTCCCCACCCTGCCCTCGGCATGTCATCATAGTAGGCAGCTCGGGCCACCTAACCCCCCGCCCTCTCCGGGACCCAGATCTCTGCTCTCTCCGAGACCCCCGGGACCCACTCCCGCCTCGGGCCTGAGGTGCCCATGACGCCTCGCCCTTTGGTGCGCTAGTCTCTCCTCAACCCGGCCAAGACCTGGCTGGTCGCATGATGTAAGTCTGGACGAACTCTGTGTAGTTGCCCTCGTCTATAAACTACTCATAGCTCCGACCAACCGTGTGGCGGGTCAGCTCCGCCAAGGTGTACCTCGCGTGGGTAGGAGGAGGTGCTGGAACCCGCTGCTCAGGCACGCCCAAGGTCTGTCGTATGAAGCACTCTCCAAAGTACCATGCCCGGCAGACCGGGCCCTTCAACAGAATCCTGGATCGGGCGATCTCCTGAGCGCCCCCATACCACTCCCGAACCGTGATAGGCAATGAGGCCCATGGCTGCCAGGTGATCTGCAAATGAAGTACAATTTGTTATCTACTGTTTTTGAAAATGCAATGCAAAGCAAAGCTTAAATGAACTGCAAGTTCTAAAATACCTCTGCGGCGGTGATGGTGTCGAAGTAGCGACGGAAGAACATGAAAGAATCCCAAGGCCTCCACTCGCACCTCACGTCGAAGCGATGGGAGAATGGGATCATAAGGAGCATCTCCTCCTCCGGTACTGGGGTAAGCCTAGGAAAGTAGGCATACACCCACAACTGTATAGTGTGACAGAACAGATATGAGCGGTATACAGATAAAGTAGTATACAGATAAAGCAGAAAGCGGTATGTGCAGTGTATTGTGTAGTGTGTGCAGTGTACAGAGTACAGAGAATGTAAAGTAGAAATGTAAAACAGAAGAAGAAGACGTACTTCCCAAGCCCGCCAGTAGCCTCCAAGCAGCTGCCCGCTGCGGCGGGACGATGAGCTCATGTAGCCGTAAAGAGTGGCCAAGCTGGCGCCACCCCTGTCATAGCGGCAGATCTGTGTCACATCCACCAGTGCGCTCAAGAAATAAAGGGCGGCGGTGTTCGCCTGGTCGGCAAACAAAGTAGTCCCCAGCAAGAACATGATGAAACCCCGCGCGTACTGCTCCTCCTCCTCCTGGGTAGTCGGCGTCTGGATCCGAAAATAAGCCTCGAACCAAGAATATCGCATGAACCCTGCTTGAGCAAGAGGTGGCTAGATGCCGAGCAGGTACAGCTGAGCGGCATCCCACTCATCCATGTCAGTATCAAAAGGGATCGGATCACCCCCTACCCCAATGCCAGTGAGCATCAAGAAGTCAAAGGGAGTCATCGTCATCTCCCCGGTGGCAAAAAGGTAGAAGGAGTTGGTGGTGTCCCACCACCACTCCACCAGAGCGGCAAGAAGGGGCCTACTCGCAGTGAGGTGCGAGAGTCCCATGCAAAAGGTCCCGAAACCGGCCTGATCAACGATCTAACGAATTGCGTCAGGTAGCTCCATGTACCATCCCCGGGCCTCGACGTTCCCATACCCTCGGAAGGCATAGGAATCTCCCTGTGATTTAAAGTAGGCAGTCGCCAAGCAATATCAGATATACAATGCATACAAGACAGCGTGTGTGCACGTGTTCAAATTCAAACAGACATCGGGTGCCAGTGTGCTTGCAGAGAACTACAGCATATGATGTGTCAGCGTGCTCGAATGGTTCAGTGGAAAGACAGCGTGTGTGCACGTGTTCAAATTCAAACGGACATCAAGTGCCGGTTGTAGACACCCCATTTTTGACCAACCTTAAGACTCAGACGTCACCGATTGAGCGCTCGGTGATGATGCATATTGTGCTCGTTCTGAGGTCACAGAGTCTCGGCTGAGAGCCTTGCCTCCGGACTTTGGGGCTCTTTTGTGCTTTGCCTCGGTTTGCGAACCAGGTCCTATTTTCTCTGTTTTCTCTTCCCAAAGGGAGGGAGAGGTCTCGTAGACTATCTCTCAGTGGCCGTAGGCTACGTTTCGTGGTCGTAGGCCATTTTTTCCGTTTGGAGACCAGTTTCTGGTTTTCGGAGCCGTCGGCCGTGTGCCTCGATTCGGGACCGCTTAACTACCTCCGTTTGCTCTGGTTTTTGGCACACACCTTTTTTCCTCTCCCTAGAGGGACACTGTGGCCCGGAAGACCACCTTCATGGTCGTACGCCACCTCCGGTGCTTCATAGTCAGTTTTCGGGGCCCCGGGCTGCGTGTTTTGGCCCCCGAACCTTCATTTTGCATCGGTGTGGGTTCATTTTTGGCATGGACCCTATTTTCATTCTTAGGAAGGTGGTAGTAGGGTGGGAGACCACCTTTTCTTCTTGGAGACCACCTTTCCCCAGTCAGCCGGTTTTTCTTGGCAGGTAGGTGTTCTCCCTTACTTTTAAGCCACAATTTCGGGTCTCCCATACCACCATTGTGTTGCATTCATCTGGGAGGCCACCAATATGGGTAGGCCGACTAGCTTTTCTTCCTGACCCTTTTGAACCTTGCTGGAAAGCTGGTTTTCCTCTCTCTTGGGTCACATTTTATGGTCTTCCATACCATCACTGTATTGCATTCATCTATGAGGCCACCTTTCTGGGCTGGCCAACCAGCTTTTCTTCTTAAACCTTTTGACCCCTGGTCAGCCGACCAGGGGTAGTGGCCGACCGACCACCTAAGCTGGTCAGCCAGCTTTCCACTTTTTGGTCTTTTTGAGTGCAATATAGTTGTGCCAGCTGGGGGGCATTTGCCCCATCCTCCAGGATTTAACCCTTTTGTTTGCCTTCTTAAGGGAGCTTTGACCCTTTTTGCTTAGCTTCTAAGGGAATCTTGACTCTTTGTCAAGCTTCTTGAGGAAGCTTGACCCCTTTGGTCTAGCTTCCTCAAGAAGCTTGACCCTTTGTTGAAGCTTCTTAGAGAAGCCTTGGCCCTTTGTCTTCTATAAGAGAGGGTCTCCTCTCCATTTGCAAGGGTTGGAAAATTTTGGCTGAGGCTTATACACTTCTCCCTCCATAGCTCTCTTCTTCAAGCCCCAAACCCCATTATTCTTGCACCCATTACACTACACCTCCTAGCACAACACCTCCACCATCTATCCAAGCACCTTGGAACTAATTTGCAGAAGTTGAAGGCTCATTACCTCAGTCCAGAAGTTGCTGAGGGTCGGCTCTACAAGGGTAAGTCACCATTTCCCCCATTTTGACATTGTTTTGCTCCATACTTTAGCCTTATTTCTAAGCATTTTTGGACTTCTACATAAACTGAAAAAAGTTTTTTTTTTAGCTTCTCTTTAAGTTTGATCAAGGTCTTTTTTCTGTTTGGGGTCATCTTCCCCTTTGCATGCTTCATTCCCTCATGTTTAGGGCTATGCATTAGAGCATTTGTATTGGCCTTGGTTTGGTCTTTTGGCCACTGAAATCCAGTGGATTTTCAGTGGCCAATATGTGTTTTTGAGCCCTAAAATCAGAGAGGGGTGACCCTCTCACCCCTTGTTCTCTTTTTTAGCTTTATTGGCCTTCCAAAGGAGCTCCATTTTGCATCTTTTGAAGTCATGTTTCAGGCCCTATTTGGTGAGTTTTAAGGTCTGCATAAGCTCTGTCCAGAGCCCTTTTGGCCATTTTGAATGTCTATTATGCATGTGTAGAACAATCCTATTCAAGGCCTTTCAAAAGGGCTTTCACTTGCATGCTTCCTAGACTAATTTCAGGGCCTTTTTGGTGGGTTTTAGGCTATCATAACCTCTTTCTAGAGGTGGATTTGCCATTTTGTATGTCCATCATATATGTGTAGAATAACCCTCTTATTAGCCCATCAAAGGAGTCTATCATTCTTGCATTCATTGACTGAGTTCCAGTGGTTATTTGGGCATATTTTGGCATGGCATACTTCTTTTTTTGGCTGGTTTGGTGAGCCCTCATGTGCTTCATATAGTTGTAGTGCAACTCATGGTTCACTAGCTTTCTTTGCATGCTTTGTTGACCCTTAATTTTAGCACTTTTTGGCCATGCCTTAAACTGATTTTGTGCATATTTTGGACTGCCTTAGCTCTGTTTTTGGCTCTTATGGTCGAATGATATTTGTTTTGCATGCTTGTAGTTCAATATCCATGCTTAACTTTAAGTTTTGAGGCTCATTCCATGCATATACTGAGGTGTGTTCATGTTTTGGGTCCATTATACATCATATTTCAGAGCTTGTATCAATGCCATATTGCCATGTTTTATACTTCTTAAGTGTGCTTGAGAGTTGTCCATGAATGCCTTGTTTTCGGGCCATTGAATGAGCTCCATTTTCTTGCATGTTGAGCCATCATTTTAGGCCATTTTTCCCACTGTTTCAGACCTTCCTAGGGTCTTTTGGGGGTTGGTTTTGCCATTTGTGCATTGCTTTGGGTATCTCTAGTGTAACACACTTCACTAGTTTCGGTACCCGGGCCCCCTAGCATGCATTGTGTGACATATTTGCTTGATTCAGGACCATTGTATATCATGTTTCAGAGTTGGAACTTGTTTGTTTGTATGTCATATTTCATTTCTTGCCATGCCTTGTTAGAGTTCCATGATGCGCCTTAGGATCGGTCCTTGGTATCCGTGCGTGTTTGCATGTATTTCGGTTGTCTCATTTTCATCACATGGCCACTGATGTGAGTGTGGCTGAGGTCCACTCATATTGGTGTAAGTGCATCTTGCATTGTGTATGTCATTTTAATCCATAGCATTGCGTATGCTAGGTTGCATGTTAGAGCATTGTGCATGCCATTTTAGTCCATAGCATTGCGTATGCTAGGTTGCATGTTAGTCACATTGTGTATGCCATCTCATTGCATTGTGTTTGAGATAGGAGTTAGCCCAAGCACGGGAAACGAGGGACGTTTCGTACTCAAAGTGATGAAACATGTCTCAATTCCCGGTCGCCGACACTCCGGATTACCCATGATGGAGTTTAGGTCTTATTGTGTTTTCATGTGCATTCATTTCACATCGAGTCGTGCAATTCGACTCCTCGGCCATCATGCATCGAGATGCATGATTGGTGACACGAGGATCGAGATGTGCATACATATGTGAAAATACTTTGCCATGCCCCTTTCTTGCTCTCTGTTGCAGCAAACCAGAAATCAGCAGCCTTCTAAAGCTTTGCACAGCATTCCGAGATTAATTGCAAATAGAGACAAATCGGGGCATCGCGAGGAATTTCCCAACAAGGCAGCTCAAGCATGCATGCATCTTTCATCATTCGGAACAGAGCTGAGGCGGTCCATTTAGCTTGTATGCTAATTTATTTGCTTTCCTAGTTAATTTGTTAATTAATTAGGGTTTTGTAATATTTAATTAGCTAGAGTAGTTAATTATTTATTCGGACTGTATAATTTATTCGGACCCTCCGAGGAGGGCAATGTTATAATAAGCGTGCGTGTGTGTGATGTATGTCTTCCAACCCCACGCCTTTTACTTACCTACTTTGATGGTTAGTTCTAGGTCATGTTTTGATTAGCATACTTATGCTCGCATGTTTGCATCCATTCATCTGTCTTGCATGCACCGGGCTCGGCGCATCATACAAACTGCATAGTATTTCAAATCCCAATTTGAATATGTGTATCAAGTTGTCGCATCTCACATGCCATGTTTAGAATAGCCGAACCTATCTTAGTTGCATTTTGCATGTGTTGCATTAGTCATCTTAACATGAACTAGGATCATGCATTGATTGCTAACTAGTTTCTGTTTTGGCTTGGAGTACTCGGTAAGTGTTTATGCTTTAGTATCCTTGCATGTGTGTGAGTGACTACCATGATAGCATGCTTACCATGAGGCTATGTGCTTATGTAATATACCTGCCTGAATGCCTGTGGGTGAAGGTCGGATTATCTAAATTGGAATAACACATTGACTGTGAGTTTTAAGCCCACTAGATAGTGGCAAAACCATCTTTTCTAAGCCCACCTGAGGGTGGCAAATCCACAGTTTAGCCTACTTGCGAGTAGCAAACCGTTTTCAAAACAAATATGAGATGTTTCGTTCCAATTCAGGCGATCCAGTCTATACTTGTATGTTGTGCGCATCACATAGTAAATCTAGGCTAATGACCGGAATAAGAACGCATAATGTTTTCAAAACTAGATATCATGGTTAGTAGAGGCCGATCTTTGATCGGGCGAAGGTGCTCACGGTGACCTTTCTAATCGTACCCAAGTTCCCGAGCCGAGGCAACTTTGGTAATAGCGATCGACACATGGCCTTAGGCAACAAGTCGGTTTCCTAAATTTTCCAAAATAAAATATTTAGGTGGCGACTCAGATTCCGCAAAGTCCATGTTTGGCACTTCTTTCAAAAAAAATCTGTTTTCAAAAACAATTTGCCAGATTTGGACTCTTTGATGATTCATCAGTCTTGCATTGCACTCTACGAGATTAGATACAGGACCGTGACATTGAGTCCTGAACTGTAGTGAGCCCAATGAACAAAACGGGATTCCCTCCCAGGACGTTCGAGGATGTCTACACCAATGTGCTTGCAGAGAACTACAACATATGATGTGTCAGTGTACTTGAATGGTTCAGTGGAAAGACAGCGTGTGTGCACATGTTCAAATTCAAATAGACATCGGGTGCCGGTGTGCTTGCAAAGAACTACAGCATATGATGTGTCAGTGTGCTTGAATGGTTCAGTGGAAAGACAGCGTGTGTGCACGTGTTCAAATTCAAACGGACATCGGGTATCGATGTGCTTGCAGAGAACTACAGCATATGATGTGTCAGTGCGCTTGAATGGTTCAGTGGAAAGACAGCGTGTGTGCACATGTTCAAATTCAAGCAGGTATCGTGTATGGGTGTGCTCGCAGTGAACTACAGCATCTGATGTATCGGTGTGTTTGAGTGGTTCTGTAAGAAGACGACGTGTGTGTATGTGTTCAAAGATCAAATAGATATCGAGTGTAGGTGTGTTCACAATGGACCACAGCATACGATATACCAGTGTATCTGAGTTAAGCAGTTAAAGAACAATATTGACTAGCACAGTTATATGTTCTACATTTCAGAAAATGAAACGGGAAAGAGTGTACCTCAGAAGCGCCGTGTGACAGATGTGACTCTGGCTCGCGCAGCAGAAGCTCCAGTGGCACGCCTCGCGCATAGCTCCGAAAGTGGCGGAGGCTGTCGAGAGGGAGCACATGCATCGCTGGCCTGTAGGTCGCCAGATCGAACGGTCGGACGCGGAGAGGGAGGAGCTCGACCTCGGGGTCCACGTCCATCTCCGGGGAAGCCCCGCCTTGTGGAAGATCGTCTGTCATGTCGAGTAGGGTGTGAAAATGGTCGAAAATGTGAAAACCGAGCGAGAGTGTGAAAAGTCAACTGAAAAGTCAACCCCGAGGGGGCGAAAAATGAGCGAAAACGTCGAGGTGCGGAAAAGGCACAAAAATCAAGGTAAACTAGGGGGAAACAAACCCCGAGTAGTGGAAATCGAGAAAGAGACACCGAAACGAAGATTCATTCAGTTCAAAACATGCGAAACGCGAAGGAGTTCGCGAATCGAAAGACGAAACGGGCCCGAAAACCAAGGAAAAGCGAGGGAAGAAGGTTTCGAGCAAGAGGCAAGTGAGAAAATAGGGCAAGAAGCCCTATATTAAAAAACCCGTGCCGAATTGACAAAACTTCCCCAAACAGGCATTTTTGGCCGGTCGGCCACATTGTTGGCTAGTCGGCCAAATTGTTGGCCAATGGACTTGTCTTGTGGCCGGTGATGGCCGGTGACCTTCCCTGGTGGTCGATGCACCTCCTACACCCTTGTTCTAGGTCAGATATATGGTTTGGGGCCCCCATTGCTCAACACAGTGCAAGAGAGTGCATTTCCGAAGCTTGACTGGCCTTCGTGTTGACCTCGAGCCGTGTCTTCTACGCGTGGTACTTGATACGTACGCAGTGTACCCTTTGTGTATCCTTTTGTCTCTTGCGAGATTCGGTAGTTGCTCCACACACGTTGCATTACAACACTTTGTCGTGAGCGTGCGTTGGTTATACGTCGTTTCATTCGCATTGTCATACGTACCTCACATGCATCACATGCATTATCATGCATCTCAAGCGACGTGCGTTTGTCGCGCATTCGAATTCACATGCATTATCATGCATCTCAAGACGTGCGTCGTCGCACATTTGTGTCTCATTTGCATTCTCATGCATTTCAACAAAAAAAAAAAACAAACAAAAAACAGTCCATGCATTGTCATGCATTCATTGTAAATATTACATGCATCCTTTGTAAATATTGCATTTACACACATTCATTGTATATATTGCATTGTACATATCTTGCATTGACATGCATTCATTGTATATATTGCATTGTACATAGTTTACATTCCATTGCATATAGAATATATATTGCATTGTAGTTTGCATGCATTTGCTGCATTATCCATCTATGGCTTGCGCCTTTCCAAGTTGAGCTTGGTCTGGTATGTGCTCATACTTTTCATGTTGAAGCACAGTTATGATATTATGTGTACACACCTAGTGTTATGGGTGACAGCACCGTTTCTGTGTTAGACGCAGTATGTGTGTGTCCATGCCTTTCCTAGGCAAGATACGGTTTGGCCGCATGCCTTATCTATTCCATCCATTGCATATAGAATATATATTGCATTGTAGTTTGCATGCATTTGCTGCATTATCCATCTATGGCTTGCGTCTTTCCATGTTGAGCTTGGTCTGGTATTTGCCCATACTTTTCATGTTGAAGCACAATTATGATATTATGTGTACGCACCTAGTGTTGTGGGTGACAGCACCATTTCTGTGTTAGACGCGGTTTGTGTGTGTCCATGCCTTTCCTAGGCAAGATACGGTTTGGCCGCATGCCTTATCTATTCCATCCATTGCATATAGAATATATTGCATTGTAGTTTGTATGCATTTGCTGCATTATCCATCTATGGCTTGCGTCTTTCCATGTTGAGCTTGGTCTGGTATGTGCCCATACTTTTCATGTTGAAGCACAGTTATGATATTATGTGTACGCACCTAGTGTTGTGGGTGACGGCACCATTTCTGTGTTAGACGTGGTTTGTGTGTGTCCATGCCTTTCCTAGGCAAGATACGGTTTGGCCGCATGCCTTATCTATTCCATCTATTGCATATATAATATATTGCATTGTAGTTTGCATGCATTTGCTGCATTATCCATCTATGGCTTGCGCCTTTCCATGTTGAGCTTGGTCTGGTATGTGCCCATACTTTTCATGTTGAAGCACAGTTATGATATTATGTGTACGCACCTAGTGTTGTGGGTGACGGCACCGTTTCTGTGTTAGACGCGGTTAGTATGTGTCCATGCCTTTCCTAGGCAAGATATGGTTTGGCCGCATGCCTTATCTATTCCATCCATTGCATATAGAATATACTGCATTGTAGTTTGCATGCATTCACTACATTGTCCACCTGCATTGTCATGCATTCCTCACTTGCATTAGCACGCATGCTTCGTTTCCACCTACATTGCATCCATCTAGTGCATTTTTTAGTTGTTTCATTGCATTATACATAGAAAGCATTGCATGCATTTGCTGCATCCTCCATTTATCGCTTGCGCCTTTCCAAGTTGAGCTTGGTCTGGTATGTGCCCATACTTTTCACGTTGAAGCACGGTTATGATATTATGTGTACGCACCTAGTGTTGTGGGTGACGGCACCGTTTCCGTGTTAAACGCGATTTGTATGTGTCCATGCCTTTCCTAGGCAAGATACGGTTTGGCCACGTGCCTCATCCACTGCATTCACTGCATTGTAGTGTAGTTAATTGCATTTAGCATTTAGGATCATGGTCGTTCCTGAGCAGAGCATGCCTCACTTATGTCATTCCACCCAATTACTTGTTCTCGTGTTCCGTCTACACACATATAGTTCTGCATGTGTACGCGCCTATTTCATTGATGGGATTGTGGTTTGAGGGTGTCGGCACCTTTTCTATGGTAGATGGATTTTGCATCTCCATCATCTTTATGACATTTGTGTGGTGTAGTACTGCCTAGGGTTTGATCATCCCGGAAGCATTGCATATCATTTGCATTGTTTATACATTGTTTTGTAATTTTGCATATCAGTTTGCATCTATTTCGCATTGTCATGCGTCACACCTAGGTTGCATTGTCTTGCATCCGTCTCGCATTGTTATGCGTGACCTTAAGGTTGCATTGTCATGCACCACTTCGCTTGCGTTGTCACGCACTTTCAATTGCATTGTTATGCATACTGCTAACAATATTGTATCTATTAAGTTTCCTTTCTCTTACAGGCACAATATTGCATGTACGGTTCATTTGAAGCTGGAGCGACCAGATGAACCGCACAGGTATTGTATTCTCCGCGTGAAACATAGCGAGAATTACATAATTCTCTTATATCCTTTCTACATTGTAATGTAGTTGGATTTGTGTTTGATTACTTAAACTGTTGCATTTATTGTATGTATATGCTTCATTACAGCTTTCTTTGCATGATCATAAGTTATGCTCGGCTTTGTGCATTGTTTTGCATTTTGCCCCTGCCCTAGGGCGCATATCTTTATCTGCAACTCGTATGCTTTGTCTAAGTCTTCGGCCTTGTCAAAAATGGGTCGTCTCTGGGCTTTGACATTCACTTCCGTCATTGTTATGACTTTCGAGTTCTGTCAAAGAGGGGCAACTGTAGACACCCCATTTTTGACCGTCCTCAAGACTTGGACGTCACCGTTTGAACACTCGGTGATCATCCATGTTTGTGTTCGTTTTGAGTTCCCGAAGGTCTCGGCTACGCGCCCTGCCTTAGGATCTCTCAACTTGTTTGTTTTTGTGTTTGGTTTTGCACCAAACACTTGTTGTTTTGCTTCTGAGGGGCAGGGAATAGCTTGTTGGCCATCCTCACACCTCACCGGCCATGGCTTGAGGCCACTAGCCATGTTTTCTTGCCACTGGCCATTGGTGATGGCTGGTCGGCACTCTTGGTGGTCGGCCGACCACCTTTGCTAGTCAAATGGCCACTTTTGTTGGTCGACCACTGCATATCTTCTTTTGGCAAATATTTTGTGCCAGCTGGCACCCACTTTGCACCCTCTCCATACACGTGTATGAAGGGATTTCCCTCTTGCTTAGCTTGTTTTGTAAGCTTTTCAAGAGTTGGAATTCTATAAGAGGAGGGCTTCTCCTCCCTCCTCAAGGGTTCCAAGAAATTCCAGAGCTCTGAGATTAGGGTTAGAGGATTGTGTATCTATTCTATCTCTATATCTCCTTCTCCTTCTATTTTGTGTGTGTTTAAGGTGTTTTGTTCATAGTTTTGTACACAAACACCTAGTGTTACACTTTCCTTTGGCTACTAAGGTACTAAGGGTGATTTTCAAAGTTCTTGAGTTAATCTAAGCTTGGAGAGGCTGCTGGAGTGGTCCTTGTGAAAAAGGTCTTCAAGGGTAAGAACTATACCCCTTTATTCCCCATTTTTGCATAGGCTTTTAGACATCCTTGCATCTGTTTTTAAGCTTAGTCTATAACTAATAAAAGTTCTGATTTTGAGTGCTTAAAATAGTTGTTTAAGGTTGTTTTGGTGTTTGGGGTTGTTTGACCCCTCTTAGGCCTTGTCTGGCCCCATTTTTGTGCTATTTTGGTGAGCTCCGAGACCACCTTGTTTGGGCCTCCTCACCACTGAAATCCAAAAGGATTTCAAGGATTTCAGTGGTGAGGATGGTGCTTTAAGGTCCTAAGAAGGAAAGGGCCATCCCCTCTCCTTGTTACCTTCAATACTTGCGATTTTAGCCTCATGTGTGAGCACCTTTCTTAAGTTCATGTTGGCCATGTATTAGTTATTATTTAGTGTTATTTTGCCATGATATAGCACTGTTTTAAGTTGGTTTAGACACACCATGCATGCCTTGCATACTTGTCTTGTAATCCCATGTTTTGGCCTTAACATGCATCATGTTGTAACATGTGTTTTTAGCATGATTTTGGCTTAGCTTTGTGAAGCTTTTATGCATGTTTTGGTGTGCTTGAGGTCTAATTTTGGTTGTTTGGGTCATCCATGACTTGCTTTGTATAGCTACCATGCAATCTAGCTTGTAGGCTTTGAGTATTAGATTCTCTAGCATGCTCTACTTGCATCATTTCAGTGGTTTGGCATCACTTATAATGATAGTTCAGTCCATATAGCATGCTCAAATACTTGCATTTATCACCTATTCCGTGCTTTGGATAGTTTGTGTTTTATGCTCCATGTTTGGACCTTTGTGTATGCTTCCATGCTTAGACCATTTAGATGCCATCTAAGTGTGTCTTTGGCCTTATTTTGGTCTGCCTCAGGACTGTTTTGAGTCTCTTTGGCCCTTTGAGGCTTGGTTGACATGGTCATGGCTTGAGCCCCTTGGCTAGCCTTGAGTTTTGGACCATGTTGCATGCCTTATTTGCATGGTTTGGTTGGTTTGGCACCATCCTTAACATGATTTCAGAGTTTATCAATGCTTGCCATATGTCCATGTTCATCCCTTTTAAGTGTACTTAAAGTTGCTTCTTTATGCTTAAGTATTGGACCATGTATGCATGCATGTTTGTATGTAAATTTGCCTTCATGTTCTTAGCATTTTGGCCACTAATTTGGGCTTATTTGAGAGCTGCCCATATTAGTTTAAGACCATCCCCGCATGTTGTTGCATGCTTGCCTAGTATGTTGTCACATACTTGTTGCATGTTTAGTGAATTACATGTTGTAGCATGCTAGTTGAATTGTGCCTCGTTGTGTACTTAATCCATGACATGCTGTTGCATGCTTAGGTTGTAATGCATTTGGCATGCATTCTCTCTTTTAGTCACTTAACATGTTGTTACATGTTTGTATGTTGTCACATGCTTGCATGTTCGCATGTTTGTTCACATTTTCATGGTGCATACTTAGCTTCCATGCCTAGGTTGCATTGCATTGAGCATGCATGCCTTGCCTCTTGATCGAGCATGATAGAGGTTGGGTCCCTTATGTGTTTGTATGCATTTCATTTGACATCAAATGCACAACTTGACACCTTGGACCATCATGCATTGAAATGCATGATTGGTGGCCCGAAGGTTGAGAGCCAAACTCCCTTGAGTTCATGACATGATAGGGAGGTTGGTTGTGCAAACATTTGCTTTGAAATGCATTGCCATGTCTTGTTTGCCCTCTGCTGCTGCAAAAACAGGATTCTGTAAGCATAGATGGCTGACCGACCACATTGAGTGCCGACTGACCACAAATCTCTAGCCGAGAGCTACATTTATGGTCGATGACCACTTTTCCATGGCCGGTGACCATTCCTCTTGGTCGGTGGCATCCCACAACCCTCAGGGAGTATTTCAGAAGCATCCTTGGGACTTGTGTAGTCTCCAGAGAAGAAAAATAGTGCAAACAGAGGTAGCAAGAGTATGGCGATGGATTTCCGGGCGGAATCGAGCACGCGTGCATTCATCCCTCTTCCCAAGGCCTCTTTACTGCTTTTCTTAGCTTAATTGATTCGTTAGTTAGTTAAGTGTTGTAAATATTTAATTAGCTGGTAGGTTAATTAATTTGTATTATTCTTTTGGTCCCTCCGGGCGAGGGCGAATTTGTAATAAGTGTGTGTGCGTGTGATGCATGTCTTCCAACCCCCACTTCTTTCTCCCTTTTACTTGCCTGCTTTTGATGGTTAGTATTAGGACATGTTTTGGTTAGCATACTTATGATAGCATGTTTGCATCCATTTATTCGTATTGCATGCACCGGGCTCGGCTCATCATACTAATTGCATAGTATTTCAAATCTATCTTGAATACATGTCAAGTTGCATTTCACATGCCATCTATAGATTAGCCGAGCCTACTCTAGCTGCATTTTGCCTGCGATGCATTAGCCATCTTAACATGGACTTGGATCATACATTTGATTACTAACATGTTCCTTGTTATGGCTCGGAGTACATTGTAAGTGTTTTTATGCTTTAGCATCTCGCATGAGTGTGAATGTTGACATGAAAGCATGCTTACCATGAGGCTAACTGCTTAGTTGATTTACTGCCTGAATGCCTGTGGGTGAAGGTTGGATTGCTTGAGTTGGAACAACTCGTTGAAATCCGTGATTTAGCTTACTTACGAGTAGCAAATTTCAAACTGCCTTTCAAACGAGTGGATATGCAATGCTTTGTTCCAAATTAGGCGATCTAGTCTATACTTTTGTGTTGTGCGCATCACATAGTAAGATTAGTTAATCAACCGGAATAAGAGCACATAATGTTTTCAAAACTAGATATCATGGTTAGTAGAGGCCGATCTTTGATCGAGCGAGCGGGGGTGCGCATAGCTAACCTTCCCCAATCGTACCCAAGTTCCCAAGCCGAGGCAACTTTGGTGATGACGGACATGAGGCCTTAGGCAACGAGTCAGGGTTTCCTAAATTCCCCCAAAATAAATATTTAGGTGGCGACTCTGTATCTGGCAAAGCAGTCCATGTTTGGCACTTCTTTCAAAAAAATCTATTTTCAAAAACGATTTGCCAGATTTGGACTCTTTGGTGATTTATCAATCTCGCATTGCACTCTGCGAGATTAGATTAAGAACGGTGACATTGAATCCTGAACTGTAGTAAGCCCAAGATGAACAAAACGGGGGATTCCCTCCCGAGACGTTCGGGGACGTCTACACACTCTGAGCACAAAACGATTTATTTTTAAAATTGAAATTGAGAAATGAGTTCTTAACCGAGTATTGAGCCTACGACTGACCACAGTCAAAACGACTCAATCAAAGGTAAAACAACCTAAACACATCTATTAACACTCAAAACGACTCAAAACAAGAATCGAGACAAACAAAAACACACACGACACTCAGATGTGTTCCAACGGCGAGAGACTTCTCAGTTCACAAGGAGCCCACAGCTTCTCCGGGTATTGTTTTCCACCCTTTCTTATTTGTGATTCTCACATCACTCTGACACTCTATCTCTTGTTTTCTAAAAAAGCCCTTTCCTCACTTTTTCTCTCAGCGCACATGTCTCTATTCTTCAATCTCTCTTATTTTTTAATCCCTTCCCTGGGTGGTTGATGGATAAACAAGAAGTTGTGGGCTCTTGCCCCTAGCAGTCTACTAGATTCTCTTCTTCTACTCGCAACAGTGAGCTTTCCCACAGAGGGGTTGCACTACAACTGGGTCTGCAGCAGATTTGCAATTGACATCGGTCGACGATGCTCTTGGTTTAGCTTAATCGAGATGAGTTACAACATGTCCCACCGGCCAGGTATACAATTGATTGGTCTCATACATATTGCATTTTCTACGTCCCCATTCTGGGTCAGATGCCAATTTGGGTGTGATCGTCCCAAATGAGGGAACCGAATATCCAGTTCCATTTTCAGTCTATGCTTCGCACTTGGCTTGATACCTCGCTGTTTGGAGGATGAGAGAGCTTTCAGCCCTTTGCTATTAGCTTCAGTTGTGCCTTTTCTGGAGAATATGATGCCCTTTCTAGCAAATATGGTGCCCTTTCTGGCAAGTACGTTGACAACGGGGAAAAGATAGAAAACCTAACTCAACTGTGCCCCTAGTTCATCATTTTGACCATTTTTTGTTTTCGGCCTCTGCTAAAACAATTTTGACCAATATGAAAGTTAGATTAATATGCTTGTTCGATTTTCTGATTTGAAATCATGCAAGTCAGGCTATGAGCACTGAAAATTTTCCTTTTTTGGGTCCAAGAAATGGTCCTTGGAAAAAAATGGAGTAATTTTCGAGAAAATTAGTCAACTTTATTAAAATTCTCAAAACTGTTTTTACAAATGGCCACTTCTCGACCAATACAGAATTTACTCTTGAGATGCATAACCTCAGATCCAAAGCAATGGAAAATTGCCCCTTGTCTAAATGGCATTACACGGTAATGGAAAGTTGCCCCTTGTCTGAATGGCACCACAATGCACTATAATCAATCCTCAAAGTGACGATCACAACCAAACTCTCGGATACAGAGAAGACAAAGATGATCAGAACCATTACATGGACACAGTCGATTTGGAAATGTTTATGGCTGGACTTCAGAATGAAATTGCCTACGTATCCCGAAGATGGAAATCAAGCCTTACGTAGTTCCGGGTTAAGGTACACTCGAGTGTTGACACTCTCCTTTTGCGCTCTAACTTTTGCCAAGGCCACCCTTCTGGGTTTTCAACCTTGCAAGCTCTATTTTTCTTTTGTTTTCATTTGTTCTCTTCTTTTCATTTCTTCATTTTTTTTTCATTTTTGTTCTTTTTCTTTTTGCTCTACTCTAACTTTTTCCTAGGTCGCCCTTCCGGGTTTTCGGCCCAACGAGCCTCTCAAGGATAAAAAGTGTAACATGTCCATGTTGAATGGTCATAGGATCTCGAAGCCATCTGAATCCAGGAGAATGGCTGCTGTTTGCTAATGATGTAAGAGTCCATCCAATGGGGGCTGAAGTTTCCCCTAGTGTTGCGGATAGGAACTCGATTTTCCTTCAACAAAAACTTTCTTTTCTCTATTCTGGGATTTGGCTTTCTTGCTAGTCTTCATTGGTTTGCAAAATGATCCATCTTTTGAATCTTCGAGCACATCTGACATTTTTTGCCTCTAGTTCAAGGGCTACTTCTGATCTTGCTTTGCAAGCTTCCTTTGATGACATCTGATCTTCTTGATCTGACTTCTTGCCCCTAGTTCAAGGGTTGCTTCCAAATCTGGCCTGGCAGGCCTCCTTTGATAACATCTGATCTTCTTGATTTGAACTTCTTGCCCCTAGTTCAAGGGTTGCTTCCAAATCTGGCCTGGCGGGCCTCCTTTGATGTCATACGACTTTATTACCCCTAGTTCATGGGTTGCTTCAAATCCGGCCATACAAGCCTCACATTGTGGTTGACCGTTGAACATTCTGAATCCAAGGTTCAAGGTTTGAAAGCAAAGAGGGGTCGAGTCTCGAGGCCGAGAGCAATCCTATGCTGCACAATCTCAAGATCAATTCCACGCATGTCTTCGCAGGACTACACAAAACATTTTTTGAAATCTTTTAAGAAAGCGACTAGTCGCTCGTGAAGACAATGTAGAACCAATCTGGATCAAGCCAAGATCATTCCCAGTACTCACAATAACAAACATGATCTCATTTATTAAGGGCTTAGCATGCCTTTCTTTCACTCAATTGATCAAATTTTTGCAAATCCCGGGGAATTCCTCCCTCTTTGTTTTCATCACAGTGTTCAAAAAGTTTTGAAAAACTTAGGTCAATACAATGATTTCAAGGCACAAAAAAGTAGGTGAAAAGCACTACCGTTTCATTCAAATCTTTTGGCACAACTGGCTTCAATGGAAGAAACAGACTCAAAAGAAAAAGTGTAAAAGACAAACACAAAACAAGCAAGTGATGTCTGAGGTAACATTCCCGAAATCACCCGATTCTAACACAACAGGACTGACTCGATACAACAAGACAGACTCAACTGACTCAGTACAAAAAGACTGACTCAAAACAACAAGACTGACCCAATATCCAAATCAAAAAGTAAAGCAAACAGTATTCGCAAATTGCTCAAAACAGAGCGTGCCATACGCCACATCCGGAGTAAACTAGGTGCCACTAGTAGGTGGTTCATCCCCGATCACATAATAACACAGGTCCAGAGTACCCGGGGGATATCAGACCCTTCTAAAGCTATGGTTCCAAGACTACCATGCAAAAGAGAAAACAGACAGCATCTTAGCCTGATTTCACCAGAATAGATATGAGCATAGCTGAATGACTGTACTCTTTACTGAATTCTGCCCCAAGATTTTCTGCCTCAATACTAATACCCTAAAACACTGTTGTCCTCAGACTGATACCCAGACTTGCAACTGATACATACAACTTGTAGAGACACACTCTAACAGCACATATTAAGCAAGTAAGAGCCAAAACACCCCTATGGTCGGGTAGGGTTTCCCTGTCCTATTTTGTAAGGAGCTAGGGTTTCACTACGCACGCATGCAATTTCAAACAACCTACATTTGGGTAAGCAACCTGTCCTAGTTTGGAACAGACTCTAAGGCTTCTGATATGCAACTAGGTCGAATGGTCAAAAAGGGTGCCTCGGCAAAACTGAGGTTTGTGTTCCCATCGTGACAGAGCCCGTAACCGGTCAGCCTTATGGCACGCTTTTCCAAGCAAGCCTCCGACAACCGTTCAAGAATAACAGATGGCAAACATTGTGACTTAAGTGCACCAATGCACATGCAATGCAAAGAAACACATAAGTGTAGATAAAACAACATATCATGATATTCAAGTCAAGTTCTCTAAACCCCAGCAGAGTCGCCAAAAACTGTAGGCCGCTCGAACTTCCTCCGCGCGCCCCCCCTTTCGGAGAAGGCGTGGATTCGGGTTCATAGCTACTACAGTTCAGACTCCTGTCACGGTTCTAAATCTAATCTCAAAAAGTGCAATGTAAGACTGATAAATCACCAAAGAGTCCAAATCCGGGAAATTGTTTTGGAAAATCGATTTTAATCAAAAAGCGCCAAACATGGACTGCTTTGCCAGATTTCAGAGTCGCAACCTAAATATTTTGTTTTTGGGAAATTTAGGAAACCCTGACTCGTGTCTAAGGCCACGTGTCCATCATCACCAAAGTTGCCTCGGCTCGGGAACTTGGGTACGAGAGGGGAAGGTCCTGAAATGAGAACCCCCACTCACCCAATCAAAGGATCGGCCTCTAATAACATGATATGTTGTTTTATAAACCTCATGTGTTCTTATTTCGGTTATTAGCTAACTTTACTACGTGATGCGCACAGCATACAAGTATAGACTAGATCACCTGAATTGGAACAAAACAATTCAATGTTTGTTTTCAAAAATGGTTTGAATTTGCCACCCTCAAGTGGGCTTAGAAATGCATATTTGCCACCAAACAAGGTGGGCTTCAAACATGATGATTTGCCACTCCAAGTGGACTTAAAACTCACATTTTGATGAATTATTCCAATTCAAGTAATGAAGCCTTCATCCACAGGCATTCATGCAGTTTAGCATATAAGCAAATAGCCTCATGGCAAGCATGCTATCATGGCAACACTCACACACATGCAAATATGCTAAAGCGTAAACACTTACAGTGTACTCCAAGCCAAAACAGAAAACTAGTTAGAAATCATGCATGATCCTAACTATATAGAATGCCTAATGCAACACATGCAAAAATGCAACTAAATAGGCTTGGCTATCTAAGATGGCATATGAAATGCAACAATTGGATACACATATTCAAATAGGTATTGAAATACGATACAGTTTGAATAATGCGTCGAGCCCGGTGCATGCAACACAAATGAATGATGCACGCATGCAAGCATAAGGATGCTAATCAAAACATGCCCTAAAAATAACCATCAAAAGCTGATAAGTAAAAGGGAGAAAGAAGTGGGGTTGGAAGACATACACACACACGCACCCTTATTACAACACTGTGCCCTCACGAAGGAGGGTCAAAATAGATAGGCTAAGCTATGCTAAGCTACTTACTACAAATCAACTAATTAACTATTCTAGCTAATTAATTATTACAAAATCGAATTGAATAACTAGCTACACCAAGCTAATTAATTACAAACCGAATTAATTAATTAAACACTTAACTAATTAATTACAAAACAATTAAGCTATTGAACTAAGCAGCTAAACAATCCAGATGAATGGCCTCGGAAAGTGAGGGGAATATGCATGCTCAGTTGGCTTCGCCCCGAAAATCCACTACCTTGCCTCTAAATGCCTCTGTTTGCACATCTTTGAACCTCTGAAAATTGTGCCAACCTCCAGATTGTTTCTGTTTGATCCCAAGAACATGCTGACGAACTGATCGGCTAGAAATGATAGCCATTGGCCAGTATTAGTGGCTGGTCGGCTAGGGCATGTGGCCGGTCGGCCACTAATTCCTGCAATTTCTCCTTTTGCTGCAACAGAGCACAAACAGAGGCATGGCAGTGTATTTGTAAGGAAATGTGTGTGCAACTACCCTCCTTATCATATTTCAAGCTCAAATGAGCGTAGTACTCGGCTCTCAAGCCACCAACCATGCATCTCAATACATGGTGGCCAAAGAGTCAAGCTTGCACAATGTTAGTGAATGCACACATAAGACTCTAAGTGTCGTCACCCTATCATGCATGATCAAGGGTAACAACGACCAAGAAACGGAACACGATTCATCACTTTGAGTATGAAACGTGCCACATTTCTAGTATTTGGATTAACGTCCGATCCAAACACATGCAATGCAACACACATATGTTCTCTTGGCATATTTTACTTTACTCGATTCTTGTTTACACATTTTACATTACCAATCCATTCTTTAATTGGTTAAGTCCAATATGCAAGTCCTCTAAGGAGAGAAGGTCAACCAAAAGAATGGTTTAAGGCATAGGAGAGACCATGCCTTTGACTAGGAGGAACCCTCAAAAGAGGGTTAAAGCCATTTAAGCATGAGCCTCAATCCCAAGCTCAAACACAATCTCAAGGCCAAACAACCCTCAAATGAAATGGAAGAATTAAGAAATGAGAAAGGTGGCGGATGTTTAGTGTTGAAATGGCATGCTAAAGACCTTAAAGCATGCAAGCAATGCAAACATGGCATGTTGAGGACCAAAAACATCAAAGCTAATAAAGAGCAATACACAAGAGGCATGCAACACATAGCACAAATGTCCAAACCAACCCTGGACAGAGCTCAATCATGCCAAAATAATGGCCTAAACATGCTGAAATGGAAGCTCAAAATACTAGGAGAACATGCACACATGTTGGCCTATAAGCAAGGCATAATACACAAACCTCAAAAGCTATGAAGAAGTGAAGTATATGAGAGTGTGACTACACTATATGCATTGAAATTACATGCCAAATGGTACCATACCATGCAAACATCACATACACAACATGTTAAAGGCCTCAAAACTCAAAGCTAGTGAAGCCATTTACACTATAGCTATACAAAGCAAGCCCCAAAAGACCAAGACCACTCAAAACAATCCTAAAGCATGTCAAAAAAATGCCAAAAACATGCTAAAAACATGCTGGAGTATAGCCAAGACAAGTTAGAATGAAAGGCCAAAACATCAAGTATGTAAAGCTAGTGAGCGTGATTGCACTATAAGTACAAAAATCAAGCAAGAGGTGACCCAACCAACCAAAATCAGAGTTAAAGCAAGTCTAAAAAGTCACAAAAACATACTTGAAATGAGCTAACACAAGCCACAAAAATATGCTACTTTGTAGTGCTAACAAGGCATAGCATGGAGAGGGGGAGGCCACCCCCTCCTATTTGGGACCTCAAAACAAGTTTTCTACCACTGAAATTCCTCTGGAATTCAGTGGTTAAAGGGGCAAAAAAAGGTTGTTTGAAATATTTTAAAAGATGGCTCAACACTTAGCAAATAAGCAACAAAGAAGGGTGGACTACTCCTAACTTCAAAGAGGCCTCAAACCATCATTTTAAACACTTAAAAATAGAGGTTTTTGTAGTTCACAACTAGGCCAAAATCAGCATGCAAAGGTGGCCAAGATTGTGTACAAAAATAAGCTTAAAAGATGGAGATGCTCACCCTTGAAGCACAACACAAGAACAGCCAATTTTCTTGAGCCAAAACCAACCTTTTGGAGCTCAAACAAAGTCTCAAGCTACCTTAGCCCAAAGATGATCAACCTTGGTTAAGGAAGTGTATGCAAAGATGTAGGGAATTCTCACTTTCAAGCCTAAAACAAGAGGAGAGAGAGAGAATTCTAGAGAGAGGAGAGAATTTGCTCACAAATCTTCTAGAGAGAGAGAGAGTTTTAGTGTGAGAAGCTCCCAAACTTGTCAACTTGTTTTTCTCCAAAATGAGTGATATGGCTCCATATATAGCAAAAAGAAAGCATTTGGTCGAAATATCTGATAATAGAGACAGCTAGAGCATTTGGAAGACAACTGGAGCAAAAGATCTGCAAATTCTGAGTTTTCTGGACATTTCTGGCCGACCGGCCATCTTTTTGGCCGACCTGCTACTTTGTTGGCTGACTGGCCACTTCTGTGGCCGACTGAAAATTGTGCTCTGTAGGTCCAACTTCAAATGGCCATAACTCCTTCATCTGGACTCCTTTTCTGTTCATTATTGTGTCTAAATTGAATCCCCGAAAGTAAGATTTCCAATGGTGGCAGCCTCACATTAAAATTCCAAGTGTGCAAAAAGTTATGCTTATTTTAGTGAAGACTGCGCAGTTTTGGCTCAACCGGATTCATGCCCAACTTCAACCAACCATATCTCCCTCATCCGGACTCGGCTTGAGGAGATTCTTGAATAAAAAATGATGCCCTGGAAGTATTCTTTCCAATGGTGGTGACCTCATAGCTTAAATCCAAGTATAAAAATGATGTGCTTGATTTAGCAAGGGCTGCTCGACTCTCTCTTAACAATTCATGCCCAACTTCTTCCCCAACTTGGTATCTTCCCTCTTCTCCTCTTTTCTTCAACTCCAAACCTCTAAACAAGATGTTTTGGAAGATTTTTCAAAGATTTCACCTCTCTTTCATTCATTTCCACTTTGTCCTTGCCCAGTTTACCGAAAAGCGCAACATTTAACAAAATGCGAACGTTGGAACATCGTAGGAACTTTATTTCAAAAATATTTTGAAAGAGAGGGTTTTAAGGTCTAAAAACCATTCAAAATAGTTTTGGTCCAAAATGGGGTGTGAGGTTAGGATTTGACTCTCCTCCTGCCAAAGAAATTGAATCTTTGCACTGCACATCTTTCAACACCAAGTAAACAATCAGTAGCGCCCAAGTCTTAAGGGCGGTCAAAAATGGGGTGTCTACAGGGGTCTGTGTACTATCATGGACAATTGACAGATATTGTTGAGATTTAAGTTTAGTATGTTGCAGGCCCGTTAGAACCAAACTGTCAAGTGGTGGTGAAGATGTCTCAAAGAGGTTTATTTGATATGAATTCAACTGATCCAGAAATTGAGCCAATCATTTGTTCTACACATTTACAGCAGATGAGGGCCGAGATGAAGGCCTTTGTGTCATAAAAGGCGAGTGTGGATCCCAACAGACAGGTTCGATATAAATTAAATTGTTTGATAGTTAAATTTTCACACAACATATATATACATATATATAATAAAATTTGAATATAATTAACATATTATGTATGGACTGTCATAGGTTCCTGATGCATCAAGTGGCCACCAAGTATTTAGGGAATCTCCAGGAGATGAGACTCCATATACACCACCACCAGAAGATCGTGTATAAAATGTTTCTTTGCATTATAAGCTAAGAATAACCATGCATTAACTGTCCACAGCCCAAAATTATAGAGGCTAGTTCCATATTTAGAAAGAAACACAAAGGATTTTCCATTGTTAGCATGAAACATGGCACACATGACTGCCTAGGCATGAGAGACTTATGAAAGAAGACGAGACTTGAATCGAGTTCTCGGTTTGGGAGTTAGAGCCGGATTTCACTCTAGGCAAACTAATTCCTTAAAAAACATAGAATTCGAGGTGTTGACGCCCCAAAATCACCAAACGGCATGGGACTAGCATGAAACTTAGCACACACGACCGCCTAGGCAAGAGAGACTTGTGGGAGAATACCAAACTCGAATCGGGTTCGCAGTTTGGGAGTTACAGCCGAATTTCACTCTAGACAAACTAGTTTCTTAAGAAACTTAGAATTCGATGTGTTCACGCCCAAAAATCACCAAACAACGTCAGATTAGCACGAAACTTGGCACACACGACCGCCTAGGCACGAGAGACTTGTGGGAGAAAACGGGACTCGAATCGGGTTCCCGATTTGAGAGTTAGAGTTGGATTTCACTCTAGATAGACCAGTTTCTCAAGAAACTTAGGATTCGAGGTGTTAACACCCCAAAATCACCAAACAGCGTCGGATTACCACGAAACTTGGCACACACGACTGCCTAGCAACAAGAGACTTATAGGAGAAGACAGGACTCGAATCAGGTTCCCAGTTTGGGAGTTAGAGCCGTATTTCACTCTAGATAAACTAGTTTCTTAAGAAACTTAGAATTCAAGGTGTTAACACCCCAAAATCACAAAACAACCTCGGAATAGCACGAAACTTGGCACACAGGACCGCCTAGACACGAGGGACTTATAGGAGAAGACGGGACTCGAATCAGGTTCCCAGTTTGGGAGTTAGTGCCAGATTTCACTCTAAACAATCTAGTTTCTTAAAAAACCTAGAATTCGAGGTGTTAACGCCCCAAAATCACCAAACGGCGTCGAAGTAGCAGGAAACTTGGCACACACGACCATCTAGGCACAAGAGACTTGTGGGAGAAGACGAGACTAGAATCGGATTCCTAGTTTGACAGTTAGAGCCGAATTTCACTCTAGACAAATTAGTTTCTTAAGAAACTTAGAATTCAAGGTGTTGACGCCCCAAAATCACCAAACGGCATCGGATTAGCACGAAATGTGGCACACACGACCGCCTAGGCATGAGAGGCTTGTGGGAGAAGATAGGACTCGAATCAGATTCTCGGTTTGGGAGTTAGAGCCGTATTTCACTCTAGACAAACTAGTTTCTTAAGCAAACTAGAATCCAACGTGTTAACGACCCAAAATCACCAAACAGTGTCAGAGTAGCATGAAACATGGTACACACAACCGCCTAGGCATGAGAGACTTGTGAGAGAAGATAGGACTCGAATTGGATTCCCGGTTTGGGAGTTAGAGCCGGATTTCACTCTAGACAAATTAGTTTATTAAAAAACTTAGAATTTGAGGTGTTGACGACCCAAAATCACCAAACAACAAAGGTTAGCACGAAACTTGGCACACACAACCGCCTAGGCACGAGAGACTTGTGGGAGAAGACGGGACTCGAATTGGGTTCCCAGTTTGGGAGTTAGAGCCGAATTTCACTCTAGGCAAACTAGTTCCTTAAGAAACTTAGAATTCTAGATGTTGACGCCCCAAAATTACCAAACGGCGTCAGATTAGCACGAAATCTGTCACACACGACTGCCTTGGCACGAGAGACTTGTGGGAGAATACGAGACTCGAATCAAATTCCTTGTTTGGGAGTTAGAGCCGGATTTCACTCTAGACAGACTAGTTTCTTAAGAAACTTAGAATTCGAGGTGCTAATATCCCAAAATCACCAAACGGCGTCGGAGTAGCACAAAACTTGGCATACATGACCTCCTAGGAATGAGAGACTTGTGGAGAAGACAGGACTCGAATTGGGTTCCCGGTTTGGTAGTTAGAGTCGAATTTCACTATAGACAAACTAGTTTCTTAAGAAACTTAGAATTCGAGGTGTTAACGCCTTAAAATCTCCAAACGACATCGGAGTAGCACGAAACTTAACACACACAACTGCCTAGGCACGAGAGATTTGTGGGAGAAGACCAGACTCGAATCGGATTCCCAGATTGGGAGTTAGAGCTGGATTTCACTCTAGACAAATTAGTTTCTTAAGAAACTTAGAATTCGAGGTGTTGACGCCCCAAAATCACCAAACGGCGTTGGATTAGCACAAAACTTGGCACATACGACCGCCTAGGCACGAGAGACTTGTGGAAGAAGACGGCACTCGAATCGGGTTCCTGGTTTGGGAGTTAGAACCTGATTTCACTCTAGGCAAACTAGTTCCTTAAGAAACTTAAAATTCGAGGTGTTGATGTCCCAAAATTACCAAACGGCGTCAGATTAGCACGAAACTTGGCACACACGACCGCCTTGGCACGAGAGACTTGTGGGAGAAGACAGGACTCAAATTAGGTTCCCAGTTTGGTAGTTATAGTTGGATTTCAGTCTAGGCAAACTACTTCCTTAAGAAACTTAGAATTTGAGATTTTGACGCCTCTAAATCACCAAACAGCATCGAATTAGCACAAAACTTCGCACACACGACCGTCTAGGCACGAGAGACTTGTGGGAGAAGACGAGACTCGAATCAGGTTCTTAGTTTGGGAGTTAGAGTCAGATTTCGGTCTAAGCAAAATTATTTACTTAATTATCTTTGTAATTGTATAGTAGTTAAATTTTTATATTTTTTTGTAATTAATATATTAACATATAATTATATTGTCATTAATTATTTTTATTTTTTGTTTTCAAATATTTCTCGAGTAGGAGTTTGCTTCTTGTGGAATGCATGCCTGTAGAAAATGTGACTAACTTTTATTTTTGTTACCCACAGAGAATGATGAGTTATGAACAACATTATGTATTTAAACATTATATATGTATTATGAAATATTATGTAGTGTGGTAATTTTGTTGATGTGTAGTTATGGATGCAAGAATATTTTTATTATAGAGAAATTGTTATTTTTATACATAAATTTTTATATTATTTTGCAATTATTGGTTTCTTTTTCAATTGTTTTTCATTTAATACAAGTAATTTTAATATTTTTATTAATTTTATTGTAGTTTTTTTTTTTTTTTTTTTTTGCGACGGTACCACACCGTCCCAAAAAAACATTAGAACCATTAGCGACAGTGGTCATGTCGTTGCAAAAAAAAAAACAATTAGGGACAACATTTCTTATCGTCTCAAATAAAACTTTTAGCGATGGTAAAATAGTGCCATCGCAAAAGGTCTTAATTTTTTACATATTATAGGCGATAGTAAAATATCGTCGCAAAAGGCAACAATTGCCGTTGCAAAAAAAGGCGACGGCATGATACCACTGCTAAAACTTTTTTGCAACACTCTCTGTTGTGACTCCTCATTTGCCGTCGCTAAAAGTTTTTTGAAACGGCATTAAGAGTATTAGCGACGACATTTTGCCGTCACAAAAACCTAAAATTTTTGTAGTGTAACTCTTTCTCTAGTTTTAGCAGGAAAAAATTAATTCATCCTGCTGAATTTTATTCCAAAGAATTTTTTTCAGTGGAGCTCGTTGTACTTAATGATCAACTTCATACATATATTATCGACATGATATCCAGTAGTGAGTTCTCAATGTTAATTGGAATTGCCGATCTTGCTAAGAAAATGATAGAGACTAGAAGAGACAAAATATATCCATTGGTGTATTTGCTCTTGACTTTAGTATTAATCTTACCTGTTGCAACTGCTACTGTTGAGAGGGTATTTTCAGTTATGAATATTGTGAAAAATCGGTTGCGGAACCGAATAGGTGATGAATGGATGAATGATAGCTTGATTGTCTACATTGAGAGAGATATTTTTGATGGCATTGACAATGATACTATTATGGAAAGATTTCAAAAGATGAAAACTTGTTGGGGTCAATTGTAAAAGTCCAAAATTAAAAACTTTTTGTAATGAATATTAATTTTTAATGTTTAACATTAGCTCGAAAAAATATTATTATGTTATTGTTATTGATTGGGAAAGAAAAATTTTGAAATTATAATTAATAGGTGTCCCCTATATTAAATTCTTAATTCCACCGTTGTAAATGACAATTTCTTTCCAAAAAAAAAACTACCGTTTGTGTATGAGTTTTGAATTGTATGCTTTTTGATGAAATACAAATTTTTGTTATCAATAATCTTGATTCCAAAACTAAAAACACGATACCAAAAAAATTGAAACAGCAAAAGCAAAAGAGAAAAACACAAAAATGTACTACCTTTTAACAGAGATTCTTGACACAGATTCTTGAGTGTAAATGGATAAAGGTGTGAGTTATTGCACCTCATTTCTGACATGATCCACTCCTGCATCACTGCCCCTCCAGGAGCAAGGACCAAAATATATATATATATATATATATTTCTTTACGTCTCATTGAGTTACATTTGTTGCTGATTTTTTGTAATAAAAAAGTAAAAATATAAATTTACATTATTTTTTATTATTTTATATCACTTTTTTTCTTTTTTTTCTTTTTTTTTGTAAAAAGTCAAAAAATTATTCTAAATATATATATACTTTTTTGGAGATTTTTTTTAAAGGTCCCTAGTATTAAGATTTTATAATATAAAAAACACCCGATATTTTCATAATGTCTAATGTCCCTCAACATCGATCCAAAAAAAATTCAATTCAGAGAAAATTTAATCCAAAGAATTTTTCTAGACACATCACAGAGAAAATTCCAAATTTCTTTGGACATATCACAGAGAAAATTTCAAATTTCTCTAGACTCTCCAAATTTCTCTAGACATATCACAGAGAAAATTCTAAATTTCTCTAGACATTCTAAATTTCTCTGGCCATATCACAGAGAAAATTTTAAATTTTTCTAGATACATCACAGAGAAATTTGTTTTTGGCCCATTCAAATTTCCCCATGATCAATCCGGATGAGGGACTTCTTGGGTTTGATTTGATATTAGATTGATTGACATTCATATATTGGTGTTCCTTGTAGGAGCAATAGGGTAAGCGAGTTTTTTATGGAATAAAGGAGGTAGCGATGTAACCATGCACTGATTTTTGCTCATGTAGAGTGTAAAATCCCTTCATCATTTTGGATATAATTTGGATAACCAGAGGATCTGGTTCGATGTTCCTCGGGACTACTGGTAGAAAAAATGTGTTGTCTTCTAGTGGTAGTTTGTGAAAATGAAGATCAGAAAAAGAGAGGGGGTCAAATTTTTCTAATTTGATATATAGGTATAGGTTTAAGGACTTTAGACATCAAAAAATAATATTGTGGTTCTCTTTCATTACTAAAAATGAGAGAGGAACCTTAGACTAATTTTCTCTACTTTTTTTAAATAATTAAAAAAAATATACTTATTTAGGTTATATGAAACAACCCCTACATTCTATCCGTTCCAAAATATTAGTCTTTTATTTCATTTTTTATTTTCCTAAAATATTAGTCTATTTTTAAAAATTAAGAACTAAAATAATATAAATTTCTTATTTTGTCTTTCTTTTAAATTCATTAATAATATAAAAAGTACAATTATGACAATTAATATTTCCTAAAAAATGTACTATCAAAAATTAATTTTAAAAAATTAATTTTTTTTAAGTATAATAATTATACTATTAAAAAAATTAAATTCCCCCAAAAAAATTATTATTTTGAGACAAACAAAATGTTTCGTTTTTACCCTTTATAGTCTTTTATGACTTGTGATAGATTAAAACTAAATAAATAAATTGTGGTCTTATTTGGGAAATTGGCTATTTTAGTAAATTATTTTAGTTTTTGACTATTTCAAGAAGCTAAAATTTTTATGTTTTGGAATATAATTAGATTTTTTTTATAGTTAAATGTGATATTTGTGAGAAAAAAAAATAAAATGATTATGAGTTTGATGTGACATTTTGTCTTATTAACTATTTTAATTTATTTTATCTTTTATAAATTTTAGCTTAAAAAACTCAATTTTAACCTTTGTCAAACAAAACCAATAATTAAAAAGATAATAATTATAGTTGAACATGAATATCATCCTACTGTACACATAAAAAGTAAATGAATAAATAAAATAAAAAATAAGACAAATTATATTATACACCCAGACACGCCATAATACATGTCATAAGCAAGCAATTTGATGTTGCGAACTCGTTCATCCAAACAAAAGAGAAAGTTAAAGCTTGTTTTGGTAACTTAATTAAAAGTCATTTTGTTGGATCATATTTTATATATATATATATATATATATGTGTATGTTTTAAAAAAAAATTAAAAATTAACTTTCAACTTACTTTCAAAACCAGCTTAACTTAAATTTATCAAGTACTCATTGTCTGCCTATCAAAAACAATAAATAAATAAAAATCCTCATCGTGTGGTTGGCTTTTTCCTTCAATAGCACACCACTAGCTGTGCAAAAGTACCATAAATCATGAAAATTTATTTTAAATTTTGTCTCAAACGTGACGGTGTGGTATAAATTTAAAAGGAATTGAATTTCATCTAATTCCTAATCTGGGCTAGAAGATATTGTTCAGGCCTATATGATCTACCATAAGTTTTATTTTAATAATTTAAATTATTCATTTTGTAAGATTCTTCGTGTATATCATCTACATAACAAATTAAGTTAATTTGATAATCGTTACCTATATAATTTATTACATTTGTCATCGAAAAAATAAGTGGTTTAATTTTTTAAAGTATATTTATCGTTCATTTTTTTTTTTTTTTGACACAAATATAATAAATTGAATATGTTACGAGCGGATCGATCTAATTTTTTGAAAGATAATATACACGAAAGATCTTATAAAGTGAACTATTCGAATTATCAAAATGAAACTTATGATAAGTCTCACCTACAATAAATACAAACTATTAATTATTTCTTCCAAATAAAATATATTTTGAATGTATATAGTATTGATGTTTTTAATTCATATCGGGTAAATTATCAATGAGTTTTAATAGTTGGACTTAATTCCCATCAAATCTTATTTAAAATAAATTCTAATAAAATTGTTACTAAAAATAATTTTGCGACAACTTTTTGTATATGTCCCTAAAAATTGATAATTAGTAAATTTCTTGATCACGATTTTTATAAATAGTTACTAAAACTTACAATTAGTAACTTTTTTCTACGATAAATTTTTTAAATTATCGTTAAAAGTTGAAAATTAACAACTTTTTTATGACAAAATTTTTAACTATCACTAAAAATGAATAATTAATAATTTTTTAATAGTGTTTAATTAAAAAACGTCATTAATTATGACAAAACCTATTAAACAATAAATTCAAGATCTACACGTAAGTCCCATTGAATTTTAGGCCAAAAAACGTCATTTCCTAGTTAGACAAGATCATGACAACACACCAAACATCGTGAACAAATAAGACACTTCATTCCTTACCAGATGATTATTCAGTATTCTCAGAGTATAGATATGTAGTGCTCCATAAGGTTTTGATTAGTAGGTGGGGGCTCACGATTTATGTTGGGAATAGGAGAATAACATGAGTAATAATGCTAGGGATCATGAAAAATATATCATGAAATTCATCATGAAGATTTTTCATCCCTTGATTAATGTGTGGTATTTTATTGTATAGGTAATCCAAAGGTGAAGAATCTTTCATAATCATCTTCATGATATTTTTTTTATGATTCCTAACATTCTTGTAACACGAGACTAAATAATTGGTAATTAACTTGGAGTGTGATCATGTGATATTACGGGATTATTGAATAATTTCCCTTCCTTACACTTGGCATAAATAGAACACCAGGAGGGCTGAATCTACATTATGAGACACACACACACACACACACACACACACAAAATGGAGAAGCCAAAGAGAGCTCAGAGACCCCATTGTTTGGTATTGCCACACCCAATACAAGGCCACATAAACCCAATGCTCCAATTCTCAAAGCGTTTGGAGCACAAGGGAGTCAAAGTCACACTAGCCATCACCCAATTCATTTTCAACAAAACCATGAATGGCACCTCCTCCAGTTCCATCTCCGTCGAGACAATTTCTGATGGCTACGACCAAGGCGCACTACAACAAAATTAAATTTTTACGACTTGCGATGCATGCCGTAAAAACTCTTTCACGGCATGCACACAAATGCCGTTATATGACATGCCGTAGAAAGTTGAGTATTATTTACGACATGCAGGTAAAGTTGTAAAAAGTAATAAATTAAACATTAATGACATACTTTGTATGTCGTATATAACTTTTTACGACATTTTTGTCATGCCATAAATCATTATACTTTCCGTGGCATAATTTTGCATGCCGTAGAAGATTATTTTTAAAAAATTAATAGCATACTTTGCATGCCGTATATAATATTTTACGGCATTTTCTTGCATGTCATAAATCATCACACTTTTCACGACATAATTTTGTATGCCGTAGAAGGTCATTTTAATATATTTATGACATACTTTGTATGCCGTATATAATCTTTTACGACATTTTCTTACATGCCGTGAATGCTATAAATCATTACACTTTTCACGGCATAATTTTGCATGCCGTAGAAAGTTATTTTTAATATATATTATATATATATATATATTTATATAGGAATATGGCCTTGCCTAACCGTATGTAGACAGTAGTTTATAAACTGTAACCTGTTACAAACCAAGCAGAGGCACCAACTATGAAGTAAGCAAAAAAATCTAATATCCATACACCAAACAACCTGCCTACTAACTTTTATTCTCAACTTCTATCATATCAAGTTAATAACAACCTCAAACATATAAATCAAAAAAAGTATCCAAATCATAAGATTCATTTATCAACATGATCTACACAATGAAAGACGGCAAACTTTTCCCATCTGATTATGCATTTATCCAGAGTTTTAAATCACATGATCTACACTATGAAAGAACTGTCCAAGTACAAGTTTTGGGATCCAATAGTACCCAGAGATGATTATGATCACCATCCTTCACAACTGTTGGCAATGCAACACTTATCACTTAGCTGTAACAATCAGCTTTCTTGTTTATCAGACACCATGGTGTCGGCATCTCAAGTCTCTGTCACCGAATTATCATCATCATCACCATCTTCACTTGCTGCATATAACACAACAAGAAGCCATTTTGCCCTAGTTATTACTCGACAAATACAAAAACAAAAAGAATTCAACTTTACATCTTAGATTACAAATGGTATGGCCAATATAAAATTCAAAAAACCACAAATTTCAAATCAAATATCAATACATACAACTTTACACATCTCAAATGACAAACAAATAGAAGATGGAAAAAAGAAACCACACGTATCAAAAACATTCTGATGGCAGTAGTGTCACAGAAATGTTCACAGCATAGTCCAAACCACATAAGATCACATGATTAAGTTACAAATTCATTGCTCATAAAGTGATGATAGAATTAAACAGCAACTTTCATAAATGTAATATATTCACTTAGAGCAATATTTGAAAATTTTCTTCCCAAGACAAAATATTGAAAAAAATATTACAAAAATAGCTTTCTAAATTTTGTGGGAAACTTTTAGAAAGGGCCAGCCCATTCCGATGCAGCACATTAATAACTATGTTCGAAGGACTATGTGTGAGTACGTGTCAGTCACTGCCATGGAAATTTACTGAGGTCATAAGCTAGGAAAAGCAAAAAAATTAAAAAAATTGAAAACTCAGAGAAATGAAATAAAAAATTAAAAAAATTTAAGGTTAATCTTTGCCCCTGCAGATGTCCTATCTTATGGACAAAAAAATTATTCAAATAATGCTACAACTTATAGCAGGTAGCAGACCCAAAAATGATTTTAATGGAGAGAGATTACGACACTTTAACTGCTGTGCATGCTCATGTCTGTATCCAAGTGAATATGCCTATTTTGATGCCTATGTTTATTGGCAGTGTCAACAAAACTATTCATGTTATATACACATTCTACCAGTTGAATAGAATTGCTTACATGGCACAACTTTAGGGGTTCTTTTGAAGCCAGAAAGTGCATGTCATACTCCATGTCACTGCAGAAGATGCATATATAACAATAAGTTTTACTGTGTTACATGTATTAAGATGTATTGATCCATGAGCAAATTAATGTAATAGTCTAAAAACTTGATTTTAACAGAAAGCTCTATGAGAGAGAATTATCAGACTAAGCCACACTAAAGTTACTCTAAAAAACCATAGTTATATGTTAATTAAAAGATACTGGTACACACTATTTTCCACATCCATAGTTATGTGTGAGTATAAAATAGTGTTCCACAAATCATTTGATCTCTCTCTCTCTCTCTCTCTCTCTCTCTCTCTCTCTCCATTTGATGTACTTTCTTTGATGCTAAAATTCTTTCTAAAACAGTAAATCTTGAAACACACAAAATCAAATGATTCTATGGGCCACGTTTCTTTTGGAACACTATTAACCATGGCTGAAAAATTCGAGGCCATGCCTTCTCATATTTAAAGCACACTATAAATCTTTACGAAACTGCAATAGTTGGCCAAACAAGATTGTTAGCACTACTGGGATAAATCTTTAGAAGCCTACCTATTAACCAACCCCATCTAACCAGTATATGACCCGAAAAGTACCCACCAGTGTAGGCTAGGACAAACAAAAACAAAAATTTATGAAATTTCTCCACCATATTATAAATAGAGAAAAATTCCCCAAAAAAAATGGGAATCATACCCATTAACGAAGAAGCTATGCAAGATATTCCTACCATAAAAAATGGTTGAAACAATTTTGAATTTAAATCCAACAAAAAAAAAATGCAAATTTCATTTATACGGCAGCCAATTTTTTGAACACAGAGATGCAGAGACAAGTTATCCTCTGCTTCATATCAGAATTTACATACACACACATTGTAGTGATTTAAAAACCACAATCAACAATTATCGAATGCCAACGTGGATATGGTGAGAAAGGTGAAGACATTTGCGAATGCCAACGTGGATAGCCCTTTTGTTCAATCTCATTCCCTAAGAAACAACAAAAAGGAGCCTAAGGCTCTAACTTGGTACACTCGTGAGGCTGAAGCAAAACAAAGCTTGCATAGTTGAAGACTCTAAGAGTATTGCAGTTTTGGAAAGCAGCACACAAACACTCAAAAGAATACTGATTATTAATGATGGGAGAGGGAATACGATTCGTTGTATAGACAACAGTGAGAGCAACTTCTTCCCAAATTTGCTGAGGACAAGAGGCAGAGATAATAAAGACACAAAATGTGTCAACGATATATCTATGCGTGTTCAACAAGCCTATTCTGCTGGTATGTGCTTGGACAAGAACAATGATAGAATGTCATTTGTGTGAAGAACATTAAATGAACACTCTATATTCCATAGCATTATCGGCATGAAACACTTTTGATATAGCAAGAAAACTGAGTTTTTACCATGTTTACAAAGTCACAGTAGATCTTTGGTAATGCAGATCGATTATGCATCAGAGGTACCCATGTAAAACGTGAATAATCATCAACAAAAATAACAAAGTACCTGCAACCCCCCTCACCCCCAATGGTAGAAGAGATGAGGATCCCTAGACCTTGGAGGGAATAAGTTCCAAGTAGAGCAAACGACACAAAATCACTTTTATTAAAAGGCAAAACAAGTTTTTTGGCAAGTTAAAAAAAACAAAAAAAAAAAAAACAAACAAACAAACAATCAACATCTCCATTTTCTGTTAGACCTAACTAACAACTAGAGACTAAAGTTCTAAGTGACCAATAGACAGACATGACTGAACCAAGAATGCTAAAGACTGATAATTAGGGTGTTAAAGTTAAGGCAACAGACTGAACTGTGGGTGAAGGCTAAGAATGAATCTGAAGATTAATGAGCTTGAATAGAAGCCCAAGCTTACGGCCTATCCCAAGGGTCTGTCGCATCCACCTTGCACAAGACATCTTGTTGGAAATCTGGGTCGGGTTTCAAACTCGGGTTTGGGCGCACCATGGTGGCATGACCCAAGATCTGTTTGGAGACCCAGCTCTTTTGAAGATGGTGTTAAGAAGTGACACACTATAAGTGTAAACTTAGTGTAAACTTGGCCTATGTTAAACATACATGCATACTGTGAAGGATAGGTAAACGAGAAGCAAATGATTTGGAAGAGAAGACAGCAGAGTCAAATGTCATTTGATTACAGCAGGCAGAATCAAAGAACCAAGAAGGTACCTGAGGTGATTGACAAAGCAGTGGAAGGTGGTGAGAGAACCTATCTGAAAATGGTCACAAGATCACTAGCAGTGATATACTTGTAGAAGAGCAATATTCAGAAGTGGGAACCTCAGCAGCAGTGGCAGAAGCAGAGGGAGACAAGATTGCGTGTTTTCCTGTTAGGATTGTTAGCACTACTGGGATTTTGTCCACCTTATAATGACAAAATGCAAAGGTTAGCCAAACGTACATTCTTTCTTCTTTTTTAATAAAATCTCTTGTTACCGATCAAAATAAATAAAATAAAAAATCAATAATATACTTTATAAGACTAGAAAGTGTGGTTTATATATAATATTTAAATAAAATGTTTAAATTATTTCATATATCCAGTTCGGGTTTGGGGAAATCCCGACTCATTTGAGGCAGGTCCACACAACCAGGCCGAAATGGCCATCTCCAACCTATTCTATCATTTATTGATTTTTAAATTCACAGTTCATATACTTCTAGTAATAAAAGTGTAATCTCAGGAATCAGTTCCACATTCTGAGGAACCAAAGTTCAGACAAAAAGTGAACGTAAAAGCTCATGCATATTAAATCTTCTATAGAATTGACTTCATTTTCATGAGACCAAACTAAGCCAAAGTTAATATTTTAAACCTCTAGTTCAATGAATCAATTATACAAATTTCATCGGTTTGGAATAATGATATGAAATGCATGATTACAGGTTATTCACTTGAAATGGTTTCGTTATTCATTATACGAATAACCTAAATTACCTCCAAACCCCAGCCAATGCGCGTAGACCCATATAAATAGTTAATGCAAGCCATATTCCAACAAAACCGTGACCTTTAGAAAGAACGAATAAAGATGCAATGCTCACTATAGCCACCAGAACCTGATGATACATTAAAAAGTATTTGCAAAAGGAAGTTACAAAGTATATGTAAATGCAAATTTACATATTTGTTTTTTGTGTGGATGAAGGACTTGTAAATTTACCATGGAATATGCAGAATATGCAGAATATGCAAAATCAGATGCTCCAAAGTTCACACCATCAAAAACAAAGGCCAGGGAATTGATTGGCTGTGTGGCTGCAACAAACTGGTAGGAGTATAACATAAAGGTCAGTTTATTAGAGTCATGAAATAAGAACAATAGTAATATAAAACAACGGTTTTTCTTTCTTTTTTTTTTCAACTAAGAACTATATAATAAAAAAATAAATAAAGTGCTATTTTTGCTAGTAATGGAAGTACCGGAATGCCTATACTTATGAGGTGGATAACACTTTTGTCCTTCGAAAATATTCCAGATCCAAACATAGTCCTAGACTCAAATATAGTTGTTCCAAACATAGTTGTTCCATGGGTCGTTAAATTCAAATATATATTAAGCACACTTACAAAACAGCAAGGGCTTGCATTAGACCTATCACCTCTGGAATTTTCCTGTCAGCCTATTTCCTTGCAGAGATCTAATAACAAGAACCATAAGCACAGTAATGTCACAATGAAAAACAAGAAATGCATTTTGTATTAGAATTCAGAAATTAAGTGCATATCAATTTTAACTTCAATTGACCTTCCTTGAAGACAACAGAAGAAGAACATTTCTAGCTTCTACTTCTTCCACAAAAGAAAAATATAAAGTGGAGTAAGAGAACTCACAGAGTGGCCACTTGTAGAAAGCCAATATTGTATGGAATCTCCCCAAAGATCTGATTGTATGAGATATCTCTAAAAATCATACACTACAATTTTAACCAAAATGAAAAGAAAGAATGTATTTCTGTAGTAGGGTAGTTATCATTAAGAAACTTACAAGATCTCAAAGCTTGTACAATTGCCAATGTTATCAGGATTGTTCCAGTTAGGTTATTGCCTCTTACATCACTAAAGAGATCAAGGAAGATTTCAATGTCCCCATGGATATGAAGCAGAAAGCAAGTAGGAAGCACAGAAAAAGCCAAAAGCAAGCATAACCAGGAAGTGAACACTCACAAATACCACAGGCCAGTCAGTTGGCACATATCTGGGGACAGGGTTCCAGTTAAGGAATTGCCACGTAACCCTCTGCAAACATAATTACCACCAGATGATAGATGAACCAATAGTTTGTCCAGAGTAAAATTATAAACCAAATTAAATGTTTAAGTGTTAATAGCATCAAGGGTTGATAATGAAATTGGATTTTATCTATCAGTTGTTAAACCCTAATTGATGTAGCACTTACAGATATTGTAATACTTCATTCCAATAGATTAACCTCGGTATCTCACCAATAAGCTGGTTACGAGCAAGGTCCCTACAGAATAAATTTACACAAAGACAAGGCATACATATATATTAGCACAAGTGTCTATGGCTTTGGTGTAGTGAATATATTCTCATTGCTAGCTGCATAATTCTTTCTTCCATTCTTCACAAACAAACTTTAATCATTGTCCCATAACAAAACTATGCCATTAAGGCCTTGCCGTGATGGTATTTAAAGCAAAAGTAAGAGCAAGCAAGAAGCATCTATAAGTTTAAACTGTACAGAATTTCTCACCATGACACTTTTCTTTTCCAATGACAATTCAGTTCATCTCACAAAATTTAATCTAACATTTCAACCTCTCATTCTGCAATTTTTTTTTTCTTTCTGGAAATGAACTCGAGATTACAAATAATAATAATACCAATGCAGAGGAGAACACACTCGCGTGTGCTCACATAGAGACAGAGACAGAACAATCAAAACTCAACCTGTGGTTCTATGGTGAAATTTCGATCAAGCAATTAGAGCACATCATGATAAAATTTTAGAGAGAGCGACATATACCTTTAATCGTTTATGAAGACGAGAGAGAGAGAGACAGAGGCTGAAGGTCCTTGAGGATCTCCAAATGCAAGCGATCGAGATGGCGCTTGGCGGAGTCCAAGAGCGAAGAGGCCAATTCCTTCAGTTCCAAGATCGAACTTAGTGTTTTCTGACGAAGAGATATAGATGATGCTACAACATTCTTGCTCTTGTTGCCATTGCCTTGGGGATAGAGTCAGTGTTGAAAAGGCCGTTATACCACATAATCAACACAAACATTACACCGATAAATAAGCATTTTTGAAGAACAAATGCGAACAACAGATTGAAAACCAAATCAATGAGATTGAAATCGATTAATCGATCAAGCCTGGATACGGAAATCGCTATTGAGAGAGACGATATGAGACTCCTTGGGGACGAAATCAACAAAGCACCGATTAGAAGTGCAGATCAAGAGTCTCTGAGATCAGATTAGGGATCGAAATCAACAAACCCCCGATTTTATGGAGAAGGAAATTAGGGATTCGATCGAGAGAGAGAGAGAGAGAGCCTTTGAATGAAATCTCCCGACTATTGAAGTTCAAAGAATGCAAATAGAATGGGACCAATTAAAATGGTAGATAAAAAGTCACTAAATTATTTTGAAATGAAATAGATTTGTCTCAAAAATGTAATAGTATGATTAATTTTTTTTTTTTTCAAAATTCTTTTATTTTGTTTTTAAAAGTATAATTTTTACAGATAAATTATTTTTGTTCCTAAAAATTTGTCTTTAAAATCTAAATTTCTTATAGTGCTTGTTGAGAATAGAAAAAGTCGTACATTGTCATTCATGGGTGTAGAATAGAGACGCGAATTTGGAAATTGTATATTTTATATAAAAATCAAATTAGAATATTTTATATAATCACACTTATTTAAAAAGTGTAATTAAAAAGTAGTAATGTATATATAATCACACTTTAATTAGAAAGTGTGATTAAAAAATATATAAATAATCACACTTTAATTAAAATGTGTGATTAAAAAATATGTATATAATCACAATCATTTAAAAAGTGTGATTAAAAAGTAATAGAGTATATATTATCACACTTAATGTATAAAGCAATTATCCCTTAAAAGCGACACTAAATTATAAAATAATGTATAAATTATTTTTTACATTTTCCTCAATTAGGAAAATTTAAAGTAAGAAGCGTGGTTGGAAATTGTTAACTTTTTTAAATCAAAAAAAAAATCGAATTGAAATTTTCTTTAATAAAAGTTTTCACGACATGCTAATGCATGTCGTGTAAAGTTATAATATTTTACGACATGAAATGAATGTCGTCTTAAGTACAAATATTTTATGACATATTTTTGTATGTCGTGAAAATATACATTTTTACTAAGCATGCTTTTAGATGCCATAAAAAATTCAATTGAATTTTTTTTTTTTAAAAAAGTTTTAAAAACATGTTAATGCATGACGTGTAAGTTATAATATTTTATAACATGAAATGCATGTCGTCTTAAGTGCAAATATTTTACGACATATTTTTGTAAGTCGTAAAAACATACGTTTTTTACGGCATGCTTTTGCATGCTATAAATATATGAATCAACGACTTACATGGTATGTATGCCGTTATTGACAAAACATTAACGGCTTGCCAAAAAAAAATGCCGTAGAATGTACTAACCACGACATGCATTTAATGCATGTCGTAAACATGATGCCGTGAATAGTTAGTTTTGTTGTAGTGGCGGTCCTGAAGCTGCCAGGGGGGGCTACGAGGAGTACTTGCCACGATTTCGAGAGGTTGGCTCAAAGACTCTGGCAGGGCTGGTGGTGAAGTTTGGGAACATGGGGTGCCCTGTGGACTGTATTGTGTATGATGCGTTCTTGCCTTGGGGTCTTGACGTGGCTAGAGAGTTTGGATTGGTTGGAGCAGTGTTTTTTACACAGTCTTGTGCTGTGGACAATATCCATGTCTACAATGGACATTTGAAGCTTCCTCTTACTGAGAGGACTAATATTACAGTTCCTGGATTGCCACCCCTGGAAATCTCAGACATGCCATCTTTTGTTTCTGTTCCTCAAGCGTACCCTCCTCTGCTGAAACTGATTGTGAATCAATTTGCAAATGTGGGGGAAGCTGATTGGGTCCTCTGCAACACCTTTCAAAAATTGGAGGAGGAGGTTTGTGTTTATATTTTCTATAATATATATATATACACTCAATTTTTACGCTTACTTTCTAAATTCAAATTTGGCCAATGATTAGAAAAGATATGAAAAAATAAAAATAAAAAAATAATAATAATAATAATTCCTTAAATATTCTAGTAGCTTATCACACCATTGAGTTTAAAAAGTGACTCAATTTTTTGGACTTAAATAACATTCTCTCTTTAATTTGCTTTTGATATATATATATATATATATTTGTTTCTGTTTTGTCATGCAACAATATTACATATTCAAAAAAATTATTCATAAAAAATATATGGATTGTAAAATTTTCTAAGTATAATAGTCCACATTATATCCAAGGGCGGAGCTACAGCTACTCTAGTGGTGTTAAGTGAAACCACTGGATTTCCAAAAAGGTTTAAAATATATGTATTGTTTTATTCAAAAGATTTGAATTGTAGCAAATGGAAGCCTGGTGACTCCACTATATTCAAGTGACACCGCTGCTCTAGTAGCCTTTCATATTAAATTTATATGATCTCGTGTGGACTTTAATGTTATATATACATGATAGCTCGTGTAAAATTAAAAAATTGAGATGACATTAATAATGACATGTCAAATGATCCCACTCATTAAAACTCATGACTACACCATTAATTATATCAACTTTAAATTTACATTATCCATTTCATTTTTTAAGGGTAAAATTAGTATACAAATTCAGGGTACAATAGTATTTTCAAAAAACTAATTTACCGATTATTCGACCAACACACATGTTACACACGTGAATAATTGGTAAAATAATTGTCAATTAGTTTATAACAGAAGAAAAACTCAACCATTTTCCATTTGTATATAGCAACACACAAGTAGTTAATTTCAAGGGTCTAGTGGATACAATTTAAGATATGGAGATGTGCTCCCTTCAAATTTTAAGTTTAATACTAACTTGGGATCAGATCATAAAGAACATTTATTCTAACTTTAAATGGAACCTGGCAAGTAAGGAATGGGATTGATTCTCTAAAATTAATCAAGGTATGCGTAATCTGACCTCAACACCCGCTTAAAATAAAATACAAGCAGTTGGTAGGTCCCACCATTGGTGTAAGCTATTCAAAATTTTTATTAGGAGAAATAATGTGTATAAATTCAATTCTAAGTAACCATCTTTGCCTGTGTTGTACAAATTCAATTCTATGTAACCTTCTTTGGCCTAATAGTTGCGTGGCAATGCCTTTTGGCATGAAGTTGTGAGTCCAATTCCTATGAGAAATTTTATTTTCACACGCCTAATTATTTCAGTACATATATTTAATAAATATTATTTTAATAGCAATTATACTCTAAACTAAAATGATCGCAATAGACATCCACTATCAACCATAATATTATATGAAAATATTCTCTGTACACATCTTTTAAAAACAAAAACAAAAAATTCTTAGGGTGTGTTTGGTAACGTTTACGTTTTCAGTTTATATTTAGAAAAATTTTATAAACTGGTTTTTGTTTATTTTTAGAAAAACATAAACTACAAACGCGTTTGATAATTGACAAAATGTTTTAAAAAAATTAAAAATATAAAAAAGAGTGAGAAATGGCAAGTGGTGGCAAGTGGCGGCGGAAGACGGTAGTGGAAAGTGGTGACGGTGGGTGGTGGGTGGGTGGGTGACGGTGGCGAGTGGTGGTGGTGGTGGTGGTGGTGGGTGGTGGTGGCAGGTGGGTAGTGGGTGGTGGATGGCGGTTGGCAGGTAGTGGTGGCGGGTAGGTGGCGGGTGGTGGTGATGAGTGGATGGGTGACGGTGGCGGGTGGTGGGTGGTAGCAAGTGGGTGGTGGGTGGTGGTGGCAGGTAGGTGGTGGATGGCGGGTGGTGGTGTGGTGGATGGGTGGTGGTGGGTGGTAGCGAGTGAGTGGTGGGTGGCGGATGGCGGGTGGGTGGGTGGGTGGGTGATGGTGGCAGTGTAGGTGGTAGTGAGTGGATGGTTGTGGTATTGGTATTGGTGGTGGTGGTGGTGGTGGTGGTGGTGGGTGGGTAGTGATGGGTGGGTGGCGAGTGGGTGGTGGTGGTAGTGATGGTGGGTGGTGGTGGTGGTGGATGGCGGTGGCTGGTGGTGGATGGCGGTAGCAGGTGGGTGGTAAGTGGTGGTGGCAAGTAGGTGGCGGGTGGTGGTGGCGGGCGGTGGATGGTAGTAGCGGGTCATGGGTGGTGGTAGCGAGTGAGTGGCAGGTGGCTGGTGGTGACGGGTAGTGGTGGCAAGTGGGTGGTGAGTGGTGGTCGCAGGTGGTGGTGGGGGGTGGGTGGTGGTGGCGGAAGACGGTGGTGGAAAATGGTGACGGGTGGTGGCTAGTGTTGGGTGGTAAAAAAAAAAAAAAAAAACTGAAAACTCAAAACTCAAAATGGAAACACATTTTTTTTTGTTTTCATTTTTTGGCCAAATTTATAAACTGTGACCACTGATTTATAAATCAAAAATTTTACCAAACAAGTTTTTATTTGAGTTTTTAAAATTTTTATAAATATAAACAGAAAACTGAAAACGTAAGTGTTACCAAACGGCGCCTTAATATACACCTTTTGAGTAAAAAAAAAACAAAAAAACTGAACTCTAATTTTTCCATTGATGTCACTTTGCTTACTACACACTCTAATCCTCTATTGCTTGCAAAACAATACTCTCACAACAACTCTCATATTGCTTTAATATCTAGATTTATACTATATTAGTGATAAAAATGTTAGTTTTTTTGTGTAGAACTTTTTTTTTTCCTTTCACAGTTTTAGTCGGACAACCAATACCGAATTATTTCATTATATTCAGACATCAACTGTTAAATTATTTCATTATATTCGGATATCAACTACCGAAAGTTTTTTTTTTATTTTTTTTGGAACAAATTTGTCAAATTAATAACTTTTATTCGAAAGTTAAGTTTCGAATTAAATGTATAATTTTGAAAAACCAATGTCGAAATCCCCAAACCAAAAACCATTAAAAAAAATAAAATAAAATAAAAAAGATTAAAAAAATGCGGGTTTTATGGCAATGGAGTTCACAGAAATCTGGAAATGGTAAATGCAATAACAAAATTGAAAGATGTCACATCTTCAACAATATTTTGGAGAGTTTTTAATGATTCAATAAGGTCTTCAATGGAGTACTTTATCTTCACTTCACTTCACACTGTGGTTTTGAATGGTCTTCACGTGGGTCTACAATAGATCTACAAATCTAAAAGTAAGGTCACTCAGCAAGTGTGTAGAAAAGAGAGTTGAGTGGTGTGTACAATAATTATGAGTAAATGATATAATTGTAACTTTTAGTGTGTAGATTGAGAAAATTAATTAATAATAAAAATAAGTGTGTGTACTGAAAGAAGATGTACACTGAGGTAATTAAGTATGTGAAAATAGAATTTCCCAATTTCTATGGTGAGAAATTTGATATTTATAGTGATTATTTACTTCTTATTAGGAGGGTTACATGTAATTATTTTGGATTAATAGCAATTGTTTTTGACTTTCTAATTATCATTTCTAGTATTGTGGAGTTCACACCAATTATTTTTTAAGTAAAATTTTTATTTTATTTTTGAGAGACCTAACTTATTATTGTTGCCTTGTTATCTATGAATGAGTGTAATTTAATAACTTTTTTTAAACAGATTTGCAAGTAAAAATTTATACAGACTAGCATGTGTGTGAATGATTTTTTTTTTTTTTTTGAATTATATATAAGGAAGTGATAAGCAACTTTGAAATTATTGAATAATACGAATTTCACACTAGTAGATTTTTCCTATAATTTTTGTCTATATATCATTCCTTTTCTCAAACATCCAAAGTTGTTAATTTTTGCCAACTAACTGCTGTCATTGATATTGCGTAGCTGGTGGATTGGATGGCAAAGATTTGGCCTTTGAGAACAATTGGACCAACCATACCATCAATGTACTTAGATAAGCGACTCCAAGACGACAAAGAGTATGGATTCAGCATTTTCAAGCCAAAAACAGATGCCTGCATGAAGTGGCTCGACCAGCGGTCAAATGGTTCAGTTGTGTACGTCTCCTTTGGGAGTTTGGCCCAGCTTGGAGTCGATCAAATGGAAGAAATAGCATGGGGTTTGAAAAACAGCAATTACTACTTCTTATAGGTTGTGAGAGCAACAGAACAACCCAAGCTTCCCAAAAATTACATGGCCGAGACGGTACTTAATGGCTTGGTGGTGTCATGGTGTCCCCAATTGGATGTTCTAGCACACAGGGCAATAGGATGCTTTGTGACACACAGTGGGTGGAACTCTACATTGGAGGCACTGAGCTTGGGAGTTCCAATGGTGGCAATGCCACAATGGACTGACCAAACCACCAATGCCAAGTATGTCATGGATGTTTGGGGGATGGGAGTCCGGGCTCCATGCGACGAGAGAGGGATGGTGAGGAGAGAAGAGGTAGAGGGTTGTGTAAGGGAAGTCATGGAGGGAGAGAGAGGGAAAGAGAATAGGAGGAATGCAATGAAATGGGGAGAATTGGCAATAGAGGCAGTTGATGAAGGTGGCAGTTCAGATAAGAACATTGATGAGTTTGTTGCTAAGCTGGTGAAGTCCTAAGCCTATTTATGTTGGATATTATTTCCTACTCTTTTGAGTTGTTCTATTGATGTTATTAGTTTCTCAACTTAGTTTGGTTGATTTTCTAATTTGATTAGGAGTACTTTCTTCTGATAAAATTTTTAATTTGTATAATCTTTGTATTCTAGTTATGTATTTTTCAAGAAATGAACATGTATTCAATCTTTTTTGTCGTAATGAATAGCGAAATATACCTTTTGAATTGATTGGTAACATGTATTCTAATAGGCTGCATGAATCACCCCTGTGATAGCTTTGTCCAAATTGAGGCTTGAGTACCTAATTTTTAAATTGAAATGATAAATTATTAATGTTTCAATTTTAACACTTTTAACTATTATAATTTGATCTAAATTTTATTTTAATCCTTATTATTTTAAATTGAACAATTTAATTCTTAAGCTAATTTCAGTTTCAATTTAGTCATTGTGTAAAACTTAGTGGTTAAAGAACAATTTTGGGACAGAATGATCAAATTACTAGCTTTGAAACTATAATAACTAAAATGAGCCATTATTCCCACTCAATTTTACTTCATTTTTTGTCCTTATTATACATAGTTGCTATTTTTACTCTACTTCATTCCAAATAAACTCTCTTCTATGTATAATAAGGACAAAGAATGGAGTGTCTTTGGAGTAAAATGGAGTGAAAATAGCGACTCCCTACCTAAAGTGAAATATATATCAAATTACAATGGTGAAAAGTCAACGCAAGTTTTTATTTCAAATTTAGGACAAAATAAGTCAATAGTCCCTTTGTATTATTTTAGTACCTATAGTTTTAATTTGCTCAATTTTAAATTTTGTATTAATTTAAAAAAATCAATAACTTCTATTAAGTTTTTTAACAGATAATTCATGTGCACCACATGTGACATATTCTAAGGGGCAAAATAAACATTTTCATTCCATCCCTACAACATTTGAGACAACTACCACTATGTAGCTCCTCCTCTACTGCCAGTGATAAAATGCAATTTTTTAAAATATTTCAATATAGTTTTTAAAAATATTTCAACATTCTTATACAATACATTCCTCAAAAATATTTTAATATAATTGGATAAATTACACTGACCTCTATGAGGTTTTTTAAAGTGACTTAAACTTCTCATGAGGTTTAATTTTTAATTGCATTGATCTCATTGAGATTTAATGAAATGTAGAAACTTTTCGTACACTTCCTCAAATGACATAAATTTTCTTTTGAGGTTTGTTTTTCAATTACATTAACATCCCCTGAAGTTTAATGAAATTACTAAAACCTCTTGTGTGGTTTACTTTTTTTATTATAGATTTTTTTATATTATTTTATTGTAAAAGAATAATTAAAAATAGTTATATCATTAAATAATTTAATTATATTTCAAATTTACCTTTTAAAGCTGTATCTGATTACAAATAAATAAAAAAACATATATAATTTTATTTTTTCTCTTTATTATGCCTACAATTACTGTTGATTGTGTGTGTCTCCTTTATCAAAAACTCCCTACCATCGTTAAAAAAAACAAAAAAAAAAAAATGTTGATATCATTAAATAATTTAATTACATTTCTAGTTTTACCTAGGACTGTAAACGAGTCGAGTCAAGCTGAGATTTGTTAAGTTCAAGCTTGGCTCGTTTACTTATCGAGCTCGTTTATTGAGCTCAAACTTGACTTGATAACTAATTGGGCTTGAGCTCGGCTCGGCTAGGCTCGATAAGATTTTTTTTAATATTTATATTATTTAATACATAAATAATGTATTTATCCTGTTATTTATATATATATATATATATAGATTAATCAACGGAAAGGGGGGGAAATGAGCAAATAATAAAACACTGAAAATACTGAACAAAACAGAAATTAACACAGCTAATAAAACACTGAAAATACTAAATAAAATAGAAATTAACAAAATAAAACTTACAATTGTTTACTGAAAACTGGGAAATGTAGCTTGAAAATACATAACTTCAAAATACAAAATAAAATATTTTTTGTTACAGAAAGGATAGTAGAAGAGAGATGTTTTTCAATTTTTCCAATCTGCCTTCTTCTTGACTGAGGCAGTTCTTTTATAACCAAAGTAGGTGACTGTGATGCTTGTGAGCTGGGAATCTTACTGAAAAGTAGCACATATAGGCACATGGGTGCTGTCTGCTACTTTCGGTGATTGACTGAAAGTTGCCTTTGCTTTTAACTATTATGGACTTGTCTTTGAGTGAATAGTGACTTTTTTCACTGTTCATTTAGTTTCAGTGGAGGGACGTGACCGCACAGTTGACTGATGGGGAATCAATATATCAACAGTTTTTCTCAAAATAAGAGTAGTGATTGAAACTGACATATATATGGAATCTAATGACTGCTTTAGGCATATGGGTCCTGAACATCTTGAAATTGTGGACCATATGGATCATGACTCATAGATGCTTCGAATGAGGTGAAGTTTCATCTTTATCTTGTGACTTGGCTTGGGCCAATAGTAATTTTGCAATTTAAATTAATTCTTCATTACTGGTTTTTGACTTGGGCTTTGCTTTGGGCTTTGACTTGGATAACTTGGATTTTGAAGGCCCAGAACTAGCTGTTGGGCTTCCAAGCCTGACTGTTGTGAGAGCAAGAGGGCTTTCTTGTGTAACTGAAGCAGTTAGGTTCTGCTGAGAGGACTTGACCATTGCAAGAGTTGGAGCATGAATGTTGACTGGAAATTTTTGCTGGACTTGTTCAATAATGCAGTGGATTTTGAATGCATCCCACCATTTGACAAAATGTTGTCGAATGACCATGTTATCCAATAGACTGTATTTCCATTTAAAAATCCAAGGAACTTTGTATTTGGACATAAAATGAAGCAATATGGGGAATTAACGTTTATGTTAACTCAATTTGTAGGCTGAATAGAAAAAATTGACTTGTTCCATTAGTTCAGTAGGGATAATTTTTGTGATGGCTCCATGTTGAGACCATCATCTCAGAAACCACGAAGGAAATTCTGACTTAAATTTATAGTCAAAGGAGAAAAACCAAGAATGACTGTATGACTTATTTTGGTGGAGGAGAAGTTTAAACCAAGCATCAATGTAGTCATAGTAGCTGTATTGTATCTTATGATTGGAAAGATCTCGGAGTAAGAAAGGAAAACCCCATTCATCAAGGGATACAATGTTGTGTATGTAAAGGGAATGGTAAATGATTTCATTGACTTGATCATAAATAGGTTTAATGACTATGGACTTGTGGTGAAAGAGTATAGCCTTATAAAAATTGACTTGTCTGGATGGGAAGGGATGAAACGCCGTCCAGGAGGAAAATATGAATTTACTAAGTCAAGGGCATTGTGAATATTTTTGTGGACTGGTTCTTTGTAGAACAGGTTAGATGATTGTTTAAGAACATAGTCTGTTCTTGGGGTAGATCTAACTGGATAATTAGATGGCATGGAAGTAATTGACTGATATGCAAAGGGGTCTGAAGCCAAAGCTGAAGTGTAACTCAGTTTAGGAATGTTACCAAGAATTTGATTCGGTTGACTAGATCAATCGAGGTTACAACACTAGGCTGACTGGTTTGTACAATAGCAAGGGGTTTTGTAGAAGGTTTGTGGCTTGACATCTAAAAAGCATAAATAAATTAGCATCTATTGAGGAGATCTAATTTGTCAATGTGATAATTGAGAAGATTAGTGTAATGGGCAATCAAATTACGTTGACTGCGAATCTGTTGAAATTGCAGGTAAGGGTCTTGGTTTATTAACTTGAGGAAGGATATTTTAAAAATACAACAACGAATTAACTTGCAATAACGAGTAACTTGTAACTTGTGGGTAAAAATATAAGGAGTAGGTATGATGTCCTATCCCCCCCTGTAAAAATTCTCTGGTGAGGAAATCAGGAATAGAATTTTGACTACCAGGAATATATTCAATATCAAAATCAAAGATACTTAAAATAAATTGCCATCGGGCAAAAATATGCTTACTAGCAATATTTTGGACATCTTTTTCTAAAACATATTTAGCACTTTTACAATCAACACGAAGTAAAAATCTTTGATTTAAAATATCATCTTGGAATTTATTAATACAGAATACAATAGATAAAAAAAATTTAATAGTACTATAATTTTTCTAGGCTTTGTTCTAAACACCATAATGAAAACGAACAATTTATTCAGATGACTTAGAAGTGATCTTCTGAAGGAGAATGCCACCATAACTAACATCAGAGGTATCAGTTTGAATAATTTTGAATGAATTTTCAGTAGGAATACCAAGGCAAAGAAAAGTTTTGACATATTTTTTGACTTATTGCACAATAGCTGTATGACTGGAAGGCTATGGAGGAGGATTATCCTTCAACCGATCAAAAGGGGGTTGACAAGTTTTCCTAAGGTCTTGATAGAATTCAGCAATGTAATTAAAAAAACCTAAAAATCGTTGTAACTAAGTTTTGTCTAAAATTTTGTAATGGCCCAAAATTTTTTTATAAATAGCAAGTGCATAATTTAATTGAGCAAATTTTCGAATTTTATTGTCATGTAAATTCTGTGCGAAAACAGTTCGGTTTGGTATTTTTTTAAAATAATTTTTGATCTCAGAAAATTATGAAATTTTTATATGTTGTTCCCATATGAGTCTAGCACGTTGGATAAAAATTTCAAAATTTAATGATGAGTATTTGTTTTTATAAGAATTCATGAACTGATTGGTGTTCAGTTTAATTTATAACAGAATTTAAAATTGAGTTTTGTATGTTCGAACCATAATTTGAGATAATTTTATTGAGTCTATTTTGGTATATAATTAGACCATATTTGACTTATGGGTGAAACTCATGACTTAGATTTAATTTAAATTGAATTTATTTAATGACTCATGTTTAACTATTTAGTCCTTTTAAAATGTGATTCGTAATAACCACCTTAGGAGTTGTTATTATTTATTATATAGGATTATAATAAATATTTGATAGTTGATTTTATGGTGTGTACCATATGGTGAAAAATTATATATTTTTGTAGTAAATAAAATGGGCCTATATTTCATGGTGAGCAAAATATTATATTTTGTGATGTGTACAAGCAAACAAGATATATTTTGTGGTGAGAAAATATTATATCATTTCTATCATTTATGTTACTAAATATTATAATGATATTGAAACATACTTTTAATTGATATATATATATATAGGTATATATGTATAGATAGATGTTTGAAATAAAATAAAAATAAAATATATTATCAAGAGAGGCAGCACATGCTGCCCCCCTCCTCTCTTTTATTTTCCTTTACTTTGATTTCCTTTCTTTGCTTTGGAGAAGTAGAGCTTCGTTCTCTCTCTCTTTCTCTTGCTCTCTCAAATTTCTTTTAGGTTTATCACAAGACCTTTTGATCCACCAAAATCTATTAAGTTTTAGACTCAAGCTCTTGAGACCAAAGTGAAGAGCTTGGTGAGAGCAACGTTTTGACCGGTGGAGATCGAAATTCGACAAGATCAAAAATTTAGATTTTTGCTTGTTTCCTCTTCTAACTTGAGGTAGGAATTTTTCCTACACTTCTTTATGAACTTTTACTTGATTAGATGGAGCTTAGAGTTGTACATAATTTAATTAGAATTTTAAAAAAATTTGTGATTTATTTGCTTAAAAGGGAAATTTTGAGAAAAAATAAAGAGTTGATGCGCAAATTGTAAAAGTGTAAACTTGGAATATGTTCGTAAGGTTATGAAAGAGCTATGTTTTAAATTTGAACAAAAACAGATTTCGATTTGATCAGTTTTGAAATTTTTACCAGTTTGCGACCAAAAGAGCATTTTTAAAGAAAACAAAGGAATTATGTTTAACTTTTGGGGCTTTTGATCAAAACAGTATGTCATAGTTGAATAATGCTTGGAGAATGAGTTTGGAAAGAAAATTATGTTTTCTTGGGCATTAACAGCATTATTTTGTCTAATGTATCTGTTGGAATAAAACCGACGCGGTTAGAAATGGACCTTGAGAGGTTACCGGATGTGATTGTGATATGAAAACTAGTGTAGTTGTTCATATTTGATAAAATGTGAAATAGATTGTATTTATCGGAATTTTTTTTTGGAATTTAATTATTTAAATATCTATTTAGAAATATCTGCTTTGGGCTATCGATAGAGGATAGCCATGATTATTGCAGAAATGCATGAGACTTAAGTAAATTGAACCACATTCCTCATTTGTTGCATTGGACATTGCATTACATTCATTTCATTGGAAATGTATATGTTCTTTGAGAAATGTTTGGAAATGTATCTATTTGTGAAAAGATGAATACTTGGTGAATTTGGGTAAAGGGTGTAGAACTGCGCGGTTAAGTGTTGAGCCTTTCAGTTTACTGGTAAAAATGACAATGGTAGTGCATTACGGCCTACTTGCAGACACTCACCTAGAGATTCACAGAGCCTGTATTCATGTAACAGATATGGTTTAAAATAGAAATGGTTTTATACCTATTGTTGTATCTCAGCATTGCATGCTTTATAAAAAGAGAGATAAATTGTTTTATCATGAGCATGGCATGAACATACTCCTCTTTAGTCTTGTTATGGTTCATGTGTTGTGTAGTATATCTCTACTAGGCTGTGGCTTACCCTATAAAGAAAACCATTTCAGGTACAGGTGATATGCCTCCGCCAAGGCATTAACTTGGAAGTACTCGGAGCTGAGGCTTCATTTTTTGTTTTATTGTTATTTGTTGAATGTAAGCCCAGGGCTGTATTTGTGTTGAGTTGAAACTCCATTTTGTGTAACCAATAATGTTCTTAGATAAATTTGTAAGCTTGTAGGGCACTCATTATCTGTTTGGCTTCTATTTCATACTTGTTGTAAAATGCATGCTTGGGATTAGAACTAGGGCATTGAGATGTAAACAGCATGTATTTGGTATTTGGGATTAAATGGAAATGGATGTATGGAATAGTTAACTAGATATATGTGTTTGTCTATCATGTGGATTTGTTGTCTAAATAGATATACCCAGCCCAATTTTCAGGGCGTTACAAATTTCATTAGGAAACTTAGAGACGAATTCAATAAATCGGCTAATTAGAAGAATAGTACTTTGATATATATCATAACCTAAAAATCTAATTTTGGTTTGAAATAACTTAATTTTAGGAGCAGATATGACTAAACCATTATGTTTAATAATCTGGAGGAAGGAATGAAGATGTTTCCAATGTTCATCTAAGGACTTAGAAAAAATAAGAATATCATCAATGTAAATGATGGAAAATTGACTAAAAGGATTGAATATTTCATTCATGATATTTTGAAATTCACTAGGTGCATTTTTTAAACCAAAAGGCATGACATTCCATTCGTAATGACCAAAGGGTGTAGTAAAAGCAGTTTTATACCTATCTTCAAGGTGAATTTGTATTTGCCAAAATCCACTTTTAATATCAAATTTACTAAAAATGACAGCTTAACTAAGACGTTTAATTAAATTTTTTTATTGAGGATTGGATATCGGATCCATTCCAAGACTTTGTTTAATGGTTTATAATTAATGACTAATCATGGAAAGCCACGTTCAAGTTCAGCATTTTCATTAACATAAAAAGCTAGACAAGACCAAGGTGACTTACTTTTACTAATGATATTATTTTTAAGTAATTCATGAATTTCTTTTTTACACATTTCAACTAATTCATTATTCATTTGGATTGGTCGAGATTTAGTAAGAATTTGTCTTTTATTAAAATTTTTAATATAAGGAAGTGTGACAACATGTTTTTTCCTATGCCAAAATACACTAGGTAAAGTAGAACAGACAGTAGTTTCTAAATGGGTTTTGAATTGTTCAATTTTAGAAACAAGAATTTGATTTGTTAATTGAGATTCAACTCTTTTATATTTGACTTCGTCCTTAAGAAACTTAAGTTGTTTGGTTAGTCAGTAGATAGATTAGGACATGGAATGTAATGCCCGTATTTTATTACTCGGATAATCTTACTAATATTCATTAATTAAGTCCATTTACAAATAACATTTCGTCCTTGAAGGAAATGATGAATAATTAAATATACATATTCCCTCTCGTTATACAATAATGACATTTACATACAAATAAAAGAAATGCCCTGAGGCTTACAATAAAATAGAGGACACTACTCTTTACAAAAAAAAATAGCACTCAGCCAAACAACAAATGAAGTAGTACAATCTATCACTACATTACACTTATGAAACGGTAAAAACCATTGTTTGACCTTCAAATCTGAAAAGCATTCCCTGTACACATGTACAGGCAAGGGGTGAGCAACCACTAGCTCACCAAGTAATCTTATATTAAAACATTAGAAGAGATGCGGGTACCAAAATACTCGTACATATACGTGAAATCATATCATGTCAAAACCATATGATTTTTATTACATAATCTTTTAAATCCAATTTATTTAATTAACCACAACAAGTTAACTTAAATAAATAAACATGTTTCAATAGCAACAGGACATCATTTTCAATTCATTCAATTATCTCATTATCAATTGAATCAAATAATTAAACAATTCATGAAATCCATTTTATACAGTCTTATGAGATAAATGCATATGCCATGTCATACTCAAAATATTTTTCTCATCTTTTGAAAATTTTACGCACAATGCCATTTTGAAAACATATTAATCCAACGATTTCAATAAAATTCCAAAATGGTAAATACGACTCAGGTAATCCCTAGGCTAGTGTCTGCAAGTAGACTATACAAGTATTACCAATTTGTCATTTTTACCAATATTAACTGGAAGGCTCGACACCTGTAATCTGTCATTTTTACCAGTATTAACTAGAAGGCTCGACACCTGTAATCTGTCATTTTTACCAAAATTAACTGGAAGGCTCAACACCTATCATCTACACCACCTTTCAAGACTTACCACTGTATTTACTCCAAAATCATTTCATGAAAAATTGTTTCCCAACATTCCTTTCTCAATGCAAAGTTTTCAAATCAAATTTCAAAGCTCATCATTATCAAATGAATTGGTATGCCAATGCAATGATTAATAATACAATGCAATATTTCTACCATTTTCAATACTTCCACATAAATTCCTATTGTGATCAAAATTTTCATTTCTCATTTCAGTATAATTTCTCAAGATGAATATAAATATTTTTCTTCCAATTCATCTATAGGACAACAAAATTCCCACACTTAGAGTAATCTTAACCATTAAGTCACTTCAAGACTATATCAACATTTTTAACAACAATTTCCAAAACTTCAACAATTCTCATATGACCATTTTCAAACTGTTTACCAATTCCTACCCTTTTTCCAAACAAGTAATTAAAAACGAGCAATGGTACATCTACTTAAAATCTTACTAACAATCCTACTAAAAATATCAATGTCCAAATATTATTGGTGGTTTAAATATTATTCTTTTTTTGACAATCAATCACATGTGATCATTTAATAAATAATTGGGTAAACTACCAATAAGTCCTAATAATTGGACTTAATTCCCATCGAGTCCTATTGAAAATAGGTCTTGATAAAATTTTTGCTAAAAATAATGTTTTTGTGATAATTTTTTATATATGTGGCTAAAAATTAACGATTAGTGACTTTTTTTGTCATGATTTTTATAAATTGTCGCTAAAACTTACAATTAATGATTTTTTTTATGACAAATTTTTTCCATAGAACCTATTAGACAATAAGTCCACTTATGAGGACCTCTACGTAAGTACCCCATTATAATTTTAATAAGATTGTTAGTATACATAGAATTATTCATTAAAAATCAAGAAGCTAAATTAGAAATCAAAATCAATTAAAACTCATAAATTAAGCTCCTAAATACATAAAACATGGTATGATTACAATTCCATCTTCAATGACCAAATTATATGAATCAACTTTAACTTTTCAAAGAATATTAAATAAATTCAACTTTAGCCTTCCGGTGCACATGTGTAGAGATAGTGCCAAGAAATCATAGTAGGCCACCTTTTATTTATTTATTTATTTATTTATTATATATATATATATGACTATGAAAGCACCATCCAAGGATATTCACATCAATATACATATCAATCAATAGTGGGAATGAAAGAGCTAAGCTTGCAATAACAGAGTACATTGAAAAAAATTATAAAAAAAAAAAAAAAGAATTACATCAATATTACCTTATGAATGAGAGAGAGAGGATGAGGCTTTTAGGTATCTTTCAGTGAGAAAGATTCAACACAAACTAAAATCTTCAGATCTGCTCATTCTCTTTAATGGTATGTTATCTTGAATACCACCAGATTTTCTATGGTCTACTCCAAATTTTCTATGGTATTATCCAACAAATATGAAAAACGACAGAGAGAGGGCAGATAACAACGACCATAGAGAGGCTCACAATCAGCATTGCTCGCAATCGACTGTGCAAGAGACAAAGAGCCAACGCCATTTCTAGGGATTGTAGTCAGCGGCACTCTCTCTGTAGTCGGTGGCGAAATAGAGTGAGAGAGAGAGAGAGAGTTGGTAGTTTGTCAAGTATCAAGATATCCTTGGTCAACAAATCATCTTGAGAGAAGTTGTAAACTTCTTCAACCTCAAACATTATTTACTGTAACCTCAACAGTGGCCATTGGAAATGCAAATGAAAGCAAAAAGAGAGAGAGAGAGAGCAGCTGGTGCCCTTTTTTTTTTCTCACTTCATGGTTGTGAACTTCTTTGAAAATGTTTGTGTGAGAGACCCCCCCCCCCCCGGTGTATGTGTTTTCAACCCAAAAATCAAGAGAGCTCTCTCCTCCTCCTCAACCCATTTTCTCTCTAAAAAATATCACTCATGAACACCACTCACATCAACACCACCCAGAGAGAAAGAGAGATTGAGTGGGTGTCTTGCCCCCTGAAAGAGAGGGAAAATTGATGAATTGTATATATATATATATTTTAACTCAAACCCAACTGCTTTGTGTCCCCTCTCATCTCAACGAGAGAGAGAGAGAGAGAGAGATCATAGTGCATTCCTCCTTTTCTTTATTTTAATCTCCCACCTTCGGCTCTTTCTCTTTAATCTCCAAATAATATTCTCCACCCCTTTCTTGACCATGCATGCTCCCTTTTTTCTTTTTTCTTTTTTTCTATATTCTTATTCTTTTTACCTAGACAATGCTTGCCCAGCTCAAACACCACCCCACCACACACAAACCTAGCACATTTACCTTTTTTTTTTGTTTTTCTTATCATTTCTCCTCCACCTCGAAGATGCTCTCTACCCCCACTAAAAAAAAAACTTCTTTTATCAAAAACAAGCTGCCCCATCCCTTTCTCTCTGTCTCTAACAAATATTCTCCACTAAAAACATAATCATCTTCTTGACTCTCTTCTACCACCCACCAAAAACCATAATAATATTCTCTACATCTTTTCTTTTGCTTCCTCTAAAAAATACCCCATCTGACCATACTATTTTTAAAAAATATAAAACAGAACTGTTTTCGCACAGAATTTATACAGCAATCAAATTTGAAAATTTGCTTAATTAAATTATGCACTGGCTATTTTAAATTTTTTTTTTCTGGGTCATTACATGGAACATGTCACACCCTCAAAATAATAACATTAAACCCACATTATTGACATGCATTGATATATAAAAGATCAACATCCTTCTATTCATCAGAGTAGTTCATTACGAAAAGTATTACATGTTAACAACAAATAAATGCCCTACGGGCTTACAACTTTCCAAGTTAACACTTGGTTACAAAAAGAGAGTACTAACTCAATTACACATTAAGCCCATGGCTTGAATCCACATGTAATACATCAAAAGAAAGAAAGACAATAAAGTCTGCCCGCCTTAAGCCTCCCAAGCTATACCCTTGGAGGTGGCATGCTACCTGTACCAGAAAATGATATTCCCGTATAGGGTGAGCTAATGACCCAAGAGAAATACACTAAACCAAATATGAACAATGACTAAAAGATTAACAAAGGTGATAGATGGTTAACACTTTTACATTCTTTCATAACATATTACAGCTTTATTTTTTATTCCTTTTCAATTCTCAATTCATAACCATGGTTCGAACTGACCAAATATGATTATACAAGAGCGAGACTCTGACTCGGACCCTTTAAAGTTTGTGTCGCGGTTCTAAATCAACCAAAGAGTCCACCTCCGCAAATTGTTTTGAGAAAACTGATTTTGAAAAGAAGTGCCAAACATGGATCAGCTTTGGACACTGAGTCGCCACCTAAATATTTTTAATTGGGAAATTTAGGAAACCCCGACTCGGTCAAGGCCACATGTCCGCCATCACCAAAGTGACTTGGCTCGAGCTTGGGTACGATCGGGAAGGTCACTATGAGCACCCTTTCGCCTGGTCCAAGACCGCCTCTACTAACCGTGATATCCATTTTTGAAAACTTTATGCGTTCTTATTCCGGTTATTAGCCTAGAATTACTATGTTATGCGACAAAGAAACAAGTATAGACTAGATCGCCTAATTTGGGAACAAACATTGCATATCCGCTTTGTCTCGAAAACGTGTTTAGATGTTGCTACTGCAAGTAGACTAAAATGCGGATTTCAATGAGTACTTCCAACTTAAGCAATCCAACCTCCACCCACAGCATTCATACAGCTTTATCATGTAAGCATTTAGCCGCATGGTAATCCTACCGTCATGGCAACACCCACACGCATGCAAAGATGCTAAAGCATAAAAGCTCACCTAGTACTCCGCCAAAACAATAAACTAGTTAGCAAAACAATGCATGACCTAGTCCATGTTAAGTGGCTAATGCAACACAGCAAAAATGCAAAGGCGGTGCTCGGCTATCCTAAGCATGGTATATGAAATGCTATCACATAGCACGATTCAATTTTGGAATTTGAAAATTACAATGCGGTTTGTATGATGTACCGAGCCCGATGCATGTAAACAAATGCATGGATGCACGCATGCATTGCATAAGGTATGCTAATTGAAATATGCCCTATATCTAACCATCGTAAGCGGGTAAATAAAAGGGAGAAAGAAATGGGGGTTGGAAAACATGCGTCACACTCACCCACACTTATTACATTTTTGCCCTCACTCGGAGGGACCGAATAAATAAATAATACGCATCAAGAATAAATGAATAAATAAATTATTACAAATTCTAATTACCAAAATTAAATTAAACAAATAAATTAAATGGAGCCTCACCGCCTCTAATGCGCTGAATGATGCATGCTCGTCGACTACCCGAAAACCGTGCCATAGCATTGCGATTGCTTTTATCGCCCCGCTTCTCCAAAATTCCCAAAATTCGAATACGTCCCAAGTGGTCCAAATGCCCCAATCGGCTAGTCAAGTAGTCATCGGCTTACAAGGGCCACCGTCGAAGCTTTTAAATTATCGGCACAAAAATAGTGCCGGTCGGCACTATTTTATGCCTCGGTGAAAATCCTCGCAGCAGACAAGAGACAAAGAAGAAGAATGCACAAAGAATGCATAGGCATGGTTTTTGGGCAATGTGAGCATGTCCAACCCTCCTATCATGTCAAGGGACTCATGGGGATGGCTCTTGGTTCTAGGGCTATCAATTGTGCATTTGATGCATGATAGCCTAAGGAACCAAGATTGCTCATTTTAATGTAAATATGCATGCAACACAACAAATGAATACTAAGTCCCTATCATGTGGAAATCAAGGGCCTTAGTGACCAAGGATTGAGATGAGTTACACCACTTGAAATGTGAACTCCCCTCAATCCTAGGCTTGGCTTGACAACCCCAAACCAAGCTATGAGATGCAAGTATGCAAGCAAGGCTCAAATGCAATGCAACCTATTATTTTAAGCATGCAAAAAGCTAAAGTATGTAGGATGCAAATGGCATGCAAGATGAGCCAATTAAACATGGGACTAACAAGCACACATTTGAGGCTACATTAACCAAGCAAGCAACAATCATGACATAAGCATGCAACAATGGACTTAAGCCATAGAGGGCAGCCCTCAAGCTCCCAAAAACAGTGGCAAAACAAGCCTCTCAACATGATCAAAATGCCACACAAGCATGCTTATTCAATGGGCCCAAGTCTAGGACACCAAAGAGAGTAACTTGACATCATCCATACAACCACTCATGGCATGCATTCAACAAACAAAAAAAAACAGATTTTAAGCATGTGGAATGACACCCAAATCCCCTCATGGCACCCCCAAAAATACCCTAGTCATGGAAGCATGCACAATGCTCTTTTTAAGGCATAAAAGACCAACATTCTAAAGCATGAAGGAGATGATAAATGGAAGTATTTGAACATGAAATGGGGACTGAAATACCACCTATAATGATGCCAAATCATTAGATCAAAACAAGATAAGCATGCTAGGACTTCATACAAACAAGGCCTACAAACCAATATGCAAGACAACCACCTCAAACACACCAATCATGGCAAAATCAGTGGCTCACAGCCCTCTAACATGGCAAAATAATACTAGTATCTTCATGAAACTAAGCCTAAACATGCAAGAGTCAAAACCTCAAAACATGGCATACAAGAGAGCATTTCAAAGGAGGTATAGGAAGCATGTTAGAGGCTACAATTCCAACCAAAAACAGAGATCAAACATGACCTAAAACAGCCCCAAAAGCCTTGAAATGAAGCAAAATGCAAACATGCACACATGCTATACTATGAGCCAAAACAAAGGCCAACCAAAGGACCAAAGGGAGAGGGTGTCCTCCCTTAGATGAGGCACGAATATCCTCACCACTGAAAACTCACCGGTTTTCAGTGGTGAGAAGATCCAAGAACACCAAAATAGGGAGGCCTAAGAAAAAGGCACCAAAGAGGGCCAAACAAGGCTTAAAGTGATAAGTCTTAACTCAAACCATAAAATGACCTTAATGAAAGTTCAAGAACAAGTAAAAACAAGACTTTTTATGTTAAACACAAATCCAAAAACACAAAGTAAAGAGGGTAGAAATAGATTGCAAGAATGGGGAATCTAAAGCAACAAGCTTACCCTTGAAGAACCAATGAAGAACAGTGGTCCAGCCCTCTCCAAGTGATCAAAACCAGTCCAAAATCACTCAAAACAAACCTCCAAGTCTTCCAATCTGAGCTAGGTGTAATAGTGTGTGTAATGGTGCAAAAGTAAGACAAAACTCACTATTTGGGGCCTAAAACACACACACAAGAGGAGAGAGAGAGGGAAATATAGATATATATGGATGTATATCAGAGAGTATATGTATAATCTCTGGTTCTTGACCTAAAGTTGCTAACCCTTGAGCAAAGGGGATGAATGGTGTTTAAATAGGCAATATACAAGCCAAGACTTAATGCCTAAGGAAGGCCAAAAGGTTCAAAGAGGTGAGGAGGGTCTTGGCTTCTAAAGGAAGCCAATATACCGCCAAGCTTCCCCAAGAAGCTTGGCCAAAGGGTCAAGTTTCTAGAAGCTTAAAAGGGTACAAAGGGCAAAGGGTGCAATGCTACGCACGGGGAGGAGTGATGGTGTAATCCAGCTGGCACAACTGGCATGCACCATCCTCATAGGGGTTCAGAGGGTCACCGGGTAAAACAATCACCGCACAAAAATGTGCCGGCCGAAGGAGAAGTGCCGATCGGCATCAGATTCTAAGAAAATAGTGCCGATGACACCGATAAAGGGCCTGATCAAGTGGGCAGCCCAGAGGTCCCGGGATGGCTAACAAGCCTTCCCTACCCTCAAATGCAACAGACACAAGTCTTGGTGGAAAACCAAGCGCAGAACAAACCAGTAAGAGATCCCGAGGTACGGCGCAATGGACCTCCGAACTCAAACGAACACAAACACGGATAATCACCGGTGTTCAAGCGGTGATGTCCAAGTCTTGAGGACGGTCAAAAATGGGGTGTCTACAGCTGCCCCTCTTGATGTAACTCTAAGTCATAACAATGACGTGAGTGAATGTCAAAGCCCGAGACGACCCATCTTTGACAAGGTCAAGACTTGGACAATCATGCAAAACAAGTAAGGTATGCTACCAAGGCAGGGCAAATGCAACCTAAAATGCAAGAAGCCGCATAACTTATGATCATGCGAAGAAAGTCAGAATGAAGCACACATGCAGCTTATAAGCTAACATGCAACAAATACACTACAATGTAGAAAGGATGTAAGAGAATTATGCAATTCTCAATACGCCTCAACTCGAAATACAATACCATGTTCGTCTCGGTTTCACCGCCTCAAATGAGCCGTACATACAATATCGCGGCTGAAAAGAAAACAAACTTAACAGTATGGTAATCGTTAGCAATATCCATGACAATGCAATCGACATCCGTGACAACGATTCAGGTATATATAGAAAAGTGTGATTGAACACATGTAAGTAAAGCAAAGCACGATACAAAGCAATGTGTAAGGTAATTGAACACATATCAAGAAGCAAAGCACGATACAATGCAATGTGTATAAAGAAGGTAATTGAACACATGTCAAGAAGCAAAGCACGATACAATGCAATGTGTATAAAAGGTAATTGAACACATGTCAAGAAGCAAAGCACGATACAATGCAATGTGTATAAGAGGTAATTGAACACATGTCAAGAAGCAAAGCACGATACAATGCAATGTGTATAAAGGTAATTGAACACATGTCAAGAAGCAAAGCACGATACAATGCAATGTGTATAAGAGGTAATTGAACACATGTCAAGAAGCAAAGCACGATACAATGCAATGTGTATAAGAGGTAATTGAACACATGTCAAGAAGCAAAGCACGATACAATGCAATGTGTATAAAGGTAATTGAACACATGTCAAGAAGCAAAGCACGATACAATGCAATGTGTATAAAAGGTAATTGAACACATGTCAAGAAGCAAAGCACGATACAATGCAATGTGTATAAGAGGTAATTGAACACATGTCAAGAAGCAAAGCACGATACAATGCAATGTGTATAAAAGGTAATTGAACACATGTCAAGAAGCAAAGCACGATACAATGCAATGTGTATAGAAGGTAATTGAAATTGAGCATATTAAAACATGATATTGAGATGCAACATATTGTAACACAAGATGATTTGAAACGACTTCTTTTGAAACTCACAAGATATAAAAGGATACGAGAAGGAACGCCCTTCACATGTTCCGAGCATCGCCACAAAAGTCGTGGCTTGAACTCAACTCAAGATCCATTAACATTCCGTAAGTGCACTTTCCCAAGACTGTTTGAGTGATGAAGGAGTCGATTGCACCAAACCAGCACGAGCGCAGGAGGTGTTCTCACTATGAAGGGAGGTTCTCGCATTCAACCCAAAGATTTTGCTTTACATTCCTTTTCATTAGTTGTTTAAGACATTGCACCGCCTCAGTGTGTTTTATGTTCCTTTGAAATTGCGAAGTTTTACAAAAACACGTGATTTAAAATGAAACGGCTATTTGCTTGAAAAGGTATTGCACTTGTGTGCATCGTGATCGCAAGGCATCACATGACAATGTGAATGAAATTGAAACCGTTGTTTGAAAACAGGCATCGTGATCGTAATAACCGTAGTGAACCAACTTACAACTCGATAAGCAAAACAAAGACTCGACAGACTAGCCAAGTGCAAGTGCAACTTGATAGACAAAGCAAAGACTTAAAGAGAGTGACATACAACTCGATAAGCAAATATGCAACAATTCGATAAACAACACGCTGATTCAAGTGAATCAATCAACGGAGAATGCCGAAGTGGTGGAATTCCCAATATTCAAAGATAAAAGCTTGGAAGAAATAGGGAAGACCATCGGCTTAACAAAGTGTCACCGCCGAGGATAATGGTCATCGGCACATTATTGGGCCTGGCCGGCACAAAATTATGGCCGGTCGGCACTATATACGCCGGCCCGGTCAGAGATCGTTCGCACCAGCAGAATGTTGACATGTGTCCTCCACTCAACCTTATCCTCTTCAAAAGGGTCTCAACTTCGTGGTTCTCTTCATTTCAACACCGATTTACTCCAAATGGAAGCATTTCTTGCCCAAAATCTTGCAACTTGATTAACAACTTGATGGCTCGAAAAGTCAATTTCCTGCTTTTGGCATAAACGCACTATTCACTTTTGGCGCCATACTCCGCTGCATTTTTCATTCCTCCATGCCGCTGCACGGTTTTGGAATCCGTAACACATGTCTTTAGCTTTAGCGGCAAGAGATGTGTCCCACTTTCAAGACTTCCAAGCTTTAATGGAATCGACCGCGACGAGGAGATTCTCCTCAACTTCGCTTTTGGCCATGCCCAAGCCTTAGGACAAATGTGTGGGCTCTCAATACCCGATGCTCGTTTCTTGATTTGTGACGGACATTAGATGTTCCGAGCTTGGTCTGCTGCTTTTTCCGAGACCGGTGATCGTGGCGACCATCGCCGGTAAGGTTTTCGCGGCACGCCTTTGTCTATGCATATTGTCCCATTTTCGTTTCGCCTCCGACCGGAGGAGCCAAGTTGTCCTGCTGATTGAAGTTGCCCAAGGTTTGAAAGAGGGCAAGAGCCGCATTGCCATGGTCCCGGCCGAGACTCTATTGGGCTTAGACGCCTTTTATCGCCGAGAGACGATCGATTAGCAGGAGTCCACTATTACCGCAGTAATGTTTCCCACCCATTTTGCATTTTATATTTGCTCACATCACTCGCCCTCAGCTCGATTTTTCTCACAAAACCCTTTTCTCACTTTTTTCTCTCATCGACATCTCTATTCTTTATTCTCTCATTTTTCATCCCTCCCTGTGTGGTTAATGGATAAATTGAAGGTCGTGGACTCTTGTCCGCATACTCACCAAGGGTTATTTCTTCAGTAACGCCGTTGACGCCTTGACGAGGGTTGGTGGTTTGAATGGATGTAGTTTGTCCGCAGATCAAGATTGCTTGGCGGTGCCCTTGGCTCAATCTTCCGATGATGAGTTACAAGATGACCCGTCACCGGATCCAATTGATTGGCTTGACTCATCGGTCTTCTACTTCCCTTTCAGATCTTGGCGCCAGCTTTGGTCATGATCGACTGCCCACCAAGGGATAGAGTATCCGTCAGATTCGATTCGGTGCACGGCCGTCTGCAGATGCCACAAAGATGGAGGACGAGAGAACTCGCCCCCGCCTCCCACTTTCGCTTGCACTTTGTCCGATGAGTGCTTGATTGGCTTAATGAAGAGGCACAGAAGGGCCCACTTTGGCCAGAGGCTTCGACCAGCCTCGAGGGGCGCAGGACATTTGATTTGACCGTGCTCCGGATTTATTGCTTTATCGCTGCTTTCAAGTTTTCTTTATGAATGTAATAAAAAGCAACTTCAATTGTATGCAAGAGCAAGAGAGCTCGCTTGAAATCAATGAAATTGAAGGTTGTGGTAATCAAAAATTTCCGCTTTTGGTCTAGAAATGGTCCTAGTTGTAAAAAGATTTATTTGAACAAAGTCATCTTCATTAAAACTTTTCAAAACCATTTTCGATATGGATCGAATCGACACGCCAAATTTGTCAATGAGATGCACAACCCTGCATTCCTCGCAATTGGAAAATTGCCCTAGTTTGAATAGTATCACAAGATCGCATGGCAACGGAAAGTTGCCCCTAGTCCTAATAGCACCGCACCGAGATTATGATGAATGCCGATGGACAAAGATGACCAGATGATCAAATGGACAAAGCCGACGGGGAAAATGTTTATGGTCAACTTCAGATGAAGTTGCCTACGATCCCAATGATGGGAATCAAGCCTTACGAGTTCAGCTTGGGTTCACTCGAGTATTTTCACTCTCCTTTTGCGCCTAACTTTTGCCAAGGCCGCCTTTATGGTTTTCAACCTTGCGAGCTCAGCTTTTATATTTTCTAAATTTTTTTTGTGCTCAATTTTGCCTAGGTCGCCTTTTCGGTTTTCGCCTAGCGAGCCTCTCAGGGTGATATTTCTTCAAATTTTGTCCATGTTGATCGGTTGGGAGAACTCTAGGCCATCTAGGTCCATCGTAACCACAGCCCACCCGACTGTGATAGACTTGATGATATAGGGACCACCAATTGGGTCCGAACTTGCCCTTGGGTCGTGGATGGAGTTCGTTGTCTTTGAGCACCAAATCTCCTTCCTTCAAATTCTCGACTTAACCTTCTTGTTAAAAGCCCGGCGATTCTCACCGATAACCTTGGACATGGTACAAGGCTTTCAAATTCCTTTCATCGAAGAGCATGAGTTCTCGAACCTACTCACGCTAATCATTTCATTTATCCGACACTCACCAATACTGCAATGATGGAACCTCAATCTCGATTGGCAGAACGGCCTCCATTCCGTAAACCAAATGAATAAGGGGTTGCTCCAAATAAGTTCTAATTGAAGTCCCAGTCTCTACGTAGCTTAACGGCAACTTGTCCGCCACCCGATAGGTTTCTACCATTTTCGCAAGATGTGTTTAATGTTTTGTTGGCGGCCTCAATCGCCTCCGCTGGTCTCAGCGTCGATACGTGACGACTTATGAAAAGCGACATTATACTTCTCCAACAAATCAATCACTTCCTTCTTGAAGTGAGAACCATTGTCCAAATGATCTCATTCGGGACCCCATACCGGCAGATAATGTTGTTTCGATAAACTTCGCGACATGCTAAGCCTTCAACATCGCATAAGACTGGCCTCACCCACTTTTGTGAAGTAATCTATTGCTACCAGATATATTCATGTCCATTTGACCCTTTCGAGTAATGCCCAATCACGCCGATTCCCCAAACCGAGAACGGCCATGGCGATGTCATGTTGTATAACTTTGATGGCGGATGTTCATGCGTTCGCGGAATCGCATTTGTGGCATCGCCGAATCTAAACCGATACAATCTTCCTCCATGGTAGACCAAGAGTAGCCTTGTCTCGAGGATCTTTCGCCAACATCACCCCATTTACATGTGCACCACATTCTCCTCCATGGATGGCCTCCATCAGCGCTTTGATTCTTCAAATTTCCACACATAGCTTGTGCATTCCCAGATGACCTCTTTTGTATAATTTACCCCGCAGATGATAAACCTAATGTACCATTCTTCTAATTGCCCTTTTATCCTTGGCATTTGCCCCTAGTGGATATGTCTCCTTCCAAGAAGTTCCATATGTCGTAATACCAAGGGTTGTTATCTTGCACTTCTTCTATGGCGTAGATTGACTCATATGTCAAGCGCAAACTTTTGATCAATGATTACCGACGATCCGGATTCTCGACGGATGTCTATCATAGAAGATAGAGTTGCTAGTGAATCATGAACTCGTTGTTCTCTCTACTAGGTGAGTGAAACTTAGCTTTTCAAACCGAGGAACTAACAAGTCCGTGGTCCGTGGTAAATTATCATCTTTTCCTCCTTGACTTTCCAGCTCTTTCGCCGAGACACAACTAAGTTCAATCCTCGATAACGCCCAAACGCTTTGCCCCTAGTTCTAGGGTCGCCTGCATCCAAGAATGCATGCCTCAGATCGCCTCATTGTTCAAACTTTGAACCGAGCTTGAATGCTAAGGATACGGAGTCGCCAGCGCTATCAACAACACTCCTATCCCGCATCCATATTGATTTGACGCCCGCCAAAGTACATCGCCCAAGTTTCATCTTCGATGCGTAATATTTTCATCCGGGAATAGGTACTCAACCGCTTCATCCCTTCAACCGGTGGTCGGCAAGGAACTCGCCATCGCTTCTTCCTTTTTACAGACTTTGCGCGTCACATACTTGAGATCAAATTCGAGAGCAACAAAGAACCAACGAGCTAGCCTACCCGTAAGTGCTGGTTTCTCAAAAAGATATTTGATGGGATCAAGTCGTGATCCCAACATTAGAGAGTCAGCTAACAAGTAGTGACGCAGCCTTCCTAGTAGCCCATACCAAGGCTAGACAAGCCCTCTCCAAATGAGTGTAGCGGGTCTCAGAATCCAAAGATCTTCTTGCTCGATAGTAGATGGCCCTTTCCACTTTATCTTCCGACTCTTGTGCGAAAGCATACAGCCCATTGTGGTCTCAACCATCGACAGATACAATATCAACGGTTTCCTTTTGGTGGTGACAATACGGGCGGATTCTCAGAATACTCTTTAACTGCTCAAACGCAGCCTTGGCACCGCCATCCCAATGGAACTTTGTTCCTTTCTTCAAGAGACCAAAAAGTGGTTCACAAGTCAAGGTTAGTTTAGAGATAAACCGCCTTATGAATTGCACTTTACCCGTAAAGCCTCGCACCTCCTTTTCACATTGGTGGTGGCATTTCTAAGATGGCCTTGATTTTGAAGGGTCGACTTCGATGCCCCTTTGTGTAATCAAATCCCAAAGATTTTTCCCCACAGAACACCAACGACATTTCTCATGATTCAACCGCAAATTAAATTCTCGATCCTTTGAAAAACTTTTGCAAGGCGGTGTAGTGGCTCTCTTTCTTTGGACTTGACAATCATGTCGCCCACATACACCTCGACCTCTTTATGGATCATATCATGTAATATCGTGGTTGCAGCTGATATGTAGCCCCAAAGATTCTTCAACCCAAACGGCATTACTCTATAACAATATGTACCCCACGGGTGGTAAAAGCGCCTTTCTCCTGCCTTCTGCCATCACTATCCGATTATAACCCAAAAGCCATCCATGAACGAAGCAAAGCATGCCCCGCGGAAATCTACCAACTCGCCAATATGTGGCAAGGAAAGTCATCCTTCTGACCGCTCGCTCAAATCCTCGAATCCACACATACCCGGATTCTCGCCATCCTTCTTCAAGATCGAACAATGTTGGCCAACCAAGTTGGGTATTCGATACCAACAGAAGCCCAAGCTAACTGCTTGGTGACCTCTTCCTTGATCTTAATGGCCCGCCAGTATGTAATCCTTCCGAGCTTCGCTTGATGTGTCGGGCCTCGGGTCAAGAGGGATCCGTGTCAGATAATCTCAGATCGATTCCTGCATGTCTTCGTGAGGACCACGCGAAAACATCTTTGAAATCTTTTAACAAAGCGACTAAGCGCGCTGCCTCCGAGGACAACGTGGACCCGATCTCGACCACCATGGGTCCTTCTCAAGACTAATATTCACAGTGTTGATTTCATCAATTAAAGGTTTAACAAACCTCTTGCTCTTGTTCAATTAGTCGCTAAAACCGAGGAATTTCGCCCTCGCTGCTTTCATCAAAATTTTGAAAGTCCCGATGGCAATAAACCAAAGGCACAGTAAAAATACTCTAAACCACAAGCTATTCTCATTCTCATTAGATACTTCCAAACCGCTCGATTCTTCAGAATAACAGACTCAAAAGAGAAAGAAAAGACGACCGACAGATCATGTATCCGTTATCACCCCCAGAATACCAGACTCAGATCAGACGAGCTGAACTCGATTCCGACTCACAAGACTCTGGAATCAGATTCCTACCACTACCCGATCCGGTGTCGCCCGACAGAAATCCTCCTCAGATCGCCAGTGAGGGAGGGTGCGATGGATGCATCCAAAATAGCCGATTGTAGGCCCGCACTGCTTCATCTCCGATCATGGACACCGAGGAGTCATCCCCTGCACAACCGGTCGATCAAAGGATCCGAAGTAGACACGCCAGTTACCCCATTTCGCACTCAGGTCCGCAGACTCCAATTCCTTGCTATGTTCAAATTTCAACTGCCGGGTCTATCTGCTTCTTCAAAGAACATCATCCCCAGATAACTGCAAGTCGAAGAAAATTTCAAACCCCGCATGCGCTTTTTCTTTATTCATCCATGGTCTTAAAACCACGTATCGGAAGTCTTCTCCCGATTTAAACGTCTGCTCAGTGGTACCTCGATGGGCCGATGTATCAACTCAAAAGGTTTTCCATCTTTTGCTTTGGCTCTTCCACCATCTTTTCCTTTTTCTACCCAATCTTCCTTGGTGGGCAGTAACCCAAGCCAAAGGTGTGAGGGTTGTGCGGCACTTCGCCAACGCCGCAATGCCCTTACGACCACTTCTTCCCTAATCCCATCCCGGATGTATTGAGTTTGTTCATGAGGTATACCGCTTGGGCGCTAACATATATCCTTCATTAATCGCCATGACGCTCAGACTACTTCACCGCTAGGGTAAATCCGATATAAACACATCTTCCATCCCATGCTCAATCTCTAGAACGGGGTAGACACCCATGTGGATGGATCGATGAATTACCGAAAACAATGGCTACTCCTTCCCATAGGGTATTTCACCATTTGATGCAAAGTGGATGATATCAAGCTTTTCGATGCAAACGGCCGCCTAACAACAAATTGAAAGTTGCCGCACTTCCAAGACATGAAAATCTATCTCCGCTGTCCCGGCCCAACCTTAGTCCGATGTTAACGGTTCCCATCACTTCTACTTGTGTTGTCATATGCCCCGATGACTGAAAGCTGGTACAAAGTCCGCGACTTTCGCATCAATCGCATAAGTCGTCCTCGCAGGCAGACGTTGATGGCAGATCCTCAGATCAACAAGGACTACCGGTATCCATTTATCCCCGTGACTCTACGGAGATGTAGAGTGGCTTGTTGTGATTTGTGCCCTCAGCGTAATTTTTATCAAGAACGCCAACATCGGGCAGCCTCCTGAAAGACTAGCCCCACTAGTCGCTCTCGTGTTGTTTCTATTGAAAGCTTTGCCTTATCCATGGCCGATAAAAATGCCTCCCTGCACTCGAGAAGCCATGAGCAAATTCCCCAAATAGAGATATCTCGCTTGTATCTTTTTCACCGCTTGAGTACGGCTTCCTCTTCGAAATGCTTCCTTCGCTTTCACCTCTCCCCTTCCCCGAGGCCTCTGGTTGATCCAAGTGCGGAGGTTTGAAATATCGCCCACTCCTTGTCATGTGGTCGACCTTCCAAGGTACCAAGTATTGTCGGGTTGGTTGTTCCCCAATCCTCGTCTGCGTGGGCGAGACATAAGTCTTCATCTTCCCACCACATTCTCGGGCGATCGATGCACGCCCGTCCGCCTCGTATGACTGTTTTGCGCCGCAACACTTTCCATCCATATACCCGCAAAGATTTTCGCTTCAGGCACACGAGTTTCCACTCCCACATGGGCCTTTGCCTTCGATTCTCTAATCCTCAAAACTTGCTTTCTTCGGTATAACCGATCGTTTCGCCATCTTCGTGCTCAAAATGTTCCAATCTCGGTAAATTTGACACCGGCGCGCCCGGCGATATGTTCGCTTTTCGACCTTTCACCGCCACGATTTTTCATTCCCGCTGAACTTTGTTTCACCCGAAATTCTTCTACTACATCGGGTTGGTCATCCAACCACCCTAAGGTTTCTATCAATCTTCATGATCAAACCAAGCGATTGCCACATCCTCCGGTATTGATCGTCATAAAATCGAGGTCATGGCACTCCCCATAGTCACTACATCATCTCTGCCTCGCTCTAGGCTATCTCCTTGAATCACACATAATTCTTCTTCTGGCAATTCCACTCCGGCCCATCTTGACCCATTGATGAAATGTAGTCACTGGATCAGATGTTTTCCTGCTGTAACCCCAGATTCCACAGACTCGATTCAATAACCTCCTTCTTTGGAATTCCCTTTATTGTTCTTGGTGGTCACCACCATTGGCTTAGGTTGGGTCGAGGAGATGTCCATCATGCACAAATCGATGCAATGAAGGAACACCTCGCTTAGGCAGTGGGTAGGTGTGATGTAGATGCTAGGGTCGAGGACACGCCTCAAAGATGAATGAAATTGAGCCTTTTGGGTGGTGGAGCCCGTTGTGTATGGGGAGGGATTGGTAGTAACATTGGGTTTTTCGGGAGGTAAGATTACCCCTGCTATCGATAAGGTCTTGAATTTCATGGCGAACCGTAGCACCGGGTCGGTGTCGTGACCATGCCGCCGGTGAAACGCACAATATTTGGCCAAGTTATAGTTAGGAGGAAGTTTTTCCGTAGGGCCTCGGCCCAGGGGCTTGTGTGCCCTTTTCTGATCAACACCCCAGAGCTTTGGATAGGGGCATATAGAGTGGAGCGAAGTTCGGTGTTTCGTGGGTATTTGGTCGTTTAGGGTTGCTTCCTGACGCGACTAAAATGGCGAGGTCAACAGATTTCTTTTGTGAGGGGTTGGTGGTGACCATGCTTACTTCGGTTCTGCAGCTTGATGTGCCACTCGGCCCGCATTGTTGCTTCGTTGAATGTCCGCCGGTTGCTCCGGCCTTGATCAAACAGACTTCGCTTCATCGCATCCTCAATCTGCATCCCCATATCATGCAGACCGCGAAGGTAGGGAAGGAACTACAATCATCTTCTTCATTAACCCCGCTGAAGATTGCGACAATCATCCGGATTTGGTCTCGTCTGCAGGCCTTAAGGTCATCATCGATGCTTTTCGCCTCCATCCGTTACTTAACTCGAAAACCCTCCTTAGGCTCTTGTTTGTTGTCTCGAGATCACGTAGTGATCTCAACTGTGTTGTATGAATATCAAGCGATAAAGGCCTCAGCCATTTCGTCCCAACTTATCTTAATGTCATCATCTAGCTTGGAATACCATGCGGATGCTACACCTGACAGGGTCCGACCAAACAGAGACAACTTCTGGAGCCTACTGAGGCCCATTGGCCTTAGAACGTCCGAAAACAGTCTTAAGGTACCATGGGGTCCCTGACCCATCAAATCGATCAATATGAGGCATCTTGAATTGGCTTGCAAAGATCACAAATGATCAGTATAACCATCTTCAATATTGGGGATAGTCTTGACCCCTTGAGATCTCTTGAATAACTTTTGAAGCTTGCTTAATTTGAGTGCGGTGGGGTCAGCCTCGAACTCAAAGGCAGAGTCAGGTAGATTGGTGGGTGTTTTTGATAGCTGTGGTTGAATTTGTGGTAGGGTCGGTGGTGGGGGTGGTCCTGCAAGCAGCCTCAGACGTCAACATTGGCCGTCTCCCCGACGTTAGGAACTCCTGGTGGGGGAGGAGTCTGCGCGGCAGATGCTCGCTTTTGTTTCTAGCTCGCAATTGTCTTCGCCGTTTTCTTACAACCGTGGCTCGTTGTTCGGGCGGTTCGCTCGTCGGACAATAATTTTGTCAGATTGCTTATACTCTCTTGAAGGTGGCGCACCATCTCTCCAAACCGGTCATATTATCCTGCTCGTTGGATTATCGTATAAATTCCTCTCACAGGACACAAAACCTCGATCTCTAATGAGCACGGGTGGGTAGACAAAGCCCTCTCGATCGATCATTGTATCGATGCCTTCGCTTCATCGACTTCCGCTTAGTGACCGGGGTAGCGAGTAGTACATCGTTGTCCGCCTATCGATCCTCGATCAAGGAGTCGACGGCCTCGACCCAGGTGCTTGGGGAATATCTATCGGATCGGTAGCAATTGTGCTCAACTACCTAATGAAAAGATAAATAAAACGATAAATAAATGTATAATCGGACAAAGATAACGGCAAGAAAGTAAATAAACACACAAAGACACGGTCGGTATTTAAAAATTATAAACGGTCGAATGTCAATACACTGCTTTCAACCATCGACATCGATCACGAACCATTGCCCCTAGGCCTCAATCGATATCCACGCATAACCGATTCCCAAAACATCGATATCGATACCCTGCCCGACATTTAAACTTGCAAACCGACCAGATGTCCTCGCAGAGTTACACTCTAAAGCACATAGCAATTAAATGAGAACCAAAACACCCCTATGTTTGGGTAGGGTTTCGCCCTATTTTGTCGAGCTAGGGTTTCACTACGCACGCAATGTTTCAAACAACCTAAATCGGGTAAGCAACCCGTCCTAGTTTGGAATGGTCACTATGGATTCCGACTATGCAACTAGGTCGAATGGTCAGTGGGTGCCCCTAGAAACCGGGTTTGTGTTCTATATCGGGCAGAGCCAAGAACCGTCACTTTATGGACATGCCTTGACAAGACAAGCCTCCAAAGAAACCGCTCAGAATAGCAGATGACCAACACGGTGTCCTAGGCGCACTAATGCACATGCAATGCAAAGAAACACATAAGTGAAATCAAACAGATATCACGAAGTTCGAGTCAAGCTCTAAACTCCCCAAAGAAGTCGCCAGAATCAGAAACGCCCATGAGGGACCCTTGCCACAATGGACTTTTAAAGTTTGTGTCATGTTCTAAATCAACCAAAGAGTCCACCTGCAAATTGTTTTGAGAAAACTGATTTTTGAAAAGAAGTGCCAAACATGGATCGCTTTTGCCAGACATGAGTCGCCACCTAAATATTTTTAAAAGGGGAATTTAGGAAACCCCGACTCGGTGCAAAGGCCACATGTCCGCTATCACCAAAGTGACTTGGCTCGAGCTTGGGTACGACGGGAAGGTCACTATGAGCACCCTTTTCGCCTCATCCAAGACCGCCTCTACTAACCGTGATATCCATTTTTGAAAACTTTATGCTCTTATTCCTAAGTATTAGCCTAGAATTACTATGTTATGACAAAGAAACAAGTATAGACTAGATCGCCTAATTTGGGAACAAACATTGCATATCCGCTTTTGTCTCAAAAACGTGTTTAGATGTTGCTACTGCAAGTAGACTAAAATGCGGATTTCAATGAGTACTTCCAACTTAAGCAATCCAACCTCCACCCACAGCATTCATACAGCTTTATCATGTAAGCATTTAGCCGCATGGTAATCCCATCGTCATGGCAACACCCACACGCATGCAAGATGCTAAAGCATAAAAGCTCACCTAGTACTCGCTACCAAAACAATAAACTAGTTAGCAAAACAATGCATGACCTAGTCCATGTTATGGCTAATGCAACACAGCAAAAATGCGCTTAGGCAGTTCGGCTATCCTAAGCATGGTATATGAAATGCTATCACATAGCACGATTCAATTTTGGAATTTGAAAATTGCAATGCGCTTTGTATGATGTACCGAGCCCTGCATGTAAACAAATGCATGGATGCACGCATGCATTGCATAAGGTATGCTAATTTAAAATGCCCTAATCTACCACCGAAAGCGGTAAATAAAAGGGTTAGAAAGAAGCGGGTTGGAAGACATGCATCACACTCACCCACACTTATTACATTTTTGCCCTCACCGAGGGACCGAATAAATAAATAATACGCATCAAGAATAAATGAATAAATAAATTATTACAAATTCTAATTACCAAAATTAAATTAAACAAATAAATTAAATGGAGCCTCACCGCCTAATGCGCTGAATGATGCATGCTCGTCGCGACTCGCCCGAAAACCTGCGCTATAGCATTGCATTGCTTTTATCGCCCCGCTCCAAAAATTCCCAAAATTCGAATACGCCCCAAGTGGTCCGAAATGCCCCACCGGCTAGTCAAGAAGTCATCGGCTTTACAAGGCCACCGGGTCGAAGTTTAAATTATCGGCACAAAAATAGTGCCGGTCGGCACTATTTTATGCCGGTCGGCAGAAAATCCTCGCAGCAGACAAGAGATGCAAAGAAGAATGAATGACAAAGAATGCATAGGCATGGTTTTTGGGCAATGTGAGCATGTCCAACCCTCCTATCATGTCAAGGGACTCAAGGGGATGGTTTGGTTCTAGGGCTATCAATTGTGCATTTGATGCATGATAGCCTAAGGAACCAAGATTGCTCATTTTAATGTAAATATGCATGCAACACAACAAATGAATACTAAGTCCCTATCATGTGGAAATCAAGGGCCTTAGGACTAAGGATTGAGAGGAGTTACACCACTTGAAATGTGAACTCCCCTCAATCCTAGGCTTGGCTTGACAACCCCAAACCAAGCTATGAGATGCAAGTATGCAAGCAAGGCTCAAATGCAATGCAACCTATTATTTTAAGCATGCAAAGAGCTAAAGTATGTAGGATGCAAATGGCATGCAAGATGAGCCAATTAAACATGGGACTAACAAGCACACATTTGAGGCTACATTAACCAAGCAAGCAACAATCATGACATAAGCATGCAACAATGGACTTAAGCCATAGAGGGCAGCCCTCAAGCTCTCAAAAACAAGGGCAAAACAAGCCTCTCAACATGATCAAAATGCCACACAAGCATGCTTATTCAATGGGCCCAAGTCTAGGACACCAAAGAGAGTAACTTGACATCATTCATACAACCACTCATGGCATGCATTCAACAAACAAAAAAAACAGATTTTAAGCATGTGGAATGACACCCAAATCCCCTCATGGCTCCCCCAATAATACCCTAGTCATGGAAGCATGCACAATGCTCTTTTAAGGCATAAAAGACCAACATTCTAAAGCATGAAGGAGATGATAAATGGAAGTATTTGAACATGAAATGGGGACTGAAATACCACCTATAATGATGCCAAATCATTAGATCAAAACAAGATAAGCATGCTAGGACTTCATACAAACAAGGCCTACAAGCCAATATGCAAGACAACCACCTCAAACACACCAATCATGGCAAAATCAAGGCTCACAAATTCTCTAACATGGCAGAATAATACTAGTATCTTCATGAAACTAAGCCTAAACATGCAAGAGTCAAAACCTCAAAACATGGCATACAAGAGAGCATTTCAAAGGAGGTATAGGAAGCATGTTAGAGGCTACAATTCCAACCAAAAACAGAGATCAAACATGACCTAAAACAGCCCCAAAAGCCTTGAAATGAAGCAAAATGCAAACATGCACACATGCTATACTATGAGCCAAAACAAAGGCCAACCAAAGGACCAAAGGGAGAGGGGTGTCCTCCCTTAGATGAGGCACGAAATATATCCTCACCACGAAAACTCACCGGTTTGCAGTGGTGAGAAGATCCAAGAACACCAAAATAGGGAGGCCTAAGAAAAAGGCACCAAAGAGGGCCAAACAAGGCTTAAAGTGATAAGTCTTAACTCAAACCATAAAATGACCTTAATGAAAGTTCAAGAACAAGTAAAAACAAGACTTTTTATGTTAAACACAAATCCAAAAACACAAAGTAAAGAGGGTAGAAATAGATTGCAAGAATGGGGAATCTAAAGCAACAAGCTTACCCTTGAAGAACCAATGAAGAACAGTGGTCCAAATTTCTCCAAGTGATCAAAACCAGTCCAAAATCACTCAAAACAAACCTCCAAGTCTTCCAATCTCGGAGCTAGGTGTAATAGTGTGTGTAATGGTGCAAAAGTAAGACAAAACTCACTATTTGGGGCCTAAAACACACACACAAGAGGAGAGAGAGGAAATATAGATATATATGGATGTATATCGAGAGTATATGTATAATCTCCGGTTCTTGACCTAAAGTTGCTAACCCTTGAGCCAAGGGGATGAATGGTGTTTAAATAGGCAATATACAAGCCAAGACTTAATGGCTAAGTAAGGCCAAAAGGTTCAAAGAGGTGAGGAGGGTCTTGGCTTCTAAAGGAAGCCAATATACCGCCAAGCTTCCCCAAGAAGCTTGGCTAAAGGGGTCAAGCTTCTAGAAGCTTAAAAGGGTTCAAAGGGCAAGGGTGCAATGCTACGCGACGGAGGAGTGATGGTGTAATCCACCGCACAATGCATGCACCATCCTCATAGGGGTTCGTGAGGGTCACCGGCCGGTAAAACAATCACCGCACAAAATGTGCCTACCGGCAAGGAGAGTGCCGATCGGCAATCAGATTCTAAGAAAATAGTGCCGATGACACCGATAAAGGGCCGGTGATCAAGTGGGCAAATGTAGGTCCTGGGATGGCTAACAAGCCTTCCCTACCCTCAAATGCAACAGACACAAGTCTTGGTGGAAAACCAAGCGCAGAACAAACCAAGAAGAGATCCCGAGGTACGGCCAAGCAATGACCTCCGGAACTCAAACGAACACAAACATGGTTAATCACCGAGTGTTCAAGCGGTGATGTACAAGACTTGAGGACGGGCAAAAGTGGGGTGTCTACAGCTGTTCTCTTGATGTAACTCTAAGTCATAACAATGACGTGAGTGAATGTCAAAGCCCAGAGACGACCCACCTTTGACAAGGCCGAAGACTTGGACAATCATGCAAAACAAGTAAGGTATGCGCCCGAAGGCAGGGGCAAAATGCAACTGAAAATGCAAGAAGCCAAGCATAACTTATGATCATGCAAAGAAAGTCAGAATGAAGCACACATGCAGCTTATAAGCTAACATGCAACAGCTACACTACAATGTAGAAAGGATGTAAGAGAATTATGCAATTCTCAATACGCCTCAACTCGAAATACAATATCAAGGCTGTTCGTCTGGTTTCACCGGCCTCAAATGAGCCGTACATACAATATCGTGCTTGAAAAGAAAACAAACTTAACAGGTATGGTACTGTTAGCAATATCCATGACAATGCAATCGACAGTCCGTGACAACGCATTCACTGTATATATAGAAAAGTGTGAATGAACACATGTAAGTAAAGGAAAGTACGCATACAAAGCAATGTGTAAGGTAATTGAACACATATCAAGAAGCAAAGCACGATACAATGCAATGTGTATAAAGAAGGTAATTGAACACATGTCAAGAAGCAAAGCACGATACAATGCAATGTGTATAAAAGGTAATTGAACACATGTCAAGAAGCAAAGCACGATACAATGCAATGTGTATAAGAGGTAATTGAACACATGTCAAGAAGCAAAGCACGATACAATGCAATGTGTATAAAGGTAATTGAACACATGTCAAGAAGCAAAGCACGATACAATGCAATGTGTATAAGAGGTAATTGAACACATGTCAAGAAGCAAAGCACGATACAATGCAATGTGTATAAGAGGTAATTGAACACATGTCAAGAAGCAAAGCACGATACAATGCAATGTGTATAAAAGGTAATTGAACACATGTCAAGAAGCAAAGCACGATACAATGCAATGTGTATAAAGGTAATTGAACACATGTCAAGAAGCAAAGCACGATACAATGCAATGTGTATAAGAGGTAATTGAACACATGTCAAGAAGCAAAGCACGATACAATGCAATGTGTATAAAAGGTAATTGAACACATGTCAAGAAGCAAAGCACGATACAATGCAATGTGTATAGAAGGTAATTGAAATTGAGCATATTAAAACATGATATTGAGATGCAACATATTGTAACACAAGATGATTTGAAACGACTTCTTTTGAAACTCACAAGATATAAAAGGATACGAGAAGGAACGCCCTTCACATGTTCCGAGCATCGCCACAAAAGTCGTGGCTTGAACTCAACTCAAGATCCATTAACATTCCGTATGCACTTTCCAAGACCGTTTTGAGTGATGAAGGAGTCGATTGTACGCCCAAACCAGCACGAGCGCAGGAGGTGTTCTCGACTATGAAGGGAGGTTCTCGCATTCAACCCAAAGATTTTGCTTTACATTCCTTTTCATTAGTTGTTTAAGACATTGCACCGCCTCGTGCAGTGTGTTTTATGTTCCTTGAAATTGCGAAGTTTTACAAAAACACGTGACTTAAAATGAAACGGCTATTTGCTTGAAAAGGTATTGCACTTGTGTGCATCGCATCGCAAGGCATCACATGACAATGTGAATGAAATTGAAACCGTTGTTTGAAAACAGGCATCGTGATCGTAATAACCGTAGTGAACCAACTTACAACTCGATAAGCAAAACAAAGACTCGACAGACTAGCCAAGTGCAAGTGCAACTTGATAGACAAAGCAAAGACTTAAAGAGAGTGACATACAACTCGATAAGCAAATATGCAACAATTCGATAAACAAATACGCGATTCAAGGAATCAATCAACGGAGAATGCCGAAGTGGTGGAATTCCCCAATATTCAAAGATAAAAAGCTTGGAAGAAATAGGAAGACCATCGGCTTAACAAAAGTGTCACCGGCCGAGGATAATGGTCATCGGCACATTATTGGGTCGGTCGGCACAAAATTATGGCCGGTCGGCACTATATATCACGCCGTCGGTCAGAGATCTGCTCGCACCACAGAATGTTGACATGTGTCCTCCACTCAACCTTATCCTCTTCAAAAGGGTCTCAACTTCGTGGTTCTCTTCATTTCAACACCGATTTACTCCAAATGGAAGCATTTCTTGCCCAAAATCTTGCAACTTGATTAACAACTTGGATGGCTCTAAAAGTCAATTTCCTGCTTTTGGCATAAACGCACTATTCACTTTGGCGCCATACTCCGCTGCATTTTTCATTCCTCCATGCCGCTGCACGGTTTTGGAATCCAGAACACATGTCTTTAGCTTTAGCGGCAAGAGATGTGTCCCACTTTCAAGACTTCCAAGCTTTAATGGAATCTCATGACGAGGAGATTCTCCTCAACTTCGCTTTGGGCCATGCCCAAGCCTTAGGACAAATGTGTGGGCTCAATACCCGATGCTCGTTTCTTGATTTGTGACGGGACATTAGATGTTCCGAGCTTGGTCTGCTGCTTTTCCGAGACCTGATCGTGGCGACCATCGCCGGCAAGGTTTTCGCTGCACGCCTTTGTCTATGCATATTGTCCCATTTTTCGTTTCGCTCCGACCGGAGGAGCCAAAGGTCCTGCTGATTGAAGTTGCCCAAGGTTTGAAAGAGGGCAAGAGCCGCATTGCCATGGTCCCGGCCGAGACTCTATTGGGCTTAGACGCCTTTTATCGCCGAGAGACGATCGATTAGCAGGAGTCCACTATTACCGCAGTAATGTTTCCCACCCATTTTGCATTTTATATTTGCTCACATCACTCGCCCTCGTGCTCGATTTTTCTCACAAAACCCTTTTTCTCACTTTTTTCTCTCATCGTACATCTCTATTCTTTATTCTCTCATTTTTCATCCCTCCCGTGTGTGGTTAATGGATAAATTGAAGGTCGTGGACTTGTCCTGCATACTCACCAAGGGCTATTTCTTCAGTAATGCCCGTTGACGCCTTGACGAGGGTTGGTGGTTTGAATGGATGTGTAGTTTGTCCGCAGACCGCATTGTTGGCGGTGCCCTTGGCTCAATCTTCCGATGATGAGTTACAAAGATGACCCGTCACCGGATCCAATTGATTGGCTTGACTCATCGTGTCTTCTACTTCCCTTTCGTATCTTGCGCCATTGGTCATGATCGACTGCCCACCGAAGGGATAGAGTATCCCACGATTCGATTCGGTGCACGGCCGTCTTATGCCACAAAGATGGAGGACGAGAGAACTCGCCCCGCCTCCCACTTTCGGGCCAGCACTTTGTCCGATGAGTGCTTGGATTGGCTTAATGAAGAGGCACAGAAGGGCCCACTTTACGCCGAGGCTTCGACCAGCCGAGGGGCGCAGGACATTTGATTTGACCGTGCCGGATTTATTGCTTTATCGCTGCTTTCAAGTTTTTTTATGAATGTAATAAAAAGCAACTTCAATTGTATGCAAGAGCAAGAGAGCTCGCTTGAAATCAATGAAATTAAAGGTTGTGGTAATCGAAAAATTTCCGCTTTTGGTCTAGAAATGGTCCTAGTTGTAAAAAGATTTATTTGAACAAAGTCATCTTCATTAAAACTTTTCAAAACCATTTTCGATATGGATCGAATCGACACGCCTCAAATTTGTCAAGATGCACAACCCTGCATTCTCGCAATTGGAAAATTGCCCCTAGTTTGAATAGTACAAGATCGCATGGCAACGGAAAGTTGCCCCTAGTCCTAATAGCATCGACCGAGATTGCGATGAATGCCGATGGACAAAGATGACCAGATGATCAAATGGACAAAGCCGTCGGGGAAAATGTTTATGGTCAACTTCAGATGAAGTTGCCTCACGATCCCAATGATGGGAATCAAGCCCACGTAGTTCAGCTTGGGTTCACTCGAGTATTTTCACTCTCCTTTGCGCTCTAACTTTTGCCAAGGCCGCCTTTATGGTTTTCAACCTTATGAGCTCGCTTTTTATATTTTCTAAATTTTTTTTTGTGCTCTGAATTTTGCCTAGGTCGCCTTTTCGGTTTTCGCCCAGCGAGCCTCTCGAGTGATATTTCTTCAACTTGTCCATGTTGATCGGTTGGGAGAACTCTAGGCCATCTAGGTCCATCGTAACCACGGCTCCACCGACTGTGATAGACTTGATGATATAGGACCACCCAATTGGGTCTGAACTTGCCCCTTGGGTCGGATGGGAGTTCGTTGTCTTTGAGCACCAAATCTCCTTCCTTCAAATTCTCGACTTAACCTTCTTGTTAAAAGTCTGCGATTCTACCGATAACCTTGGACATGGTACAGTGCTTTCAAATTTCCTTTCATCGAAGAGCATGAGTTCTCGAACCTACTCACGCTAATCGCCTTTATCTGACACTCAGCCAATACTCGCAATGATGGAACCTCAATCTCGATTGGTAGAACGGCCTCCATTCCGTAAACCAGTGAATAAGGGGTTGCTCCAGTCGAAGTTCTAATTGAAGTCCGGTAGCCCCACAGAGCGAACGGCAACTTGTCTGGCCAGTCCCGATAGGTTTCTACCATTTTCTGCAGTATGTGTTTAATGTTTTTGTTGGCGGCCTCAACTGCTCCGTTGGTCTGCGGCCGATACGTGGACGACTTATGAAAAGCGACATTATACTTCTCCAACAAATCAATCACTTCCTTCTTGAAGTGAGAACCATTGTCCGAAATGATCTCATTCGGGACCCCATACCGGCAGATAATGTTGTTTCTGATAAACTTCGCGACATGCGAAGCCTTCAACACTGCATAAGACTGGGCCTCGACCCACTTTGTGAAGTAATCTATTGCTACGTGATATATTCATGTCCATTTGACCCTTCGAATGCAGCTCAATCACGCCGATTCCCCAAACCGAGAACGGCCATGGCGATGTCATGTTGTATAACTTTGATGGCGGGATGTTCATGCGGTTCGCGTGAATCGCATTTGTGGCATCGCCGAACTAAACCGATACAATCTTCCTCCATGGTAGACCAGTAGTAGCCTTGTCTGAGGTTCTTTCGTGCCAACATCACCCCATTTACATGTGCACCACATTCTCCTCCATGGATGGCCTCCATCAGGCGCTTTGATTCTTCAGCTTCCACACATAGCTTGTGCATTCCCGGATGACCTCTTTTGTATAATTTACCCCGCAGATGATAAACCCAATGTACCATTCTTCTAATTGCCCTTTTATCCTTGGCATTTGCCCCTAGTGGATATGTCTCCTTCTCCAAGAAGTTCCATATGTCGTAATACCAAGGGTTGTTATCTTGCACTTCTTCTATGGCGAGATTGACTCATATCTTTGGCGCAAACTTTTGATCAATGATTACCGGACGATCCAGTTCGACGGATGTCTATCATAGAAGATAGAGTTGCTAGTGAATCTGCGAACTGTTGTTCTCTCTTACTAGGTGAGTGAAACTTAGCTTTTCAAACCGAGGAACTAACAAGTCCAGTGGTCCGTGGTAAATTATCATCTTTTCCTCCTTGACTTTCCGGTCTCCTTTACTTTGAGACACAACTAAGTTCAATCCCCGATAACGTCCAAACGCCTTGCCCTAGTTCTAGGGCGCTTCGAGCATCGCAATGCATGCCTCGTACTGCCTCATTGTTCAAACTTTGAACCGAGCTTGAATGCTAAGGGATACGGAGTCGTCAGCGCTATCAACAACACTCCTATCCTGCACATATTGATTTGACTCCGTCAAAGTACATCGTGCAAGTTTCATCTTCGATGTGCAGAATATTTTCAGCTGGGTATAGGTACTCAACTGCTTCATCCCCTTCAACCAGGTGGTCGGCAAGGAACTCGCCCTTTGCTCTTCCTTTCTGAGACTTATGCGTCACATACTTGAGATCAAATTCGGAGAGCAACAGCAACCAACGAGCTAGCCTACCCGTAAGTGCTGGTTTCTCAAAAAGATATTTGATGGGATCAAGTCGTGAAACCAACATTACAGAGTGAGCTAACAAGTAGTGACGCAGCTTCCTAGTAGCCCATACCAAGGCTAGACAAGCCCTCTCCAGCGGAGTGTAGCGGGTCTCGTAATCCAGCATCTTCTTGCTCAGATAGTAGATGGCCCTTTCCACTTTATCTTCCGACTCTTGTGCGAGCATACAGCCCATTGTGGTCTCAACTGACAGATACAATATCAACGGTTTCCCCGGCTTTGGTGGTGACAATACGGGCGGATTCTGTAAATACTCTTTAATCTGTTCAAACGCAGCTTGGCACCGGCCATCCCAATGGAACTTCGTTCCTTTCTTCAAGAGACCAAAAAGTGGTTCACAAGTCAAGGTTAGTTTAGAGATAAACCGTCTTATGAATTGCACTTTACCCAGAAAGCCTCGCACCTCCTTTTCAGTCATTGGTGGTGGCATTTCTAAGATGGCCTTGATTTTGGAAGGGTCGACTTCAATGCCCCTTTGTGTAATCAGAAATCCCAGCATTTTTCCCGCTGTAACACCAAACGTACATTTCTGCGGATTCAACCGCAATTAAATTCTGATCCTTTGAAAAAACTTTTGCAAGGCGGTGTAGTGGCCCTCTCTTTCTTTGGACTTGACAATCATGTCGTCCACATACACCTCGACCTCTTTATGGATCATATCATGTAATATCGTGGTTGCAGCCCGTTGATATGTAGCCCCAGCATTCTTCAACCCAAACGGCATTACTCTATAACAATATGTACCCCACGGGGTGGTAAAAGCAGTCTTCTCCCGGTCTTCGGGTGCCATCACTATCTGATTATAACCTGAAAAGCCATCCATGAACGAAAGCAAAGCATGCCCCGCTGTGAAATCTACCAACTCGTCAATATGTGGCAAGGGAAAGTCATCCTTCGGACTGGCTCTGTTCAAATCCCTGAAATCCACACATACCCGGATTCTGCCATCCTTCTTCGGCACTGGAACAATATTGGCCAACCAAGTTGGGTATTCGGATACCAATAGGAAGCCTGCGTCAATCTGCTTGGTGACCTCTTCCTTGATCTTAATGGCCCAGTCAGGGCGAATCCTTCTGAGCTTCTGTTTGACAGGTCGGGCCTCGGGGTCAAGAGGGATCCGGTGCTGTACAATCTCAGGATCGATTCCAGGCATGTCTTCGTAGGACCACGCGAAAACATCTTTGAAATCTTTTAACAAAGCGACTAAGCGCTCGCGTTCCTCTGAGGACAACGTGGACCCGATCTGGACCAGCCGCGGGTCCTTCTCAGTACCAATATTCACAGTGTTGATTTCATCAATTAAAGGTTTAACAAACCTCTCTTGCTCTTGTTCAATTAGTCGTTGTAAAAGCCGGAGGAATTTCGTCCTCGTCGCTTTCATCAAAATTTTGAAAGTCTGATTTAAGCAATAAACCAAAGGCACAGAAAAATACTAAAACCACAGTTACCTCATTCTCATTAGATACTTCCAAACCGTCGATTCTTACAGAATAACAGACTAAAAGAGAAAGAAAAAACGACTGACAGATCGGTATCCGGTTATCACCCCCAGAATACAGACTCAGACTTCGAACGAGGAACTGATTCCGACTCACAAGACTTCGGTGGAATCGATTCGGCTCACTACCGATCCGGTCTTTGCGATAGAAATCCCTCCTCGCATCGCCGGTGAGGGAGGTGCGATGGATGCATCCAAAATAGCTGATTGTAGGCCCGCCGTTTCATCTCCGATCATGGACACCGAGGAGTCATCCCCCAAGCACAACCGGTCGATCAAAGGATCGAAAGTAGACACGCCAATTACTACCCCCATTTCGCACTCAGGTCCGCAGACTCCAATTCCTTGCTATGTTCACCTCAATCGCTTGCCCATCGCTCTTGAGAACATCATCCCCAGATAACTGCAAGTCGAAGAAAATTTCAAATCCCGGCATGCGTTTCTTTTCTTTATTCAGCCATGGCTCCGGAAAACCACAGAATGGGAAGTCTTCCCCCTCCCGGACGAAACGTCCGTTCAGGGTACCCTGGATGGGCCGATGTATCAACTCAAAAGGTTTTCCCATCTGTTTTGCTTTGGCTCTTCCAGCCATCTCTTTTCCTTTTCTTACCCAATCTTCCTTGGTGGGCAGGTAACCCAAGCCGAAGGTGTGAGGGTTGTGCGGCACTTCGGCCAACGCCGCAATGCCCTTACGGCCACTCTTCCCTAATCCCATCCCGGGGATGTATTGGAGTTTGTTCATGAGGTACACTGCTTGGGCGCTAACATATATCCCTTCATTAACTGCCATGACGCTCTGTACTACTTCAGCCTCTGCTAGGGTAAATCCGGATATAAACACATCTTCCATCCCATGCTCAATCTCTAGAACGGGGGTAGACACCTCCGGCGGTGGATGGATCGATGAATTACCGAAAACAATGGCTACTCCCTTCCCATAGGGGTATTTCACCATTTGATGCAAAGTGGATGATACTGCTTTTACCTGATGCAGCCACGGCCGCCCCAACAACAAATTGAAAGTTGTCAGCACTTCCAAGACATGAAAATCTATCTCCTGTTGTCGGTCCAACCTTAGTCGGATGTTAACGGTTCCCATCACTTCTCGGCTTGTGTTATCATATGCCCGATGACTGTTGTTGGTACAAAGTCCGCGACTTTCGCACCAATCGCATAAAATTTGTCCTCGCAGGCGACGTTGATGGCGAATCTGTATCAACAAGGACTACCGGTATCCATTTATCCGCACTCTACGGAGATGTAGAGTGGCTTGTTGTGATTTGTGCCCTCAGCGGTAATTCTTTATCAAGAACGCCAACATCAGGCGGCTCCTCCGGAAAGACTAGCCCCACTAGTCGCTTACGGTGTTGTTTCTATTGAAAGCTTTGCCTTATCCATGGCGATAAAAACAGCCTCCTGTGCACTCGAGAAGCCATGAGCAATCCCCAAATAGAGATATCTGCTTGTATCTTTTTCATTTGTTTAGTCGGCTTCCTCTTGAGCTGCTTTTCATACCTTCTCGGCTCTCTGTCCTTCCCGAGGCCTCTGGTTGATCCAAGTCGGAGGTTTGAAATATCGCCCACTCCTTGTCATGTGGTCGACCTCTCCAAGGTACCAAGTATTGTCGGGTTGGTTGTTCCCCCAATCCTCGTCCGTGTGGGCGAGACATAAGTCTTCATCTTCCCTCCACATTCCCTCGGCGACCCGGCAGGGCGTCTGTCGCTCTGGTATGTTCTTGCGCTCGCAACACTTTCCATCCATATACCCGCAGCATTTTCGGTTTCTGTGCACACAGTAGTTTCCACTCCCACATGGGCCTTTGCCTTTCTGATTCTCTCGGAATCCTCAAAACTTGCTTTCTTCGGTACAACTGACTGTTCGGCCATCTCTGTGCTCAAAATGTTCCAATCTCGGGCGAAATTCTTGACCTTTGGCGCCCTCGGCGATATGTTACGCTCTTGACCCTTTCATTGCCGATTTTCTCATTCAGGCGCAACTTTGCTCTACCCGAAATTCTTCTACTACATCGGGTTGGTCATCCAACCACCCGGTGGCTTCTACTGAATCTTCATGATCAAACCAAGCGATTGCCACATCCTCTGGGTATTGATCGTCATAAAATCGGAGGTTGGCGAAGTACTCCCCCATAGTCACTACATCATCTGTTCCCTGTTCTAGGCTATCTCCTTGAATCACACATAATTCTTCTTCATTGGCAATTCCACTCCGGGCCCATCTTGACCCATTGATGAAATGTAGTCACTCGGACTGTATGTTTTCCCGTTGCAACTCCTAGATTCCACAGACTCTGATTCAATAACCTGCTCCTTCTTTGGAATTCCCCTTTTATTGTTCTTGGTGGTCACCACCTTTCGCTTAGGTTGGTCGAGGAGATGTCCATCATGCACAAATCGATGCAATGGGAAGGAACACCTCGGCTTAGGCGGTGGGTAGGTGTGATGTAGATGCTAGGGTCGTAGGACACGCAAGATATGAATGAAATTGAGCCTTTTGGGTGGTGGAGCCTGGTTGTGTATGGGGAGGATTGGTAGTAACATTGGGTTTTAGGAGGGAAGATTACCCCGTTATCGATAAGGTCTTGAATTTCATGGCGTAACCGGTAGCACTGGTCGGTGTCGTGACCATGCTGCTGGTGAAACGCACAATATTTGGCCGGGTTATAGTTAGGAGGAAGTTTTTCTGGTAGGGGCCTCGGCTCCAGGGGCTTCAGGTGCCCTTTCTTGATCAACACCCCCAGAGCTTTGGATAGGGGCATATAGAGTGGAGCGAAAGTTCGGGTGTTTCTGGGTGGGTATTTGGTCGTTTGTGGGTTGCTTCCGGACGCACCGGAAAATGGCGAGGCCGCTGTATTTCTTTGTGAGGGGTTGGTGGTGACCATGCTTACTCGGTTCTGCGCTTGATGTGCCACTGGCCCGTGCATTGTTGCTTTTGAATGTCCGCCGGTTGCTCCGGTCTTGATCAAACAGACCGCTGCATCGCATCCTCAATCTGCATCCCCATATCATGCAGATCTGCGAAGGTAGGGAAGGGAACTACAATCATCTTCTTCATTAACCCCGGTTGAAGATTGCGCACAATCATCCGGATTTGGTCTCTGTCCGTGGGCCTTAAGGTCATCATCGATGCTTTCGCCTCCATCCGTTACTGAACTCGAAAACCCTCCTTAGGCTCTGTTTGTTGTCTCGAGATCACGGGTAGTGATCTCAATCGTGTGTTGTATGAATATCGCGATAAAGGCCTCAACCATTTCGGCCCCAACTTATCTTAATGTCATCATCTAGCTTGGAATACCATGCGGATGCTACACCGACAGGTCCGACCAAACAGAGACAACTTCGAGCCTCTCGAGGCCCATCGGCCTTAGAACGTCCGAGAACAAATCTTGTGTACCATGGGGTCCCCGACCCATCAAATCGATCAATATGAGGCATCTTGAATTGTCGGGCAAGATCACAACAAGATCAAGATAACCATCTTCAATATTGGGGACAGTCTTCCCCCCCTGAGATCTCTTGAATAACTTTTCAAGCTTGCTTAATTTGAGTGCGGGGGTCACCTCGAACTCAAAGGAGAGTCGTAGATTGGTGGGTGTTTTTGATAGCCGAGGTTGAATTTGAGGTAGGGTCGGAGGTGGGGTGGTCCTGGGCAGCCTCAGACGATCTGAACATTGGCCGCCTCCGACGTTAGGAACTCCCGTGGGGAGGAGTCTGCGCGGCGATGCTCCGGTTGTCGTTCTAGCCCGGCAATTGTCTTCGCCGTTTCTTACAACCGCGGGCTCGCTGTTCTGGCGGTTCTGCTGTCGGACAAATGTCTTGCCGCATTGCTTTCATACTCTCTTGAAGGTGGCGCACCATCTCCTCCAAACCGTCATATTATCCTGCTCGTTGGATTATGGTATAAATTCCTCTCTGTTGGTGACACAAAACCTCGATCTCTAATGAGCACGGTGGGGTAGACAAAGCCCTCTGGATCGATTGTTGTCTCGATGCCCTCGCCATCGACTTCCGTTTAGTGACCGGGGTAGCGAGTAGTACACCGTTGTCCGCTCATCGATCCTCGATCGAAGGAGTCGACGACCTCGACCCGTGGTGCTTGGGGAATATCTATCGGATCGGTAGCAATTGTGCTCAACTACCTAATGAAAAGATAAATAAAACGTATAAATAAACAGACAATCGGACAGCATAACGGCGCAAAGTAAATAAACACACAGCACACGGTCGGGTATTTGAAAATTATAAACGGTCGAATGCTGAATACACTGCTTTCAACCATCGACATCGATCACGAACCATTGCCCCTAGGCACAATCGATATCCACGCACAACCGATTCCCAAAACATCGACATCGATACCCTGCCCGACATTTAAACTTGCAAACCGACCAGATGTCCCCTGCAGCGCTACACTCTAAAGCACATAGCAATTAAATGAGAACCAAGACACCCCTATGTTTGGGTAGGGTATTCCTGTCCTATTTTGTCACGAGCTAGGGTTTCACTACGCACGCAGCGGCTTCAAACAACCTATATCGAGTAAGCAACCTGTCCTAGTTTGGAATGGTCACTATGGATTCCGAATATGCAACTAGGTCGAATGGTCAGTGGGTGCCCCAAAACCGGGTTTGTGTTCCCATATTGGCAGAGCCATAACCGTCACCTTATGGACATGCCTTGACAAGACAAGCCTCCAAAGAAACTGCTCAGAATAGCAGATGACCAACACGGTCCTAGGCGCACCAATGCACATGCAATGCAAAGAAACACATAAGTGAAATCAAAACAGATATCACGAGTTCGAGTCAAGCTCTCTAAACTCCCCAATGAGTCGCCAGAATCAGAGACGTCCATGAGGACCTCGGCCATTCGGACCTTTAAAGTTTGTGTCATGTTCTAAATCAACCAAAGAGTCCACCTCTGCAAATTGTTTTGAGAAAACTGATTTTGAAAAGAAGTGCCAAACATGGACCTGCTTTGCTGACACAGAGTCGCCACCTAAATATTTTTAATTGGGAAATTTAGGAAACCCCGACTCGTGCCAAGGCCACATGTCCGCTATCACCAAAGTGACTTGGCTCGAGCTTGGGTACGATCGGGAAGGTCATTTATGAGCACCCCTTTTCGCCTTCAAGACCGCCTCTACTAACCGTGATATCCATTTTTGAAAACTTTATGCTCTTATTCCTTATTAGCCTAGAATTACTATGTTATGACAAAGAAACAAGTATAGACTAGATCGCCTAATTTGGGAACAAACATTGCATATCCGCTTTTGTCTCTAAAACGTGTTTAGATGTTGCTACTGCAAGTAGACTAAAATGCGGATTTCAATGAGTACTTCCAACTTAAGCAATCCAACCTCCACCCACAGCATTCATACAGGTTTATCATGTAAGCATTTAGCGCATGGTAATCCCATCACATGGCAACACCCACACGCATGCAAGATGCTAAAGCATAAAAGCTCACCTAGTACTCGCGCCAAAACAATAAACTAGTTAGCAAAACAATGCATGACCTAGTCCATGTTAAGTGGCTAATGCAACACGAGCAAAAATGCAAGTAGGTGCTCGGCTATCCTAAGCATGGTATATGAAATGCTATCACATAGCACGATTCAATTTTGGAATTTGAAAATTGCAATGCGGTTTGTATGATGTCGAGCTGCATGTAAACAAATGCATGGATGCACGCATGCATTGCATAAGGTATGCTAATTTAAAATGCCCTAATCTACCACCGAAAGCGGTAAATAAAAGGGTTAGAAAGAAGCGGGGTTGGAAGACATGCGTCACACTCACCCACACTTATTACATTTTTGCCCTCACTCGGAGGGACCAATAAATAAATAATACGATCAAGAATAAATGAATAAATAAATTATTACAAATTCTAATTACCAAAATTAAATTAAACAAATAAATTAAATGGAGCCTCACTTCTAATGCGCTGAATGATGCATGCTCGTCGCGACTACCGAAAACCGTGCCATAGCATTGCGCCTTCGCTTTTTCTCCGCTTCTCCAAAAATTCCCAAAATTACGAATACGTCCCAAGTGGTCCGAAACGTCCCACCGGCTAGTCAAGTGTAGTCATCGGCTTACAAAGGGCCACCGGTGAGCTTTTAAATTATCGGCACAAACATAGTGCCGGACGGGACTATTGTATGCCGGTCGGCAGAACATCCCTGCAGCAGACAGAGAGAGACAAGAAGAAGAAGACAAAGAATGCATAGGCATGGTTTTTGGGCAAATGTGAGCATGTCCAACCCCTCCTATCATGTCAAGGGACTCAAGGGGGGATGGCTCTTGGTTCTAGGGCTATCAATTGTGCATTTGATGCATGATAGCCTAAGGAACCAAGATTGCTCATTTTAATGTAAATATGCATGCAACACAACAAATGAATACTAAGTCCCTATCATGTGGAAATCAAGGGCCTTAGTGACCAAGGATTGAGATGAGCTCCATCACTCGAAATGTGAGCTCCCCGGACTCCTAGGCGTGTCTTGTCATCCACAATTCAAGCTATGAGATGCAAGTATGCAAGCAAGGCTCAAATGCAATGCAACCTATTATTTTAAGCATGCAAAGAGCTAAAGTATGTAGGATGCAAATGGCATGCAAGATGAGCCAATTAAACATGGGACTAACAAGCACACATTTGAGGCTACATTAACCAAGCAAGCAACAATCATGACATAAGCATGCAACAATGGACTTAAGCCATAGAGGGCAGCCCTCAAGCTCCCAAAACAGTGGCAAAACAAGCCTCTCTACATGATCAAAATGCCACACAAGAATGCTTTTTCAATGGGCCCAAGACTAGGACACCAAAGAGAGTAACTTGACATCATCCATACAACCACTCATGGCATGCATTCAACAAACAAAAAAAAACAGATTTTAAGCATGTGGAATGACACCCAAATCCCCTCATGGCACCCCCAAAAATACCCTAGTCATGGAAGCATGCACAATGCTCTTTTTTAAGGCATAAAAGACCAACATTCTAAAGCATGAAGGAGATGATAAATGGAAGTATTTGAACATGAAATGGGGACTGAAATACCACCTATAATGATGCCAAATCATTAGATCAAAACAAGATAAGCATGCTAGGACTTCATACAAACAAGGCCTACAAACCAATATGCAAGACAACCACCTCAAACACACCAATCATGGCAAAATCAAGGCTCACAAACCTCTAACATGGCAAAATAATACTAGTATCTTCATGAAACTAAGCCTAAACATGAAAGAGTCAAAACCTCAAAACATGGCATACAAGAGAGCATTTCAAAGGAGGTATAGGAAGCATGTTAGAGGCTACAATTCCAACCAAAAACAGAGATCAAACATGACCTAAAACAGCCCCAAAAGCCTTGAAATGAAGCAAAATGCAAACATGCACACATGCTATACTATGAGCCAAAACAAAGGCCAACCAAAGGACCAAAGGGAGAGGGGTGTCCCTCCCTTAGATGAGGCACGAAAATATCATCCTCACCACTGAAAACCCCACTGTTTTTCGGTGGAGAAAAGATCCAAGAACACCAAAATAGGGAGGCCTAAGAAAAAGGCACCAAAGAGGGCCAAACAAGGCTTAAAGTGATAAGTCTTAACTCAAACCATAAAATGACCTTAATGAAAGTTCAAGAACAAGTAAAAACAAGACTTTTTTATGTTAAACACAAATCCAAAAACACAAAGTAAAGAGGGTAGAAATAGATTGCAAGAATGGGGAATCTAAAGCAACAAGCTTACCCTTGAAGAACCAATGAAGAAGCAATTGGTCAGCCCTCTCCAAGTGATCAAAACCAGTCCAAAATCACTCAAAACAAACCTCCAAGTCTTCCAATCTCGAGCTAGGTGTAATAGTGTGTGTAATGGTGCAAAAGTAAGACAAAACTCACTATTTGGGGCCTAAAACACACACACAAGAGGAGAGAGAGGAAATATAGATATATATGGATGTATATCGAGAGTATATGTATAATCTCGGTTCTTGACCTAAAGTTGCTAACCCTTGAGCCAGGGGATGAATGGTGTTTAAATAGGCAATATACAAGCCAAGACTTAATGGCTAAGTAAGGCCAAAAGGTTCAAAGAGGTGAGGAGGGTCTTGGCTTCTAAAGGAAGCCAATATCTGGTGGCCAAGCTTCCCAAGAAGCTTGGCCAAAAATCAAGCTTCTAGAAGCTTAAAAGGGTTCAAAGGGCAAAGGGTGCAATGCTACACACGGGAGGAGTGATGGTGTAATCCACCGCACGGTGGCATGCACCATCCTCATAGGGTTCGAGGAGGTCACCCGTGGCAAAAACAATCACCGGCACAAAAATGTGCGGCCGTGAAGTGCCGATCGGCCTTGTATTCTAAGAAAATAGTGCCGATGACACCGATAAAGGGCGGTGATCAAGTGGGGCAGCAGTAGGTCTGGGATGGCTAACAAGCCTTCCCTACCCTCAAATGCAAGCAGACACAAGTCTTGGTGGAAAACCAAGCGCAGAACAAACCAGTTAAGAGATCACGAGGTGCAGTGGCCGGGACCTCCGGGAACTCGAAACGAACACAAACACGGATAATCACCGGGTGTTCAAGCGGTGATGTCCAAGTCTTGAGGACGGTCAAAAATGGGGTGTCTACAAACAGATATGAGACAGTAACTCATACTAAACATTTCCTCATTTCACAATAGATAGGCAAACTAGCTATATCAACACATCAACAGATAAGCATATGGGCTATATTAACACTTCCACTGATAAGTATAAGAACTATATCACACTTCCCAAGATAAGCATATGAGCTGTATCTACGGAGTCCATCCCCTATCTCCTCCCAAACAATATCCGGTTTAGAGGTCCATCCCCTATCTTCCCCTAAACCGTGGAATACATCCCCTATCTTCTCCAACACAACACAATGCATATAAACAATTATTATACACATCATCATTCAATACATAAAGTTAATGTATTCTTTCAATCGTCATACTCAATGACACATTCTAGTGATTAGTTTTAATTTGCCTAATCATTATGCATTGTCTACAACAATCAAGACTATCCTCCACCGATAGCCCAAAGCAGTTATTTCTAAACAGAAAATAAATGCACAAAATGGATAATATATCAACATTTCAATTAGGTGAGCGATAAATAAATTCAACTACACCCTTTAATCACATACATTCACAATCTCAACATTTCCAATTCAATTCCTCATTTCTCACAATTAATTATACCAATTAATTAACCAATATAATTAGGGCATTTTCCATAATTAACATTATAACCCTAAGTTTCCATTTTCATCAATGTTTCAACATTAATTCCATTTCTTCATGCTAAACATGCATATAGGTTTTATATATTTAAAACACCAACTTTTATAAAATTACACAAAAGCCTAAACTTTCAAAATTACCCAACAACCCCCAACATATCAAAATGCTAAAATTTAAAGACAAAGCTCATAAAGAGGAGTAGGTTATCCCTACCTCAAATTCGAAGCTCAAACGGAGAAGATGAAAAGAGTTGAAACTCGATCTCCACCACACACCACAAAGCCTTCGAGAAATAACACAACTTTGGCGAAGGAACTATGGCCGAAATCCCAATGGAATTATGGCCAAAATCCAGCTCGGTGCAACTAAAATTTATAACTCAAGCTCGGTTCGTAATGGCTTATCAAACCAAGAAAGAACCATAGAAGTTGATAAGCTAACCCTATGCACTTGCACCTATATATAGGAGTTTGTCCACCTTAAAATGTGTCTTGTAACCGATGTGGGACTTCCAACAAACACACCAAAGGTTCCCAACCGATATGGGACTTCCAAATACATTTACCAAAAGCCTTAAAAATGCACAAGTGCTACAACCTCCCCACCTTAGGAAATTTTGTCCCTGAAATTAAAGACAAGTTTTTTTTTTTAAAAAATAAGTTTTTCTCCGTTTGTAAACAATGTTAAATTTCAACATTTAATAACTCGACCCATTACTAGTCATTCCATCTCTTGTCAAGAGACATAACAAATACATTTCATCATGCATTTCCTTTCCTTCTCAACCATTTTCAACATACATGGTTCACAATTTCATATCATAAACAATTTTCATGATACATCTCCAGTTCTATAATATGGCCAACATATGCAATATTACAATCAACTCCCATATCAAGGTAGTTCTACAATATTTCTATAAACCAAAACATTTACAATGTTTTACAACTTAAGACATATTTAATGATCTTAAAGTCCAACAATACAACAATACATATATAACATACGTTCAAACATCCACAAATAAGTCCAGATATTTCTCTCGGACCTCCAACTCACGTTCCCAAGTGACCTCCTCCATTCCGTGATGTTTCCACAAAACTTTTACCAAAGGAATGGTCTTGCCACGCAGGACTTGATCCCGCCTATCCAAGACCCGAACCGGTCTCTCCTCATACGAGGCATCCTCATCTACCTCTAAGTCGGTCCAATCCAATACATGTGATGGATCCGGCTCATACTTCCGAAGCATACTCACATGAAACACGTCATGAACTCCGGACAACTGCGGCGGCAAAGCCAAACGATAGGCAACCTCACCAATCCTTTCAAGGATCTCAAAAAGGCCAATAAATCGAAGGGACAACTTCCCACTCTTCCCAAATCTCATCAATCCCCGCCTAGGTGATATCCTTAGAAAGACATGATCACCCTTCTCAAACACCAAAGGTCTCCTCCTACGGTCCGTATATGACTTCTGACGACTCTGGGCTGTAACAAGCCTCCTACGGATAAGCTCAACCTTTTCCGTTGTTTCCCTCACCAACTCTGGACCCAACAAAGGTGCATTACCCACCTCAGCCCAACAAACTGGAGACCTACACGGTCGGCCATACAAGGCCTCAAACGGTGCCATACCGATACTAGACTGGAAACTGTTGTTGTAGGCAAACTCCACCAATGACAAGTGCCTCTCCCACGTCCCACTAAAGTCAAGGACACAACCCCGAAGCATATCCTCAAGGATCTGAATAGTACGCTCGGACTGCCCGTCAGTCTGAGGATGGTAAGCTATACTAAAGGTCAACTTAGTGCCCAAAGCACTCTGCAAACTCTGCCACAACCTATCAATAAAACGAGGATTTCTATCTGAGACGATCGTCACTGGGACTCCGTGTAACCTCACTATGTCCCGAATATACAAGTCAGCAAGATGATCTACCGAATCTCTCACGCGCATAGGAATGAAGTGTGCCGACTTAGTCAACCGGTCTACAACCACCCAAATAGCATAACTACCCCGCTGAGTCCTCGGAAGACCTACAACGAAGTCCATAGTGACATGTTCCCACTTCCACTAGGCAATAGGCAAGGGTTGCAACAAACCCGCTGGCCTCTGATGCTCGGCCTTCACTTGCTGACAAGTAAGACACTTAGACACGAAAACTGCCACATCTCTCTTCATACCCCGCCACCAAAACTGGCGACCCAAATCCCGATACATCTTGGTGCCTCCCGGATGCACCGCAAGGCGCAAATGGTGAAACTCTCGGAGTACCTCCTCTCGGCAAGACTCCGGCACAAACAGACGGTCTTGGTATCTCACACTCAGGTCGGGATACACCGTCAAACCCTTCTCAACTTTCCCACTAGAGATCTTCTCTCGGAGGGATTCTACCTCAAGGTCACCTCTCTGTGCCTCCAACACTCGAGTCACAAGTGTAGGTAAGCAACAACAAAAACAAGGTCAAGACCTCAACAGATTCGCTCAGATGCAAATCAAACTCGCCAAGTGCCCCCAACATCTCCCACTCCGGGATGGCTACACAAGCTACATCACTAATGGATTTTCTGCTAAGGGCATCGGCCACAACATTGGCCTTTCCTGGATGATAATACAACTCGAAGTCATAGTCCTCAATAAACTCCATCCACCTCATCTGCCTCAAGTTCAAGTCTTTCTGTGTAAACAGATATTTCAGACTCTTATGATCCGAGAACACCTCAAATCTCTCACCATAAAGGTAGTGCCTCCAGATTTTCAAGGCAAAGATCATAGCTGCTAACTCTAGGTCATGTGTATGGTAATTCTTCTCATGTATTTTCAACTGACGTGAGCCATAAGCTACCACTTTCCCTTCCTGCATCAATATACAACCCAAACCCTCTCGTGAGGCATCACAATAAACCGCATAACTCAACCCTCTCTCCGGAATAATCAAAATCAGAGCGGTGGTCAATCTAACCTTCAACTCTTGGAACGACTTTTCACAAGTCTCACTCCATACAAATTGGACTCCCTTCCGAGTCAAACGGTGAAGCTAATCTGGAGAAATCCTTCACAAACCGGCGGTAATACCCAACTAATCCCAGAAAACTACGGATCTCAAACACACTCTTAGGCTGTGCCCAATCCTGCACTGCCTCAGTCTTGGATGTATCAACAGACACCCCTTTCCCGGATACCACATAGCCTAAGAACTTGACTTCCCCAAGCCAAAAACCAAACTTGGCATACAGCCTATGGGCTCTGAGTAACTTAAGCACCACTCTCAAGTGTTCCTCGTGCTCCTCCTCTGAAGGTGAATAGATCAGAATATCGTCCACGAAAACGACCACAAAACGGTCTAAGAATTCCCGGAAGATCCGGTTCATCAAGTCCATAAAAGGCTAGGTGCATTGGTAAGTCCAAATGGCATCACCGAAACTCATAATGGCCATACCGTCACGGAATGCCGTCTTGAATATCCTCCTCACGACCCTCATGGTGGTAACCCGATCTCAAGTCTATCTTAAAGAAAAAGCGAATCCTTCAACCGATCAAACAAATCATCTATACGGGCATAGGATACTTATTCTTAGCGTAGCAGATTCAACTTCCGGTAGTCGATACACAATCTCAAGGCACCATCTTTCTTTTTAGCAAAGAGGGCCGGTGCTCCCCATGGCGAAACATTAGGGCGAATGAAGCCCTTATCTAACATTTCCTGGAGCTGAACTTTCAACTCAACCAACTCTGCTGGGGCAAAACGGTAAGGTGCCATAGAAATCAGCACCGTGCTGGGCACTAGATCAATAGAGAACTCAATCTCTCGATGTGGTGGCAAATCAACAAGATCCTCGGGAAAGACGTCCGAGTACTCACAAACTATCCTCAGCAATACAATCTGGGTCTCATCACACTCGCCACTCGCAAAGCTAGCAAGTAGACCACTAAGCTCACTCTGCCCTCGCGGATCATACCCCGGTGGCAAAACACTACCAACCCGGTCCCCCAAGAAATGGAAACACTCCCCACTCACGGTACAACAAGTGACCCTCTGGCGGTAGCAATCAATAACTGCCTGGTATGACGATAACCAGTCCATACCTAAAATAACATCAAAGCCCTTTATGGGCATCACCACAAAAGGAAACGGAAGTCTATGATCGGCGACCTCTATATCACAACCTCTACATCCGTGTTTCAAAATCAACTCACCCCCGATAGGTGACACAACACAAATAGGAGATGCCAAAAGTGCTAACTCCAACTCCAACACAGATGCAAATGCAGCAGATACAAAAGAATGAGATGCACCCGTATCAATCAACACACTAGCAACCGAATTGCAAAACAGAAAAGTACCTCTCACAACTGACGGAGCCGGTACTAGATCCTGCGCGGTAACAGCATACACGCGCCCTGCAGTCCCCTGATCCACTTGCTCACCTCTAGGAGCATAAGACTGCTGCACAGACTGGGACGATGAAGCCCCCTGATTGGCCCTCGAGGCCTGAACTGACTGGGCTGGCTGATGACTCTGAGTCTGCCTCAAACCAGATGCACCAGATGTGCCACTCAACTGCGGGCAAAACCTCTTCATGTGCCCTGCCTGACCACACTGATAACACGAGAACTGCTGGTCTCTACCCTGACTCTGGCTCTGAGATCGAGCCGAAGATGACGCTGCTCTCTGTCCTCCACCCTTCTGTGGGCAAACCGAAGCCTTGTGACCCAGCTGGCCACATGCAAAACAAGTCAAGCCTCCCTGACTACCTCTCCCGGAGCCTGCACTTGGTACCGGAAAAGTCGATCGAGACTGATGTGGTTGGGATTGGGATGAAAAGTTACCCATGCTCTTCTTATTCTGTCTATAGTCTCCTTGAGATTCTTGGCCGCTAGACCTCGAACTCCGAAGCCTCTCCTCCTCAGCTTGCACAGACACCTCTACGTATGCCGCCGACTCTACAAGGTGGTCATAGTTTCGAATCATGTTCCCAACAATTTTAAAGAAAATTTTATTTTTCAATCTGTTCTCAAATTCAATGCAACGGCGCTCTTCTGTTGCCACCAACTCCGATGCAAATCTAGATAAACTAGAGAAAACTGCCTCGAACTCGGCCACCGTCATGTCGAGCTGTTTGAGGTCTTTGAACTCTTGCCTTAATCTCTCCCTAGCAGCGGGAGGTAAATACTTATCTTGGAAAGCAACTACAAAGGCTTCCCACGTTGGCTCCACTCTACTTTTGGCATACTTCCACCACTGACCCGCATCCCCTTTTAGGTAGTAACTAGCTAGGGTCACTCTTAGTTCACTATCCTCGATGTGAAGCATCTCGAATGTCTTCACTGTTTGCTCGAGCCACTCATCTGCTTTCTTGGGCTCGGGGCCACCATGGAATTCGTCTGGTTTGGCCCGCAAAAATTCCAGAGTAAGAAAACTAGACCTTGACTCCACGGTGTTCTCTCGGGCTTGATTCTCCGCCCTCAACAAATTCATAGACTTCCTCAAAGCCCCTGCCATTTCTCGAGCTAAAGCGCCCATAACCTGCTGACCCGCTGGTTCGGCCACATTGGCCTGGCCAACTCCTTCCTGTACTGCCGGAATCTCATCCGGTATAGGCACCTCCTGCCTCCCAGGTCTACCACGCCTACCACGTCCTCGTCCCCATCCTGACATCCTAATAAAGGAAACGAAGAACATTAGCATATTCATAAACGTGTCGAAACTAAACACTCACGTCCTAATGCACGGACAACTTTAATTCACTCCATTTAAGCATATAAACACATAAGCACTCATGAATTTCCTTTCCAGATAATGATAGTCCCGAGGCGTTACTAGAGTTCCGATTAGAAACAGCATTGATCAAGTGCTTTTCTAACAAGACTCACAGAAACCCAAGGATCCAATCAACATCCTAGAAATTAAATTCCATACCCACATAATCACATAAGCATGTTATCATGTAAGCATATAACAGTACAGTTAAGTCTCTATCAAACGAGACGAACCCATTGTGATACTAATCACTTCCCACGTACCCAAAGTATTCAAACCCGGTACGCTCTGATACCAAGTTGTCACGCCCTCAAAATAATAACATTAAATCCACATTATTGACATGCATTGACATATAAAAGATCAACATCCTTCTATTCATCAGAGTAGTTCATTACGAAAAGTATTACATGTTAACAACAAATAAATGCCCTACGGGCTTACAACTTTCCAAGTTAACACTTGGTTACAAAAAGAGAGTACTAACTCAATTACACATTAAGCCCATGGCTTGAATCCACATGTAACATCAAAAGAAAGAAAGACAATAAAGTCTGACCGCCTTAAGCCTCCCAAGCTATACCCTTGGAGGTGGCATGCTACCTGTACCAGAAAATGATATTCCCGTATAGGGTGAGCTAACAGCCCAGTAGAAATACACTAAACCAACTATGAATAATGACTAAAAGATTAACAGTTTGATAGATGGTTAACACTTTTACATTCTTTCATAACACATTACAGTTTCATTTTTTTTGTTCCTTTTCAATTCTCAATTCATAACCATGGTTCAGAACCTGACCAAATAACAGATATGAGACAGTAACTCATACTAAACATTTCCTCATTTCACAATAGATAGGCAAACTAGCTATATCAACACATCAACAGATAAGCATATGGGCTATATCAACACTTCCACTGATAAGTATAAGAACTATATCACACTTCCCAAGATAAGCATATGAGTTGTATCTACGGAGTCCATCCCATATCTCCTCCCAAACAATATCCGGTTTAGAGGTCCATCCCCTATCTTCCCCTAAACCATGGAATACATCCCCTATCTCCTCCAACACAACACAATGCATATAAACAATTATTATACACATCATCATTCAATACATAAAGTTAATGTATTCTTTCAATCGTCATACTCAATGACACATTCCAGTGATTAGTTTTAATTTGCCTAATCATCATGCATTGTCTATAACAATCAAGACTATCCTCCACCGATAGCCCAAAGCAGTTATTTCTAAACAGAAAATAAATGCACAAAATGGATAATATATCAACATTTCAATTAGGTGAGCGATAAATAAATTCAACTACACCCTTTAATCACATACATTCACAATCTCAACATTTCCAATTCAATTCCTCATTTCTCACAATTAATTATACCAATTAATTAACCAATGTAATTAGGGCATTTTCCATAATTAACATTATAACCCTAAGGTTCCATTTTCATCAATGTTTCAACATTAATTCCATTTCTTCATGCTAAACATGCATATAGGTTTTATATATTTAAAGCACCAACTTTTGTAAAATTACACAAAAGCTTAAACTTTCAAAATTACCCAACAACCCCCAACATATCAAAATGCTAAAATTTAAAGACAAAGCTCATAAAGAGGAGTAGGTTATCCCTACCTCAAATTCGAAGCTCAAATGGAGAAGATGAAAAGAGTTGAAACTCGATCTCCACCACACACCACAAAGCCTTCGAGAAATAACACAACTTTGGCGAAGGAACTATGGCCGAAATCCCAATGGAATTATGGCCAAAATCTAGCTCGGCAGAACTAAAATTTATAACTCAAGCTCGGTTCGTAATGGCTTATCAAACCAAGAAAGAACCATAGAAGTTGATAAGCTAACCCTATGCACTTGCACTTATATATAGGAGTTTGTCCACCTTAAAATGTGTCTTGTAACCGATGTGGGACTTCCAACAAACACACCAAAGGTTCCCAACCGATATGGGACTTCCAAATACATTTACCAAAAGCCTTAAAAATGCACAAGTGCTACAGAACATTCTTTTAATTGATTTAATTCTTTGATTTTAGGAGGAGATAAGAATTTAAAGGTTACTGTTTGACCAAAAGCTTGTGTTGTTATTCCATGATTAGTGGTAGTGAATGGGTATAACAAAAATATAAATGAAGTTCCTAAAATGACTTTGTCTGTCATATTTCAAACTAAAACAAATGATGTTTTTAAAAAAATTTATTTTGACAAATATATACTTTAAATCAGTGCTGGTATCAATTAGGGCTATGACTTCGAATGCCATTTTTTAATATTAATTTTATTAATAATATTTGAACGATTGTTGTCATCATGATTATAACTGTCATGATGAGATTTAGTTGATCGATTATTAAAGATGACTCGGATGGGATCGTGACTAGAACTAGATTCATTAGAGGAAGTATCATTATTATTTTGAAAATCATTAAGACTTTTATTAAGTTTTAATATTGCGATTTCTTCTTCTAATGATTTGTCTTTAGTTTTTAATTCTTTAATGGTTAATTTAATTTGGTTAATTTCTTTCTGTAAATCTTGTAAGGTTACTTCTTTATGGTGAGTTTTTTTTAAATCTTTCTAAAGTAGAAGTTAAACTAATTATTGGTTTATCATGATGACGTTTTTTGTCTTTATTAATTAAAAGAGATTTTAATTTATTAGTATATTTTCTTTTTAGTTCAGGATTTTCTAGTTTACTAATTAATTCGATTAAAGAATCTTCTTCTCGTTGGGATTTACTAAGAACAATAACTTGTTTACAAAAAGTATCATTGCATCCTAATTCAATTTCATTATCAGTATTTATCACTAGGGGAATTAGAAGTATCACTTGAGGGAGTAGTGTCGCTAAATGAGTGACTAGAATTATCAGGAGATTGATTCAGGGTATTTGTTAGTTTAAATATTTCAAATATTTGACGTTGATGTTCTTCGTTAAGCTGTAGTTGATTAAGCTTATCTTTAAGTTTTTCTTTGACTTTACATTTATTAGAATAATGACCCTTTTGTCCAGAATTGTAACAAGTAACATCGTGGTTAGATTTTGATTTCTTAAAGTTTTTATTTTTTTTGTGATATTACTTCTTGGGTTTAGCATAATACTTATCAGGTGATTTAGAAGGTAAATATTTCTTTCGGTATTTAGTATGTGATTTATGGGAAGATTTAGGTTTAGTCTTATAATGCTTCCGCCGTGAAGGTACAACAAGAGGTAGACCATATTGTTCACAGAAGTTACCTAATTCATATTTAGCTTTATGTTTATCCCGAGTAGCTTTTTGACTGAGTTTTATATCTATGCACATTTTTAAACCTTCTTTTTGGATGGTACTAATTATATCACCATAGGTTAAATTATCATATTCTATGATACCTGTTAGGTTTTTATTCTTGGCAATCCCGTTTGACAAAACTCCTTTGAGTTGTAATTTTATTCGCATTTTTATTTCAGTGAGGCTATAAGTTGTTAGAGGTGAATCCAACTCGAATTGTGCTTTGCAGAGAAGTTTGTGATGTCAATATTTTCAAGATTGCCACTTCGCTGATTATTACGGGGGTTGAGCTGTCCGGTTAGCTTGTGGCCGAAGCAAAATGCAAAATTGCATGTCCGCCCTTGTTCGCTCGAGCCAAGGAATGCTCGCTCGAGCTACGGCTTGCTCACTCGAGCCAAGGAGTTCTCGCTCAAGCGACAGATTGCGTCCACACAAAAACCTAAAATAGTTGATTTCTCGCTCGAGCCAAGGCACTAGTAGAAATCACAAAAGTTAAGCTCCTCGCTCGAGTGAGAAAAGCTTCGCTCAAGCGAGCTTCAAAATCCAGATTTCTTAAGGAGTTGGTTTTCTTCCAAATCTAGGATTACTTTTGGTTTTCTATAAATGCTTGGTTTTCTTCCAAAGCTAAGGGTACTTCTCCAGATCTTCTTTTTGGATCTTAAGGTTTATATCTGGAGATATTTTGTTAGGTTTTCTTTGATGTTTTTATTGAGTATTCAACTTATGGTTTAAAAGAGAGTACATCAAAGGTTTTGTTTGTTATACAAAAGAAAGAGTTGTTCTTCGGTGGATTCTGAAGAATTCAAGCCTGAAGCTTCGGTGGATTCTGGAGTGGCTCATTGTAAAGACAATTCCGAGGTGAAGACGGGGTTGGAAGAGACACATAGAGGTTGGTTCAATTAGGCGTGGATTTGCTAGATAATTGAGAGTATACCTATGTAATTCCTTTAAATTTTCTTAGTGGATTGTTTTTATGACTGTTGCTCGTGGTTTTTTAATTACAGTTGGAGGTGTTCAATTATGGTTTTTCCACGTAAAATCATTGTGTCGATTTGTCTTAATTGTTTGATTGAGATTGTTATATACTGCTTAAAATTGATACATAATTACAAATCAACATCTAGGGGATTTCTAGATTTTTCAATACCAGTAGGTTGACTAAGAATATTTCTAATTTTATGGGAAAAAAGGTTAGGTAAGCCATTAATAAATTTTTCTTTCCAAAATGATTTTGTGCAATCATCTCTAAGCATGACTCTAGAAGTAAAAACATCTTTATACCAGTGAAAATCACTTAAAGTAGGGCAAGTTAAATTACTAAGTTGATCATGAATTCGAGAATGAACATTAATAGGTGTTCCAATAAAATGTTTGACTATGGTAAATATTAAAGTATTAATGCTATTAGGTTTACTTGATCCTGTATCTTCATCAAAGATAGGGACATCATTTTCATCTAATTGGACTGCATATTGGATAGCTTCACGCATATCGAAAGTGAAATATTTATCCCACCAAGATTTGAGCATACTAGTAAATTCGGAGGTGAGTTAGGAAATGATTTTAGGTTGGGAATAATCAGGATAATTACTAAGATAACTATTTGCGACCATGGACATATGATTTAACTTTTGAAGGATTTGATTTTCACTAAGATCATCAATATTCCATTAATATAATTTTTTGGCAAAAACAAAAAATTGATTGCTAATATTAGTTTCTTCAAATTGAAGATCAGGTGGAGTTGGTTTGTTATACCAATTTTTTGTAAGAGTAGTAGGATTAACTTTTGGATGTACGATTCAATTAAGATGCGTGGTTTGAAATTGTTGTGCTAATTGACTAATTTCATTAGTAGATGTATCGGAGTCACTAGTAAATTTTAAAGGTGGTTGTTGTGTTAAGACAGTAATTCCTTTTTCTGGGGAAGGATTAGATAACTTTGTAAATAATTGTTCAATAGCTTCAACAGTATTAGTATATTGAGTGACTAAACTTAATCTATTCCTAGTACTAGGAAGATTAATGAGAGGTTTGTCTAAAGTTTTACTAGTGGATGTATGACTAGTGGAGTAATCGTCAAAAGTAGTTTTAATTTTATCTAATTGTTTATCAATAGTTTTCAAGCATTGATTTGTATAATTATTTTGTTCAATGACTTTTTTAATTTCAGATTCATCGCCAGGAAGCTTGAATGGAGAAGCATGTAGGAGTGAGTGTTTATGTTCAATGAGAATAGTTTTGAGGGGAGGATGACTGGAAGAAACTGTAGTCTTAGGGAAGGTTTTCCATTTGGTTTTTGTAATAATATTGATTTTCTGGTAATAATTTTCTAAATAATCAAAGAAATTAATTTCAATACTGATTTCATTCATAAATTTATACCATTTCTTTATGATCTTAGCTTCTTGTTGTTCATTGTATTGAGCCTTATATTGTTTTCTTTTAGATTTATTTTCTGTGGATTTAAATTCATCGTGGAGGTGATTAAGATCGGGTAGAAAAGGTTTACAAAGAGTTAATAATTGGGGATTTACTAGAGGAACTACTTCAAAATCAGTTTGAGTAGATGAATCTTGAGATGTAGCATCTTCTTCATGAAGATGTGTGTTGGATGAATAAACTGGTTTACTGATTTGAGATGTAGAGGAATTGTCTATGCCTTTTAACTAACTATCAGCAGTATGTGAAGGTTGACAGAGGTGAAGTTTCCTATCTTTCCTAGTAAATAGAGGTGTACTAAAAATTTCATCATCATCAGTAGGAATACTGGAGGTACTATGGCGAGAAGATTGACTAGTACGTTGGTGATTAAAACATATGTGGACTGAACTACCTTCATATTGTTGGATGTGTTAGACATCATTACTATCAGATTAGTGTGGGTGAACATAATTTTCATTGACTATTACCCAATTATCAGTAAGAGTGATTTCATTCCAAGAAATAGTTTTAGGGACTTTGACATTTGATTTAGTAGTATTGCTTTGGATGAGTAAGGTTTTATCTTTTGGACTTTTGACTAAGGCATGAACATTAAGATTGGTTTTAATACATTTGTAATAAATACAATAAATTAAAGCAATAGAATGTGCACCACCTAACATATAAGTAAATTCACTAGAGACTTGAATATTTAATGTTAATACTTTTAATATGTGGGGATCACGTAAACTTAGAGTAAAGTCAAGAAAACAATTAAAATGGACAAGTCCTTTATGAAGACCAGATTCCATCATTCCCATAAGACTAGCATGATAATAGATAAATCGGGCATCCTGTACACATAATGAAACGAAGGAATTACGTCCTACAGGGGTTAGTGGTTTGACTACTACTTGGATTAAGCCTATATGAATAAAATTATGACCATTAGATAAATGTTTTCTAATTGATTCTTTGGTCAATAAATGACAGGTTTCTTGGATTTTTGTTAAAGCGTAAACTTTTTTAATAATTTTGAATTGTAAATCAATATTAAAAGATGACTTTAAAAAAACTGGTTTTATAAATTTTTTTAATAGGTACTTTTGGGATATTCCAATTTAAATAGATGATTGTATCTTGAAATTCATGTTCTTCTTCTTTTATTACTATATCAAGTATAAGGTCCAAAATTGTAGATCTAGAGCTGACTAAAGAGTTACTTCAGAATAACCGACTCATGTTTCAAAATGCAGTAAATTAGTTCAAGAAAATCTAAATTCTTGGTTGACCTATCATATTTTCACATACTATGTGTTCGCAGATACCCTTTCCGGGGAAACCCTATATCCAAAATAGCCTATCCTAAGGACTTACATAGGATGTGGAACGAAAAGTGGGTGGCTACTAGTAGAGTGGAAAATAAATGATAAGGGTGGCAAGAAATGAAGACTTGAACAATTTACAGAGAATAAAACAGAGAAGAATTAAACAGAAATAACTAATCAATAGCCTGAATGCAACAACTTGGCTTTGATACCAAAATGAGTCATACAGTCATTCTTAGTTTTTCTCATTTGACCATAAATTTAAGTTAGAAATAACTAATATATATATATATATTTATATATTATTTAATATATAAATAACATATTTATTATATAATTTAAATAAAAATAAACTAGCCGAGCCGAGCTAAGCAAAACCCTTAATGAGCTAAGCCGAATTGAACCAAGCCAAGCCAGGTCACGAATAGGTTGGTTCATCTGCAACCCTAGTTTTACCCTTTAAAATTGTGTCCAATTACAAATATATATACAATTATTATTTTTTTTTCTTTTTGTTATGCTTATAGTTATTGTTGATTATATATTCCTACTTTATTCAAAACCCTAATAGGAATTATATATATATATATATATATATTTCCTTGTAATTAGACACAATTTTAAAAGGTAAATTAAAAATATAATTAAATTATTAATGATGTTAGCATTTTTTTATGATAAAGTAATGGAAACAAGAATCTATAATAAAAAATTAAACGGTTTTTGTCATTTTAAAAATCTTGACATTTCTACAATTTTATTAAATCTTAGGAGAGATCAGTATAATTAAAAATTAAATTTCAATTTTTTTTTTTTGTCATTTTAAAAATCTTAGACGAGGTTTACACATTTCATTATCTCAATGGGGCCATTCTATTTGAAGCGAAAAACTATCTCAATACACTCAACCTAAATTTTAAAATTTTAATTTCTATTATACCTAATATGAATTTACTAATAAGAATAATACATATTAAACATTAAAATAAAATATTATTTTTTTCTCATGGTACACCATAATCAATTACACATATTACTCCTATTCAAATCTCTTCATATTCTTTCCCAAGTTTCATTTATTTTCTTTTCTTTTTCTTTCTCACTTCAAAACTCCAAATTCCAATCCACCCACCAAAACTCACCATTATCATCAACATCATTATTTTTTATTTTGTTACTTGCAAATAGAAGAAAATTTGAACAAAATCAAACAGTGGATGAGAGTAATAATCAAATAATTTTTTGAAAGATTACTGTTATTAACACCTATCTTTATTCTTTGGACCCTCTATTTCTTTGAACCCCCGCCCTAAACCCCAAATTTTAATAATATTTTTTTAACACCCCACTTAAAACCAAATTTACCCCTATTCATAATATCATCACCCAAGTTTTGCATACCCACCTCATTTGCACATCCTCTTCATTAGTGAACGACAAACGACAGTTCCTCTCCTCCAACAAACTAAAGAAGGACGATCCCTCTTTCTCTTTGATTTATTCGAAATCCTAAACCCATTAACAGTGAAAAACACCACTGCATCTCGTCTGAAACTAAACGACGGTGAATGACAGTTCTTCGCTTTTATACCATTGCATCTCTGTGGTTCTCTGACTCATTTGAAGCTAAGAATGACAGTTCTTCAATTTTATACCATTGCATCTCTGTGGTTCTCTGTTCACTGCTATGTTATCGAACCAAAACAATTCATTCAACACTGTGTTGCCGAACATGTATGATTTTTTCAACAATGTGTTGATGAACATAAATGATTTGTTCAGCACTATGTTGCCGAACATAAATGATTTGTTAAGCTTTTTTAGTAAGATTCAGGGTTAGGGGTTTCTGAAAAAAAAAAAAGTAATTTGCTTGACTCATCTAAACTGTTGATTTCTTATATCAATGAATGGTGAAATTAACGAACGGTGACAATGATTTGAACCAACGATTTCAATCCACAGTGACATTGATTTCTAGTTTAGGAGGATGGTGACGAGAAGACGAACACTGTTTAAGGTTTAGGTTGGTGAATGGTCTTTGTCGAATGGTTTGGTAGGGGTGGAAGTGGATGTACAATGTTGTAGAGTGTGATTCTAATTGTCTTCATTTGGTGGGTAGATGTTCCATTGAAGGTTGTCCTTTATTGTAATTTTACTTTAGGTTATATTTGTAATAAAAAAGAAGTTACAATTAGGGGTCCAAAGTACAAAGATAGGTGTTAATAGCAGCCCTATTTTTTGAACAACTTATCAAAGATGAGGTAAGTATTCACATGAATATCAAAATACAATTATTGATTTTTGTATTTTTGTGTTTTTGTGTTTTTTTTTGCATAAAAGCAAATATTTAGCCTATTTTTCGTTATTATTGTTCGGATTTTCAGAATCTAACAAATTTACTTTATTCGGTAGTGTACAGTTGAACAAAGTGAATTTGTTTGATTTTAGAAGTTCGAACAAATTCACTTTGTCCAGTTCTAAAAGTCCAAACAATAATGACGAAAAACAAGTTAAATATTTGCCGTCCTCTATCGTTCTCCTTCTCTTTCGCTATCCTCCTTTGCTGGTGTCGGTTTTCCTGATCGTGTTCTATGTATGTACATAAACAAAAGAAAGGTTTTTCAAAAATAATTTGAATTTTTTAATTTATATTATTTGGATGTACCTTAAAAGAATAATTTGGGAAAAAAATAAGATGTATTAAGAATAAATTATAACTCCAAATAATTTAATAGTGGATTAAAAAATTAAGCTCACTTAAAGATGTGGCCTCGTTTGGGAATATGCTATTTTAGTAACTTTTTAGTTTTTTGACTAAAATATGAGGTAAAAAAATTAAGGTTGTGGTTAGAACGATTTCCAAACTATGATTCTACCCCCAAATTTCAATATGATGTTTGGATAGGATGTTCAAACTATGATACTATGATTCTACCCCCACATTTCAATATGATGTTTGGATAGGATGTTCAAACTATGATTCTACCCCATTTAGAAAACTCTGTGTGATGCGTGATTTTTTTTTTAAAAAAAATTGAAATTTGGCCTAACTGGTCGTCTGGTCAGTTGACCAGAACAATGCAAATTTTTTTTTTTTCAATTGACATATGTTAAATTTTATATATTTGAAAAATATATTTTCTGATTTTTAAAAATTTTTTATGTGCTTTAATAGAATTTTGAGTTGTATGTTTGGTTTTGAGTTGTAAATTTTTGTATCAAATATCATATGTTACATCAAAAATTCCTCACTCAATTCAAAACTTTTTTACCAAACAAATTTTTCACACTCAAATCATAATTCCAAAACCCACAAACTTAAAATACAACTCCTACTCTCAAATCATATTTAGAAAGTTCTACCAAACGCAACCTAATATGTTTGAAATGATTCTTTAATTTTTTATAAAAAGATGTGTAAAAAATAAAAAGAAATTTTTAAAATTTTTTTTTTATTAAATTATTAGTTTTTAATTTTTTTAATAATTATTTAATTTTTAAAATAAAATATTATACCAAACAAGGACCTGCAAATAATATCCCCCACCTCAATGGAATCATGAAGAGAAATTTATGTGAGGTAAGTGTAATTTACCAAATATAGGCTGTGTTTGGTTGTGCTTTGGAATCATGATTCAACATCATCGTTTGAGTATGGTGTTTGGATGGAGCTGTGGAATTAATTTTCCACAGCTCTGCAAAATGCTCTATATGTTACGTAAATGCCTGCTGTCAAAAACCGATTACTGTTTCAATTTTTTTTTTTCAAAAGGACGTCCGTGGTCGTCTACTTCAACCGGATGAGCGATTTTTTTTTTTTTTTTTACAATTTTTTGCAATTGATATATAATCGAAAAAAATATTTTCTGAAATTTTTAAAATTTTTTATGTACTTTAAAATAATTTTGAGTTGTATGAGTTGTAAATTTTTGTATCACATATCAAATGTCACATCAATAATTCCTTACTCAAATCAAAACTCTTTTCAAAACTCTTTACCAAACAAATTTTCTACACTCAAATCATAATTCCACAACACACAAACTCAAAACACAACTCATACTCTCAAATCACATTTACAAAACTCTACCAAACGCTACCTATGATAATTTTTACGTATATGCCAATATCAACAATTTTTTTATTATAAAATTTCATAAAAATAACGGTAATGCTGGGACCCAGTAGGGAAGATCCCCAACACTCTACCTCCACGTGAAGGACTGCCAGACCGAGACTTAAAAAAAAAAAAAAAAAAATTTAAAAATTTAAGACCAATCACACCCCTCACGGAGCCCAGTGGGGTCTGCCACTTTCCTAAAAACTAATAAATAAATGAATACTAGGTAGGGCCCAATTGCAGTCATCGCTCTCCCGCAGTTAATGGAAGAAGAAACCCACACCAATAAACAACAGAATCGAATTGACCAGAGAAGAGACCCTCCATTACTCAACCCATTGTTATGATGAATTTGTTTCTCATTTCATCACATCTTTTGCTTTCCTAGCAAACAAACACGCCCTACTCCAAAAACCCAACTACATTTCTACTCTACTCCTTTCAACTTTTCCACCATTTTCACCTATTCAAACCCCAGAAGCTCAGACACACAGTTCTTCTTCCACAAACCCCTTTCAAACAGACCCCATTGAAAAAAGCCCACTTCTTCAATTACTCCTTAAAACCCTCTTGATCATCAAACCCCCTCTAAATCCCCAAACTTTTCTCAAAAACCCATTTCAAGAACTACCAAGATTCCATGGATATCAATTCCAATTCCAATTCCTCTCACTCCAATACCATTCCTGTTTTTTCCACTTTCACTTCCCCTTTCGAGAGTTCCCCTCATGCCGATGATGTTCCCAGGAAGCCTCTTAGCTTGTGGCCTGGAATGTACCATTCACCTGTCACCAATGCTCTGTGGGAAGCAAGGTCTAACATCTTTGAGATACTCCGTGACCCACCAGTTGATGCCCCTCCACAGAGTCAATTGCTCACCAAGACTCCCTTTCAGAGCCGGACTACGATTCTGTATAATTTCTCTACTGATTATATATTAAGAGAGCAGTATAGGGATCCATGGAATGAGGTCAGAATTGGGAAATTGCTTGAAGACCTTGATGCCCTTGCTGGCACCATCTCAGTCAAGGTATTATTGTCTTCCATTTCTTGCTTGTTTCTGTGCTTTTCAACATTTGGGATTTTGGGTTGTGCTTGCAATTCAATTGTCTGAACGCAGTTGTGATTGCAGCAGAGATCTTTTGTTGTGTGCCTGTGTTTGTGAGTTTGCTGATAATGAATTCATTCCTTAGATTACATATCATCAGGCTTATTAATTGTATGGATTGTTCTTCTCCTAAATTAAAATTTTATGTTTTACACAGTCATTGGAAAGATGGGTAATGTGTGACATGTCAGCGAGTGATTACAAAATTAACAGTGTGCCTTATTCTGGGTTTTTGATCAAATATTTTTTTGTTGATCCTAATGACCTTTATATGTGCTATGGCTTATGTATATTAGCTTGAAGAAGCATTTACATTTTATGCACGTGTATAAACCAAACCAAACCAAACCAAGCTTTAAATCCCATCAAATAGAGTCGGGATATATGAATCATTTTTCTCCACTCGACTCTATTTAAGGCCATTTTGTTACTCAAATTAAGGAGGTCCATATTTCTATTTACTACACTAGCCCACGTCAATCTAAATCTGCCCCCTCCACAACACTTCCATGTACCGTCACTGTATCGCATCTCTTCACTACTGTCTCTGTTGGTTTCCGTTGTATATGATCAAACCATCTCAATCTATTCTCTTTCAAACTTATCTTCTATCGATACTGTTCCTACCCATTCACAAATATACTCATTCCTAATTCTATTTTTTTCTAGTCTTATCACATATTCACCTTAGCACCCTTATCTCAGCAACACTCATATTATTTACATGTTATTTCTTAGTTGTCCAACATTCTGACCCATACAACATCGCCGGTCTCATAGCCATTCTATAGAACTTCCCTTTTAGTCTAGTGGGTACTCGTTTATCGCCCAGTACCCTAGATGCACTATGCCACTTAAGCTACCCCATCTTAATTATATGGATCACATCCACTCCAATCTCCCCAGCCGTTGTAATAATCGATCTTAAATAATGAAAATATTCACTCTTAGGTAGTTCTTAATTCTTAATTTTCACTTTTCCTCTGCTTCCATTATTACTGTTACTAAAATTATACTCTATGTACTCTGTCTTAGTTTTACTTATCCTAAATCTTTTAGATTCAAGTGCTTCGTTCAAAGTCTCCAACTTAGCGTTAACTCCTTCTTTAATCTCATCCACTAATACAATATCATCTGGAAAATGCATACACTATGGCATATCATCCTGAATATTTCTCGTCAACTCATCCATAACTAAAGCAAAAAGATACGGACTTAAGGTTAATCCTTAGTGTAACCCTACAGTAATTGGAAATTCACTTGTCTCTCCAGCAGGCGATCTAATAGTGGTCACCACATCTTCATATATATCCATACTTATATCAATGTAACATTTTGTCACCCCTTTCTTGTCTAACACCCACAAGATTATATCTCGAGGCACTCCATCATATGCTTTTTTAATATTGATAAAAACCATATGAATGTTTCTTTTCTTTTCTCTATACTTTTCTATTACTTTTCTCAAAAGATAGTTTGCTTCCATTGTTGACCTACCAAGCATAAACCCAAATTGATTTTCAGACACCTCTGTTATATCTCACAATCGACGTTCCATCACTTTCTCTCACACTTTCATTATATGTCACATTAGCTTGATTCCTCTATAGTTGTTGCAATTTTGGACATCTCTTTTATTCTTATAGATTGGAACTAAAATACTCTTTGTCCACTCTTCTGATATTTTCTTAGTCTACAAAATCTTACTAAATAACTTAGTCAATCAAGCAACCCTCTTCTTACCCAAACATTTCCAAGTCTCAACAGGGATATCATCAAGTCCTAAAGCCTTATTCGATTTCTTCTTCTTAAGTGCAATCTCTACTTTAAAGTTCCTAATCCTACGGTAGAACCTGTAATCTTGATTTTCCTTATTATTACCTACTTCCTCCCCTTTTGACCTACCTCTATATTCCTCATTTAACAACTTTTCAATTTAGTTTTTCCACTTCTCCTTAATCTCTTCATCATTCACAACACCTTAGAGTTTTTACTCTTGATACACTTGACCTGATTAAAATCTCTTGTTCTCCTCTCTCTTATCTTAGCAAGTTTGTATATCCTCTTCTCTTTCTCTCCTTACTATCTAATCTAGTGTATAGATTATCATAGGCTTTCAACTTAGTCTTTCTCACTACTTTTTTGACCTCCTTATTAGCCAATCTGTAGTTCTTAAGGTTTTCTTCAGTTCTATCATTCTATTACTTTTTAAAGCACTATTTTTTCGTTTTTATTACTGCTTGAACCTTCTCTCTCCACCACCAAGTTTCCCTACAGTTGGGTCTCTTTCCTTTAGACTCTCCAAGGACTTCCGTTGAGATTCTGCTCATACAATTGGCCATTGAGTTCCACATAGTGTTAGTATCATTTTTCAAATCCCAAGTATCTTCTTTATTCATTCTATTCTTAAATATTTCTGGTTTATCCCCTTTTAGGTCTCACCATTTCGTCCTACGACGCCCACTATCCTTCCTAGCTTGGTATTGCCCTATAAAGTATAAATCTAGTATCAAAATCCTATGTTGGGATGTTAGGCTCTCTCTAGGAATCACCTTATAGTCGCTGCATTTTAGACGGTTCACTTTTCTTACTAGAAAGTAGTCTATTTAGCTCCTAATTGACCCACTCTTAAAAGTTATCAAATGTTCCTATCTCTTCTTATACATAGTATTGGCCACCATCAAGTCAGAAGCCAACGCAAAATCTAAAATACTCTCACCAGCCTCATTTCTATCACCAAAACTATACCTGCCATGCACCCTCTCATAATCTAGTTTATCTATTCCTATATGGCCATCGAAATTATCCCCTATAACTAGGTTTTCTCCTAAGGGTATCTCCTGTAATATCTCATCCATTTGGTCCAAAAAATCTCTCTTAGTCTGATCATGTAATCCTACTTGTGGTATGAACTAATAACGTTCACTATATTCGCTCCAATAACTAGTTTAACCAACATAATCGTATCACCTTTCCTAATGACTGCCACTACATTTTCTACAAGGCCCTTGGCAACTACTATTCCTACCCCATTTCTATGTCTATCATTGCCACTATAATACAGTTTAAAACTGTAGCTTTCTCACCCGTTCACTTAGTTTTTTGTACGCAAGCTATACTAACTCCTAATTTATGGATATTACATCAATCAAATCTCTATAACAAATGAGGCAAATATGAAAATTATGTAAGGCTGAAATCAAGGCAAAAGTTCACTTAATAGGGAAAACTGATGTGGAGTGAGTGCACCATGAGTTTGTCACGAAGCAGAAGGAATCAAGAGGAAGACAGATTTCGTTAAGACATCTGCAGTTTGGTTCTCCATATGAACAAATTGTGTATTAAGGACGCAAATGGCGATCAGGTCACTAAGCAGAGTTTGTCACGAAGCAGAAGGAATCGAGAGGAAGACAGATTTCGTTAAGACATCTGCAGTTTGGTTCTCCCATATGAACAAATTGTGTATTAAGGACGCCTATGGTGATAAGGTCACTAACAAAATGATAATCTATCTCAATATGTTTTGTGAGAGCATGAAAAACTGGATTGGCAGTGCTGTAGTTAGGACTAACATTATCACAGTAAAGTGAGATGTGGAGTCCACAAAGAAGAAAACAAGCCATATGAGTTCAGCAACAGTAGAAGCCTAAGGAGCACAAACACTGACGTTGCAATTCTGAAAAAGTTAGGATATGGACGCGGGGAGGTATATGGAAAACAAAAACAGTTTAATATATTTTTAGTTACAATGTTTATGAATATAAATTTAGGATATAGATATGAGAGGCATCGATGTATACGTGTTGTATTTTTTTTAGTTGACCCCACTTGATTGGGACGCGAGGCTAAGTTTGGTTTGATTTGCTTTTTTCATTTTTATTTCCATGCATTTTATTTTTGACTCCAAATCAGCTTTCAAAAATCATGAAAAAAATTCTACAAAGGTGTCCTGAAGCATGTTCAAAGACAAGACGTGTGTGTCCATGAAGTGTCCATAACGTGTCCTACAAAAAAATAACAATTAAAAAAATTGACATGCCACGTGGACACAAGTGTCCTTGTTTTGTCAGTGTCCTTACCTTGTCGGACATGGACACCAACAATCTTGGAGTGTTAGTGCTTCTTACGTGGAAGCTAAGGCATGATATTCTGCTTAGCACTAAACTGTACTGTGCGACAATGAGTTGTTTCTTGCAAGGTTAGGACCAACACTCCAAGATTGGACTGAGGACGATGCAATACGCCTATCATCTAGACCACCAGTCCAATCAACGTCAGAGAAGGCATGCAATTGAAAAGAAGAGTATGGTGTGAGATGCATGCCGAGATGAATGGTACCTTTGCAAGGTTAGGACCAACACTTCAAGATTGGACCGAGGAAGATGCAATACGCCTATCATCTAGACCACCAGTCCAATCAACGATAGAGAAGGCATTGAATTGAAAAGAAGAGTATGGTGTGAGATGCATGCCGAGATGAATGGTACCTTTGACATACCAGAGAATGCGCTTCACAGCCTATTAGTGAACTGTAGTAGGGGAATGCATAAACGTTACGCTTGATTGATGGCATAAGTAATATCAGATCAAGTCATGATAAGGTATTGAAGTGCACCCACAATTTGCCTATAAAATGGAGGATCAGATAATCGGTCTCCATCATGGATAGATGGCTTAGAACCAACCAGACTGGTGTAGAGCAAGGTTTGGTTTCTAACATGGTTGTGTGTGAGACAAGAGCAAGCATGTGTTTGGAATGAGATAGATGGAGTCCCTGAGAAGTAAAGCTTAGTGTCAATTTCCAAAAAATCATGCAGATCATCTAAGTCTTCCATGGCAAATTGTGTACTAAGTTCATGAATCAATGACTAAAGAAGGAAAGAACTTCCTGTTGAGATAATGTCATCAGATAGAGAAGAAGAACCATGATACTAGTTGAGGACCAAAAAACAAACATACTGGAGTCGACTCTGCTGCAGATAAAGCCGTTGTCTATGAAGCATGGACACGGACATAGACACAGTGATTTCAAAAAAATGGGGACATGGACATGGCGGGGGACACGGCAAATTTCTTTTAATTTATTTATATATGTATTTGCTATGTAGAATAATATTATGTTACCAAACAATCAAAATTAATAAAACTAACATTAATTCAATATATAAATATATATATATATATATATATATGTATAAGAACCACTGCATTTAAACAATTTAATAGATTATCCATATTTGGACATGCTTGTCCCTGGTGTGTCCCCATCAAAAAAAGAAAATTAAATTAAAGAGACATTCCATTTGGCATGTCCCAGCCATGTCCGTGTTCTTGCTGTGTCCCCGGTGTGTCCCTATGTTCGATGCCGCTACGGCACCTATTTTGAAATGTCCGTGCTTCATAGGCCATAGTGAAAGAGGAAGCCACTAAACCTATGAAACGAGGCATGAGGGACTTGTATGAGACCATAAATGGCCTTATGAAGGCGACAAACATGTCTAGGACAAGAAGAGTAGTGGAAGCCCAGGGGCTGCTCTATATAAACCTTCTATGAAAGTACTTAATGAAGGAAACATTTTTGGCATCAAGTTGACGAATAGGCCAGTGATGAATGGCAAACTTCACTACTAGACTGAGCATTTTTGAAAAGTCGACACTGTCTCCACACTATCTAGTTGAGTATAGCCCTTGGCAACAAGAGGAGATTTATATCTTTCAATGGAACCATCAGTTTTTTTATTTATTTTTTATTAATAATCTTATAAACCCATTTGGGACCGACTACATTTGTAGAGAAATAATGAGGGACAAGAAAATATGTTCCGTTGGAAACAAGGGCATTAACTCATACTTATCTTACATTAAAGATCAACATTTGGGATTTATAAAGGGATGATGATAGGTAGATGGTTCAGTTCGTCGCGAGAAGGTAAGAAGGCAATGAAGAGTTGGGGAATAGGACACTTTGCGGACAAGTAAGAGTTGTATTTTGGTTTCACAATACCAGCCTTGAGGTGTGTCACCATAGGATTTGTAGGGATATCAGCCGGTGGTTCAGAAATTTCAGTCTTAGTTGGTGAGGAGGAAGGGGTGTGTGATGAGGTCGGAGAGGTTAATGGGAGGATTGGGCATAGGTTTAATAGAAGAGTTTAGTTGATGAGGAGGAAGGGGTTTGTGATGAGGTGGGAGAGGTTAATGGGGATTGAGCATAGGTTCATCGATAGAAGAGTTAAGTGTCAGAATGAGATAGGGATGGAGATGGTGATGAGGAAGATGATTGTGGAGAAGTCATTGGAGAAATAGGGAGATGGAAATTATGACCTGATGGTGTAAGTGGGATGGGTAGATGAGCCCATTGTCGATGAGTCTTCAAGGTGGGTGAATCAGATGCCATGGTTGCAAACAGAAAGGTGGACTCATCAAAAACAATATGCCTAGAATGAAAATGCGGCCAGTCTTGCGATCCAGACAATGGCATTGGCAGCCCATGTATTGATTTAGTGTACTATATCCCAAGAATACACATTGAATTAATTTGGGACTTAGCTTGTCTTGTTTGTATGGTCCCAAATATGGATAACAAGCACATCCAAAATTGCAAAGAATGGTGTAATCAGGGTTGCTGTTTAAGCAAACATCATAGGGAGGCTTAGAGCAGCTCCATTGGTGTATTATTTTTTTAATGCTATTGGAGCACATTAAAAGTACATTTGTAAACAGATTTGCTGCAAGCTACTTTATTGCTGTGGAGTATTTATTGTGCTAAAATGTCACATGTGCTCTAATAGTCTTTTTGATTTTTTTTTTTTTCTTGGTGCTTTTTTTTTTTTCATTACCCATCAACCTCCATCACTAACTATTAATTTAAGTCGAAGTTACAAATTAATAAGTTAATGAGAATTTTGGTGAGAATTAATAAAGTCAAATAATTTTATTGAGAATTTTAATTGTTATTAATAAATTAGTGAGGATAGGTGAGGATTTCAATTTCTTTGTTGTTGGGTTCATTTATAATGGTATAGATGTAATTTTTATTATAAAATCAACTGGACAACGGGGTATATAAAATAGCACTGTGTTATTTTAGCACAGTATACACTACACCATTGGAGTGAGTGTTTTATGTTCTCCTGTGCTATTTTAGCACTACTACACCTAAATACCGGTGTGGATAACCAATTAAAAAGACATGCAGCAGCATGAATGGCTCCCAACCAGTATTGTTCAAGTATAGAAGATGAAACATCAAGGAAAGTCCCAATTCAATATTATGACAATGCTTTTATTCCACAATACCATTTTGTTGTTCAGTGTGAGAACATGAGATCTGAGGAGTAATACCACATTCAACCAAGACAAATTTAAAATCACCTTTTGTTTATTCTAAGGCTCCATCACTCTGAAAATACTTGATCTTTGTAGACTACATAGTTTCCATCATCTTTTTGAAGTGAGTAAAGCATGCAATGCTATCACTTTTGACTTTCACAAGATAAATCCTACAAAACAACTAAAATCCATCTATGAAAGCAATGCAATTATGATAACCCAAAATAGATGGAACTATACCCGAAATAGATGGTTTGGTTATATATAACGGAGAACAATATAGACAGTAGTGAAGAGATGTGATACAGTGATGGTAGAGGGAAGTGTTAGGGGAAGGGAGAGACCTAGATTAACGTGGGCTAGTGTAGTAAATAGAGATATGAACCTCCTTAATTTGACTAACGAAATGGCTTTGGATAGAATCAAGTGGAGAAGAAGGATTCATGTAGCCGACCCCATTCGATGAGACTTAAAGTTTGGTTTGGTTTGGTTTGTTGTGTCACCACAAATATCACTATGGACCCAAAAAAAAGGGATGAGGAGAGCTTCTAGTAGATTAAGTATGTGGAAATTTCTTACTTTTCCCCATTTGATGTGAACCACAACTGAAGTTTTTTTTGGTAAATTACACTATTAGTCCCTGTAGTTTAAGTTTGGTCCATGTAGTTTCAATTTGAACAATTTGGTCCCTGCACTTTCAATCTTTTTGCAATGTGATTCCTCTGTCACTTACTATTAGAATTTGGAATGAAAAAGACCATGTGTAAAACTAAAGGGACCAAAGTAAAATTCAAAACAAACAAGGACCACCAGTGCAATATATTCATTACACTAGTGGCTCGTATAGTTTGTCTTGAATTCCACTTTGATCCTTATAGTTTTGCACGTGTTTTTTTTTTTTTTTGGTTCAAAATGTTAACAACGCATGACAAAGGGACCATATTACAACAAAATTGAAAGCGTAAGGACTAAATTATTCAAATTGAAATTACGAGGATCAAAGTGAAATTCCGCTCAAACTTGAGGGACTAGTGGTGTAATTTAGCCAAGTTTTTTTCAAAGCACCATAAATGTCTTAATTGTGCTTTAGAAAGATGAAGCAAATACAAATTGTCTTTAATGGTCCTCATTAGAAGAAATTTTCTATAGCAAAATCCTTGACACAATAATCCCATGAATTTTTATTTTTTTTGAAAGGAGCTATTATCACCAATAGTAAACTATGATAATAGATTTTCTTTATGGCAAGAAAACAAATCACATCTTCAAGTTTGAATTGAGAACCAAATTTGTGAAAATAAATATTGCCTGTGTGAGAAATGCAAAGACCAGCTCCATTGCCAATAGTAACAGAATCAGAACCCAAATATTGTTGGGGTTGTTGAATAAGCGGAATATCTGTTGTCATATGACTGGTTGCACCAGTGTCTGGATACCATCATGGATTAGAATTTTGAGCTTGGAGTTTTAGAAATGTTCATGGCTGCAAAGGATTGCTGCCTTTGATTTGGATTATAGTTTTGTGTGAAAGGAAATGGACGTTTGGCAGCCAATGTCCTTGTCGACGACATGTCTGACATTTTCCCTTGTATGGTTTGCTAAGAAGCACAAATACTTCTAAGAAGGTGGCGTATCCATGCTGTGTCTGTGTCAGCGTGTCCCTGTGTCACTGTCTGTGCCTCTTAGATGGTTTGCCTTTAGAATTCTAGCCACAACCACAGCTCTAAGATGGAGACCATGGAAATACATTGTGTACTCTTCTTTTTTTTTTTTTTTTTTTGATGACCTAGGCTAGTTTAGGCATACCTCGACTAATCCTGAGACTCACACAAAACACTCATCAACAAGTACACAATGGAAATACATTGTGTACTTGTTGACACTTGTTGAATCTATTTTGTTGAGAGGGAAAACCAGAATTATGGAACCCGTTCCTATGACTTGTATTGTAGGTTGTGCATATGATGTATGTTGTCTTGTGTTAGATCCATTGGTTGACATGAAAGTTGTATCTCCCATGGATGGAGCATGCTGAGGAGAGCATTTTAGACGTTGTTCATGATTGAAAAGTCGAGATCAAAGTTTGGCAAAAGTGGGTTGGTGTTCCTGATTTTCATGTCCAACAAGCTCTTTATCAGGAATTGGGTGCTGAAGTGCAGCCAATGAATCGGCAAGATGTTTGAGCCGATTGAGGTACTCTAACATTGATGATGCACCTTTTTTAATCAATTGAATGTCACCTTTAAAAAGGTCAGAGCGGGCTTTATTTTGCTTCAAAACCATTGAGTGAAAGCTTTCCTAAATTCATGTGCAATGGAGTGTCCAAGAACCTGCGTGAGAATGCCTTGTATGAGAGTTGCATTGATGCAGCTCAAGACAAATTGGTAACTCTTGTTCCATGTGATGTAGTCTGGATTATGAATATCTTTCCCTTCTGCAGACTTGACGGTTTGTGCTGGCTTCATGATCAATCCATCAACATAGCCATGGAGATCATTGGCTTCAAGAATGGGAACAAACTGACTTCACCATAGCAGATAATTAGTCTCATCTAATATGATGGAGACATAATTGATGATATTGCTCAAAAGAACGAGACGAGGGTAGAAGTTAACCTTGAAGATAAAAATTGAGAAGATGAAGCCATACTAGGAGGTAAGAGCTTAAAAAACACAATCAAATATTCTGACCATGAAAAGAAACTTCATGTATATTAGCTTGAAGCAACATTTACATTTGTTTACATGTGTTTATAGGAAACAAATAAAAAGCTATTAGGAAGGTCAAGACAAATCCCTATAATCAGCTCCTAATTTACAGAGATTACAGCAACCAAATCTCTAGAATAAATAAGGTAAATAAGGAAAGAATAAAAGGCTGAAATCAAGGCCAAAATTTAGTTAACAGCCTAAGCATGCCTCCTTTTGATATTTTGATTGAAATAAACTATGCAAGGAGCAAGACTTAGGTCATAAAGGAACATTACATTGGAGCGAATGATCAAGAGAAATTGTTGATGCCCGCTATGTTACATAGACTCAGGTAGAAGTATCAAGTGCAGATACTTATTAGATTTTGCATATTGTATAATATTTTTTAGATTAATATATTGTAAATTGTTAGAAATGTATCTCAATTTAAATGGGATTTAAGAAAAATATGGTATTTATATTTCCCATTTGTGTGAGAAGCTATAAATGTTTCTTTACTAGCGAATATAAGCGTCTTTTTCTTCAAACATTGTATAAAGTAGAGGATCTAATTGAGGGAATTGGGTATGGTTGTCGGACACATATCTCATACCATTACCCTTGTCATATCTGTTGGACACACGTACACTAGGGGACTAAGAAGCACGAACACCTCTATAAAGGAAGCGTGTTGTGTCTAACACTTACACCAAGGTTTCAAAAAGTGGTGTTACGTAATGGTTGTGGCGGTAAATGTTACCCGTTACACTAGCTTTTGTGGTGTGACGGAAATTCACACGCAGTTTGACGATGCTATTACGTACATGAAGATCAGAACGGCTTGGTACACACTGTCACGCACATTTATAATATTCGGAACAATTTTCTTTCAAAAAAAAAAGCTTACAAGGTATATATTATACACATTCTGCACATATAAAATATATATTATACACATTCTGCAATATTTAGTAGCTCAAAAATAATTTTTGTTTGACACAAATTTTTTTTTTTTTATAATCATTTCCTTTAATAATTGTAAATATTTTTTTATTTAATAGTCAATTCAAGTATTGGTAAAAAAAAATTTTGTAGACATTTAAAATTAATTATTCTTACACAAATAAATAAAAATAAGAGGTACAATATGGATTTATGACATATAAAGTCATTAACTATTGAAATAAAATGTAGAAAGCTCCTTTTATAGTGATTTAAAAATATGAAATATATTGGATCATACTAAAAAATTAAAAAAAAGTGATCAAAATCTATTTCAAACCCCAATAAATATGATTCTGAAAAAATAAAATGTGTATCAGTAGTTTTTTTTTTTCAAATTGTGTAAAAAATAAAAAAATTCACGGTTTTGGTAATGCAACCGTTACATTATGGCCTTTACACCCCGCATCCACAACTACATTACCGCAACCAGTTTTTGAAACTTGACCTACACTCTTCAGACACTCCTAAAAGCTTGTTTGACACTTCTTCAACACGTTTTAATTAAAAAATCAAGTTCTTGAGCACTCTACTAACATTTCATGCACATTTCGACATTTCAACATTATACTAACATTTCGTGAACATTTCCACAACACTTCTTGAACTTCTGAACACGTCCTATGTGATAAATCCCTTGATAATGGCAATGTTTGCATTCTTCATAACACAACTTATGCACTCAAAATATGTTTCAAAACATTTAGGGCTGGTTTGGCATGTTGAGAAAAAGTCAAAAAGCTACTCAAAAAGCTATTCAAAAAGAAAAAAAGTTATCACTATTCACAAATTAAAAATATAATCAAATCAGATATGGATAGTTATGTGATCAAATCAGATTTTTTCCAACTGTTTATTTTTCACCGTCCATTTTTCTCATACAAAACTGTTTTGATCACATAACTATCGATATCCGATCAAAGTGATTTTTTACAGGCATATAGTACTCAACAAGTTCTAGACATTCAACGGTTTGGATTATCGAAACGGGACCCGTGGTGGCCCCCCACAGGCCCAACAGTACCCGTTAAGCCTCATGCTATATATGCATATGGTTTAGATTCTTCTTACCATTTCAACCATTCCATACGATCCTTCTGCAGTACTGCAGAACTATCACTGATGAGTCTAGAACGTAGGGGTAAAAATGTAATTTTGCTATTTTATACAATATTTTAATAAACATTTTTTCGTAAAAAGACAAAAAGTTATCCCAAACAACCATCTTTTTTTCCTCTACTTTTTAGTCCAAAAAGTCAAAAAATGCATTTATTTGGGACACCCCAAACAACCCCTTAAAAGATTAATATATCACATGTATTATAATGTTCTATAATTGTTTGCATTCTTTAGAATGTAATTGTTACGTGATATCTTTATGTTTAAATTATGAAATATAGAAAAATTTAATGTAACTAGTGTTTTGTTACGTATTTTTTTATTATCTTTGAATAAATTATTCATTATATGACATATAATAAATTTGTAAAAATATAAAATGCTTTTCATGTCTTGCATTTTTTAAAAAAATTGAGATGTCAGTGCTTCCATGTTGTGTTGTGTCATGTGTCCATGTATGTGCTACTTAGCTAGGGGAAGTAGAAGAGTCAATGTAACACAGGTTGCCTGTTCATTGTGTGGTGTCTTGCTGCATGGCTATTTTGCAATGACCTGAGAGAAACAATTTTACCTCACCATAACAGCAGTTGTAGATGAATGCTGGTTTCGTATTTTTGGAGAAACTAACTTTATGAATTGATTTACTCCATCCATTTTGTCGGGTAAAGTTGAGACATTGTCTATATGAATTCAATTAAATACTGCAGGTGCAAGGAGATTCTTCTGGTCATTTTGCATTAACTTAGAATCCTTGTTTAAGGTGCTATCCTATGCTGTTAAAAAATATTTTCTATTGTAAATAACACTTATTGTTGCCAACATTCTGCCTTTCCTTTAGTAATATATCTGTTCTTTTGTGGAGTAGCACTGTTCTGATGATGATAGCATGACAAGGCCACTCTTGCTGGTCACTGCTTCTGTTGACAAGATGGTGCTGAAGAAGCCAATCAGTGTCGATGTTGATCTGAAAATGGTTGGTGCGGTTATATGGGTTGGGCGGTCTTCAATTGAGATTCAACTGGAAGTCACTCAGCCCACAAATGGTATTTTAACCAGAAACTGTGTCTTGGGAAATTTAGGAGCTTTTTGAAGTTTTACATTATACAAAATTTCATCCACTCCACATCTATTGAGTGTGGTTTCTTAAAAAGAAAGAATTGGTTCATTATTTTACCTAGAACCAACTGTCTTGGGAAATGCTATTTTGCTTGCTGTCCTTGCCATCTTAATGTTGCTTTTACACATCTATAAAGACATGGTTACAGCAGAATAGCAGAATCTAAAATCTTTAAGAACTCACCATATCAAAGATCCCCATAGAACTTCGAATCCCTCACTCAAGGCTTGGGTTTGAGTCTTCATAGCCCCTTGTTGGGGTTAAACATACTCTTTAGTGCTTGGAGCATGCCGGGGCCCAAGCTTTAGCCCCTACGTATGTGCAGTGGGGTTCCTTGCAGATATGTTGTAGGTGCTAAAGGGCAATACTCCCTGGTGGATATGTTGGAGTATCCAATCTGCATATCCATTTTTAGTATCAAAAGATCCCCAGAGCTATTTTCCTGAATTGTTGAAACAATAAGATTTAGTGCCCCATGAAACCAAACTATTTTCTTAATTCAATATCTCAGGCCACATATCTAGTTTGGTGTTGAACTGTTGATTAATATGTTTGCTTTCCCACAGAACCTGTTAAAGCTTATATCACAATTATTAAATCCATCCACTTCACACCTTCATCAACTTCAGAAATTTCTAGGCCTTCTCAATTACCATCCCTTTTTTTTATTCCATACTATGGCCATGTTTCTTAGTTTCCTTTTTTTCTCGCTCCATTATGCATGCTCCTCAAATTGTTCTTCTAGAACATCTTTTATTTTGATTTGAATACATTCACTGAATGTCAAGACCCTAAATGAAAGTCTCCTCTAACATGTAAGTTCTAATTCTATTGGGTACATTTTACCAAATCTTACCGAGGATTGTCAATCCTGAATATGAACCCATCTTGGTTTTTATCTCAAGTTGCAGGATAACTGTTGGTGCTATTTCACACATGATAAATGATATCTACAAATTAGGTCTTTCATATAGCCATCTTCATTTTTGTCAATTAGAGTCCTGACATTCAAGAGTTAAGGTCATTGAAGCTGTTTGTTGAAGGTTAATAATTCATTACCTTTGTGAAAATATAGTTCTCATAACTTTGGCTACATGTATTTGCTCTCCTACGTGGCATGGCACATATTCACCATGTTATCATCTATAACATGCTTGGATCCACATGCCAGCCTCGTTAGGTGACTTGTGGACCAATCATGCATCTCCACATACTCCCCTGCAGTGTCGAGCGATACCAGCTGAGACTAGTTTACTGGGTTGGCCATTAACAGACACTCCACAGGTACCTCTTACCCACTTGCCTAGGCATTCTCGAAGCACCCCTTTGCTGAGCCTGGTCAACCTGCTCTCCACCCGAGCATGTCCGTCCCATGCTTGTCCCTCTCCAGGAAGCATTAGACGCATTCACTCTCTTACCAAGCGCAACCATCTCCACATGACACTTGTGCTCAGTCTTCCATCGCCTTGGCTAAGCAATTCTCTAACTGAGCAAACATCCCCTATGATCTATAATTGTTCTTAAAGGCACCCGATGCTATCATGGTTGCCTAAGTCAGGAGAGGGTCTTGGAACCCCCTACGGGGTTGTGTTGTGGTCATGGAGACACAGATGTAGGTAGGGTAGAGTGTCCAATATGAAAATGTGTGGGGTAGAGTGTCGTGAGAGGACCTATTAAATGTATATATATATATGTATATTTATAAAAAGATATAAAAAGTATATATATGTCCATATATAAATAATACTACTATTGTATATGAATTATAAATACACTGTCATGTATGATCACATGTAACTCTACCTATTAAACGAAAAAAATACTTGATCATGAGCATGCCTCTGAGTTGGTTTAGTGGGTTGGTTCTTGCAAATTGTTCACCTGGTTGGCTGTTCAAGTTGCATTGCTTCAAATTTGTATTTAAATTTGAAGGAGCCAAAGTTAGCATTTGTGGTTTCCAAGAGAAATGATTAGATTAGCATGTACTTCAATTTCAAAGTGGCTTTAGAATTGATTGGTGGGAACATGTGTATACTAGAACAAGTGTAAAAAACATGATTATTTAGTATTCATGCTTGCTGATCCTAATTCCCTTATTGAGTAAAAGGAATCAGCAAATTTATCGTGAATTTAGTCAAAATTTGGCAAACTGTGACTTACGAGCTGGGAAGTTTCCCTTACCAGCAAACTCGGTGACTAAGCATAGGATCACCAGGGTCTTATGGCTTGGTGGCTAGGGTTGGGGGTTCATGAAGGTGTCTCTCCCTTGAGGGAATTGCACCCTAACTGGTCTTAGAGAGAGATCTCCACAAGAAGAAAAATTCAGACATATTCAATTAGTTATAGAGGCTTTAGTTTCCTTTTCCAAACATTTCTGTATGTTTCTAAATTTTTTGTCGTTTCACTTATGTATGTTTCCAATTTTTTTTTTTTAATATTTATGTTTGTACGTTAACTGAGACAATTCCTTTAAATGAAATTTTGACTATAAGAAGGAGGTCTTTACCTCCATGCATGCAATGTAACAGTAACCAACTACCTTCTCCAGCAAGCTTAGAAGTTCTACTCTCTCTCTCTTTCTCTCTCTCTCTCAGGCTGCCTCAGCTCTCTCCCCTTCTCCCTCTGTTGGTCTCGTGCCTGCTTGCCTATCATAACTTCCAAGAGGGCTCCACAACGATCCCACTCACCAACTGCCCACATTGACTTCATATTTGAGTCAATCTTGGTTAGAAACTGTGTCTCATCAATTGTATCATATTGTCTTTTTCTTTTTCACATTTTTTTGATCATAATTCCGTGCTAACATTATCTCTTTAGGAACTATGTTGCATGAATCATCAAAAGTTAATCATAACGATATGTAGATCATTTCTCTCAAAAAATTTCTTCAATTGTAGGGCTATTGCCATTAAGTTAAATTCAGAACTGCTATAATTCATTACCTTGAGGCCTTCATATAGGAAATTTGTTTTGCAGAAGAGAGCTCTGATGCTTTGGAATCCATAGCTCTTACAGCCAACTTTATATTTGTTGCCCGTGACTCTAAGACAGGGAAAGCCGCTCCAGTGAACCGACTCTCTCCAGAAACTGAACAAGAAAAGTTGCTGTATGAAGAAGCAGAAGCAAGGAAACTGAAAAAAAAGAAGAGAGGTGATGACAGGCAGGAGATTGAGAATGGGGAAGTAGATAGGCTTAAATCTTTATTGGCTGAGGGACGCATTTTCTGTGACATGCCGGCCTTGGCAGATAGAAACACCATCCTTCTTAGGGATACACGCCTTGAGAACTCTTTGATCTGCCATCCACAGCAAAGAAACATCCATGGTCGGATCTTTGGAGGGTTTTTGATGCACCGGGCATTTGAATTGGCTTTCTCAACAGCTTATGTTTTCGCTGGCATGATGCCTTGCTTTCTAGAAGTTGATCATGTTGATTTCTTGAGACCTGTAAGTATAAACCTCATATCTTTCTTTTTTTGGATGTATTTCTTTCAAATGGAAGTCCTAAAACTTTCTAAACCTTCAAAACGGGAAAAGTAGTGTCACTACTTATGAAGCACGGATACTTCTAAAAGGGAGTTGTATCTCGGTATTCAATATGTTATTCTATCTAAATTTTTTTAGATAGTTTTCTATTGTACCCATATCAAATACCTACTCTTCAAATAGTTGCGGATATGTATATGAATACTTGATGTTAATTTTGAAAAGTATTGGATACCTTTCAAGCATTGTAGATCATGTATCCAAACTATTATGAAATTAATATTGTAATAGTTTTGTATAGTATTAAACTATAATTGTTAGAATAAATAAATAAATAAATAACAGATTTTTAGAAGAAACTGGCAAGATTAAAGTAATACTCTACTTTTTTAGATTTTATCAAATTAACGTATCCATTGAAAAAAAATAACTTGATTATTGACTCTTAAACTAATATTTAATTCCTAAATAGTGGTTTGTCATTATTCTTTGAACTCATGTATAATGCAATACTAAAAATTTTAATTAATTTTTCATTGTATCCTGGTCATACCCATTGTTGTCAAATTGCGAATCACTTTGTTAAAATAGCTATAACTGTCATAAGATATATAGGGTACTCTCTACATTTAAAGCATTTATAGGAATAAAATTCCATATTTCTTGGTTGGACAGGTGGATGTTGGAGATCTCTTGCGCTTAACATCATGTGTCTTGTACACTGAACTTGAGACCACTGATCAGCCTCTGATTAATGTTGAGGTCGTCGCCCATGTTACAAGGCCTAAGCTTCGGTCTAGTGAGGTATGTTCCACTAATAGTGTTCCATCTTTACTTTGGGAGGTCATACTATTTTAGGAACTTATAATACCCAAAAAATGTTAAATGTCATAAGTTGAAAATTTCCATTGCATAACCTCTATCTTTGTTGGTGCACGCTTGGAGTAGGTGTCAAATACATTCTACTTCTCATTCACGGTCCACCCAGAGGTAAATGCCATGAAGAATGAATTTAGGATTCGGAAGGTGGTTCCAGCTACGGAGGAGGAAGCACGAAGGGTTCTGGAGCGCATGGATGCTGAGTCGTTGCAGTTAGCCAAAAATATCAACAAATAGAGCATCATATCCCTTCTATTGGGTTTAAAGGTAGTTGATGGTCACAAAACAATGTAGTTGGTAAATATTGTTGTTCCTTTTGACCTGATCAATTGTACAAGTGGATTACTGTTCTTATATTGTGGAGTTAAAAGGTTTCAGAGATCTATTAAACTGTATTCTCCTCTTAATTTTGCCTATTAGATCATGTTTTCAGAAGCAGCTCCAAATTTATGATGGTTGTTTCATTGGTTTGACACTGTTGAAACTGAATTGATGAGTAGTTTGTCTCCCCCACCACTCCATCGATCATTTTCTGGACCCCCTTCTCCGGTCACAATTAGTGTCAACCTGTTAAATGGCCCTGCATTGTGCTTCTGATTACAAGAAGCTTGTTCTGGTGTTGCCATAAACTCATGGGTCTATTTTCTACATTATTCGAGGAATTGAAGCACAGCAAATTTTCTTTTTCTTTTCCTTTTCCTTTTTTGTCGTCTTGTTATGATCACAACAAAGACAGCCCTCTCCTTACCCATGACACTTGCTACCTAGAAAAAAGGCAGAATTCGATACTGAAAATGGTCATCATGCAACTTCTCTAATTGAGCTAGCTGGCCACTTTTGGAAGTGAAACAGATAATATTGTGCAAGATTAATGGTGTATTTGGATCTTAAATTTTTTTAACTTTTTCCCTTTTTTAAATTCTCTCGACTAATCTAAGTTCCAAACAAAGTATAAATGTTTGTGGGGCAAAAGCTATGTATAAGCATGTGATTAATGTCAAATATTATTCTAACTCCAGTCTAAACCCTTCTTCTAGTGAGTGTTTTTTTACTTTGTTCTTTTATCATTTTCACTTTCTTTATGGGAAGAATCTTATGCCTTTTCTATGTTAGAGAGAGTATTCTCTCTCACCTTCCTTCCATCATATTATGCCCCTTGTGCTTCTATCATTTCAAAACCAAATGGTCAATAAAAGTAAATGGCAATTATTATTATTATTATTATTATTATTATTATTATTATTATCATGGCCCCTTAAAAAATTTATGATTTTTGTAGCGGTGTAATAGCCTTTCATATATTCTTGTGATTACTGATTTGGTAGTTTGATAATTTGCCATCCTTGTTACTGATACAATCATGTACCTTAAAATGATATAATGAATGTTTCACCCTTTCATGACAATTTAAGGGTAAAAACACAAAGAAAAGCTTACCAAGAGCATATTTTTAGGTGGAAAGAGAGCTTTATTCACCATCAACCACCATAAACCACACACATTTTCACTAAGATTGTGCCTGTTTGCAAAGCATATGATGCAAAAATAATTTAAATAGATAAAAATTTAATAATTAAAAAGTTAAGGGAAGAATATTTTTAACTTCTACTTATTAGCTTTCAGCTTACAAGAATCTCACCAAGCAGGCAGGCTCGGCCCTAAGATTTCCGGAGCTCAAAGCCAATAATCAACTAATAAATATCACTAAATTATTTGGGGCACTTTATATATATATATTTTTTATTTTTTTTATTCAACGAATTTTTTTTTGAAGGTCAAGGACAAAAGATTTGTGTCAAAATCACAAAAAATATTTAGCATTACATTACAACAACTAATAAATATCATTTGATCATCGCTCTTCTTGTATTTTTAGAAGCAAATATATGAATCATACTTGCTCTAAATTTTTTAGAAATTTGTTGGTACCTTGTTGAGTTACTTCTCTCAAATTTTTGAGAAAATTGAATTAAGAGTTAGGGTTAGGAATTAGATTAGGAGAGAGAATGGGCTTTTTTAATTTTGAATGGGTCTTTTAATTTTTTAATGGATCAATTTACTTTAAGTTAGTTTCGGCTTTATTTATTTATTTATTTTTTTTTTTTGGACTTAAAACATACCTAATATATTACACTAAACTATAATAGGAATATGTCCTATTTGGGGTCTATTTTGAGGGGTCCTAAGCCATGACCTAATGAGCCAATGTCCAGGGCCAGCCCTGCAAGCAGGCCCTTGGTTGTTGTAACCCATATCGCGATATCAAGTGGTTGGCCAAGGGTTTTTGTCTCCAAAATCTGTTTTCGTGTTTACAATATACTCTTAACTAAACAATGTAGTGATAATCTTGAAACACAAATATTTCAATGCACGATCATACAACTAGTAATACATAGGATTTTAAGAAGGCCAAATTTCACTTAATCTTCCCTTATGACTTATTCCATATGTGCAGTTTACTGCCCCGTCATCTAATAATTAGATAACTTTCTTATGATTTGTTGACTAAAGTATACACTGTCAAACATTCCGTCCAAATTAATAACCAGTGTGAAACACGTGTCAATCAAAATTAATAACCAGTGTGAAACATGTGTCAATAATAAGAGAGTCATATGCTCATTTCTGAATATCAAGAGATAAACCACACATGGAATACACACAGGAGTTAAAAGTGAATTTTGTATCTCAAAAAAATAGTGCAAATGTCCATACAGTTTGTACAATAAAGTTACTTACGTACAAGGACAATTTAGTCTTTTTACTTGAGCTGTTAATGGATTTGAAACTATAATTTAGTTAAAAAACCGCAAGGAATTTATTTGCAAATGAGAGGTGCTATGAGCACGTGAACCAACTGCAAAGGGTAAAATGAAATTTATCCTTTCAAAAATAGAGAATCCAGTGCCAAATTGAATCAACTCTGAAAGATACCTTACTCTGCATCTGTATGTGCTTTGTTATTTTCAGTGCTAGTGTAGAACATTAACACTGATTAACAGAATTGAACGTGTTTCATGATAAATCTGATAGTAGCATCTTTGCCAGATATTTAAAAGTGGGAAAGCATATGAAAACAGAAAGGAAATTAAAGAACAGGAAGAGCATCACAAATTCTCACCATATGCCAAGAATCTATATATGTATGCATTAATCTGATATGCTTTTTTACAGGTGAAACCAAACACACCATCTAACCCTGGCCTGACTCTCTTATTCTTCCCAACTAAACCTTTGTATATATATATATATATATATCTATAAGATTATTAAACAATTTCCAAAATCTTTTACATGGATCTATATAAAAACAGAAACAAAAAAAACAAAAAACAAAAATTACAGATCTAAAAGCTGCCAGCCCACCATCTCATAATAAGTTCTCCTCTTAACCAGCCAAACCATGGATGATTACAGTCAATTTGGCTTCAAAGCAACAAAAATGTCACTTGATATCAGAAACAAGCACTAAGAAGACGAGCTTTCATCATCAGAGGAACTACATGGCCGCCTTCCTGGGAATCCACTCGTAACTGATTGCAACATTGGATTCACTGGAACCGGGAATTTGTGGGCAGAACTGACGATAGTTCGCTCATTGATCATCCCAACTTCCTTGCAAACCCGATCAAGAATTGTCAAGAAATCCCTCACCACCATGAAAATTCTAAACGGGTGAGCTTCTTCCTTGGCCGAGTTTCCATGGAAGTACTCAGTTATCTCCTTCACTAGTGAAAGCGCAACGCTCTCTTGGGCTTGAATCCTTATAATCTCTTCCTCCGCCATTTTCGTGAACCGGTTCATTGACTCTGCAAATTTTTCCTCTGACCCCGTGGCTTGAATTAATCTTACAACCTCTGCAATGTTCCCAATTCCTTTAAAAAGCTTCCTTACATCGTTGCTAAGCACGTCTGAGTCCATGGCAGCGGATTTTTTGACACTTGTGAGCTCCGAACTGAGACCAGAAACAACTTGTAGGCCGAGCTTCCTACACTTGGCATCGTCATTGATGGGCTTTGGTGGGCATTCGTTGCCACCAGAAAGACGAGCTCCTTCGCTTCTTATTATTTCCTGTACAACGAAATGTAAGAGTGTGGTTTTTCCATCAGCAGCCTTGACGTCAACAAGCTTGAGGAGAGTGTCGAGCTTGAAGGCATGGGCATCGCCACGGTTTGTTCCGACATTCATGCGGTTCCCAGTCTTCAACACAGCTTCTAGAAGCTTCAAAAACATCCTGCTGTTCCTCAGTTCTTCACAGGCGACCTGTAAAATTAATTAAAAACTTTTAATTGAATAGAAACTTGGACTAAAAATTCTACAGAGGGAAACAACTCAACAACTTTGCTTCACCAAGCAACGAAACATAAGCTTTCTGCAAGAGACAGAACACACACGCATTAGGCAGACTTGTAGAGAACACACGAGGAGATCTAGAGATACGTTAATTCCCAGCAAGGTGTAAATATTATCTTCATATCAATATCCACTTGATAATGACACCACCAATGGACCTACTTAGTTGCCGAAACATTCACTTTGTGAACCAGGAAACTCAAGATATGATAGTATCAACAAACAAACAAAAAATTTGTGAACAAAAAATGCATGGCAAGAAAATTTTGAGGAGCGGATGATTTAGCTAGCAAGGACAGAACTTTAAGCACCCAAGAAATATGTAAAAAACATTAATGGTGGCTAAAAACTAATGTAATTGATTCAAAAAATCAAGGACGAAAAGTTGTTGATGAAAGATGAATGGGCAAAGTATATTTTCTGCCAAATGTCAACTTTCAACAATTCCTAAGCACCCTAAGTAAATGTAGATAGAGTAACAACAGCTAAAAAACTAGTGTCTAAGTGATTGATTTACCTCCAGAGTTTCAAATGACTTTTTGAGGTATTCGACCTCGGACTCAAAATTAGATATGTAAAGCATCGCATCCACTCTTCTAAATGCATAAGGAATATCAAGCACTGCCTTGAGAAATCTCTCGGCAGGTCCAAGTTTCAATGGTGAATCATCTTTGTAGTCTCTCAGCCTATATTCCTCATCCTTGGTTGGGGCCATCTTCAATAAACTTTCAAGAAGATCGGTTCCAAGAGCTTCTGCATTGCCTGTATACAAGTGCAAAAATATTCCACTTAGTAAAACATGTTAATTACAAACAGTTAAATATACATAAAATTGCTATTAACAGGTATAACGAGTCCGTGAGTGTTCATACACTAATTCTATGGAGACAGAATCAATCATGAAAAATAATGGTGGTTATACATTAGATGGTGACGTCTGCCACCAAAGAGGTTGCTTCATTTACACAACAATTCTACGGCCATACAACCAATCACAGAAAATACAGGCAGAGCAATGTAAGTGGAGCAACCTCTTTAATGATGTTCTGTGATTGGTTATGCGATCGATTTTGCATCTATAGATATATTGGTATGTACAGTGTACATAGTAATGAAGTATTTGCAGAAAAAAGAGAGAAATGCGGCAAGATAGAATTAAAAACAGAGAAAGAGAAGTTACCTTCTAAAAGAGCTTCACAAACTTCTTCAATGGTTACATTCAGTGCCCTTAGTGAAATTGCAATGTTTTGCGCCTTCTTCGGATCAAGCACCCGATTCTCCTGCATTGGTGAGGGAAGAATGGGGCGTCGAGTTGGTTCCTTAGGATTCGAGTTTGATGTATTTACAATAAACAATGATTCAATCATCTCCTCATTCAATCTGCAACCAAAAACCCAAATTCCAAACAATTGAAAAATAGAAACAAAAATAGCAAAAACAAAACTACTGATCAAGATTAAACTCGTGATCATACTTGAAGGAGCTTGATTTTATCTGATCCCAAACCATCTCACGATCAGAGCTTGCTCTAACTTTATCCCAGTGCAATGGCTTCAACTTGGGTTTCGGAGTTTCCTCATTCTTCTCAGCATTTTCTGAACTAGAAGGCAATTCAATCGGAGATATCAATGTTGGACTAGGACTAGGAATAACAACAGGTCTTGAAGGAGTTACTAGAACTGGTGGTTTCACAATTGTCTGGCGAATTGGAGGAGAAACTGGACTTTCCCAATGTCGCGGCGGTGGCGGCGGCGGAGGTGGCGGTGGTGGTGCAACAGACACCGGCACAGAGTTCTGAAGAGTTTCCGGATATGGGTTGGAAACATCTGATATTCTAGCTGGCGAATCTTGGGTTTTCTCCGAAGATCTTTCCGGGGAGGGCAACGAAGACAGTGATGGGGATCTAGAATTCTTCTTGTAAGCCAATTGATTCAAAATGGTAGTGCTAGTTTCAGATTTTTGATTGGAAACATTGGATATTCTGGGTGATGAATCTGGGATTTTCTCCAGAGGTCTTTCTGGTGAGGAAAATGAAGACAGTGATGGGGATCTAGAATTCTTCTTATAATCCAATTGCTTCAAAGACTCAGCGTTTCGATTCGAAACATTGGATATTCTGGGTGATGAATCTTGGATTTGATCCAGAGATCTTTCTGGTGAAGACAGTGATGATGGTGATTGAGAACTCTTCTCATCAGCCAATTTGTACGAAACAAAGTAGGTAATTCTCGCCGGAGACTCAACATTTGATATTCTCGGTGATGAATCTATGCTTTTCTCCGAAACTCTTTCAGGCGAAGACGAAGAAGGCGGTGACGGTGACGGTGACGGTGACGGTGAACTCTTCAGATTAGCCAATTGGGTCGTAAAAGGCAACGGCGGCGGCGGTGGTGGTGGTGGTGGCGGTGGCGGAGGAGGAGCAGCCGGAACCGCCATTAATTCCGGCGATATGGGCTTTCTTGGACTTAAACTTGGAGAAATACTAATCGATGCTGATCGATTCGGCGAACCAGAATTGGATGATGAATACAGAGACGAACTCGATTCTTCACTACTCCTGACATCGAAATTCTCCGCCGCTGTTACGGCGGCGAATGTTCTTCTGGATGCCGATCCGGTGTCGATGGAGCTCTCATGGCCGCCAGAAGACCCTCTCGGAGAGTAAAACTCTTCATCTTCAGAACCCACATCTGCATTTTCATAATTCCGCCGGAAACTCTGCTGTCCAAGCGGCGGCAAGGGGTGGAGCTCCGGCGAGTCCAATTTCCTCAAATTTGTGTCTCCGCCGCCACCGCCACCGCCACCAACACCAACACCACTTCTTGGAGCAACATTAGCATCGACTCCGCCATGAGAATTGACTATATTGCCGAGATAGAGAAACTCGGAGCTGGTCGGAGGCGATCTTCTTGGCCTTGGAAGCCCATTGGGTTGACACACTCCGACACTGCTATCCGATCTATGCGTCTTGCTATCGCTGAAGCTCCGCCGTCTACGGCGGCGAATGTAGAGGAATGAGGCAATGGCGGTGAGGGAGACGGCGGAGAGGAAGAGAGCGACGGCGACGGCGACGAGTTTGGAAGAGACGGGTTTGGGTTTGGAGGGTTGGGGGAGGATAAGGGAGGAGATGTTGGCGGGGAAGGAGGCGAAGGAGGGGGGAGACGGCGGAGACGGCGGTGACGGTCCGGTGGGTACGGATGGGAAAAAAGGCTGTTGGTTAGGGGTAGTAGTGGAAAATGGGTATTTAGTAGGGGTTTGGGGTTGAGGAGATGGTGGCTGAGTTGGGGATTTTGATTCTTGTGGGAAGAAGGGTTGGTGGAGTGCACGGCGGTTGTGGGTGGCAATGGCGGTGGCGGTGGCGGTGGCGGTGGATAGGAGGAGGAGGAGAAGGAAGAAGGTGGGCATTGTGATGTTGGGATTTAGAGAGAGAGAGAGTGAGTGTGGACTAAATGTAGTAGCAGTGGTGGGTGGGTGGTTTGCTTTGTGGGACTGTTTTCACACATGTCAGAGAGAGAGTTAGAGAGAGTTTGCACTTTCACAAGACAAGAAGCACAGAAGAGTGTAAAAGGTAGAAACTTGAAGCTGAAAAACAATTTGAGGATTAGGGGAATTACATATAGATGGAAGAAGGTAAAAAAAATCACCAATATATGAAGTGGTGTAAATAACACTCACATTTCTACATCCTTTCATACATTTACATTTCTATGTATTTATAATTTTTTATCCATTCTCCTACATGCAGATATAGATTAATTAAGGAATACTAGGAGTGCTAGTAGTAATGGTAATATTTTTTTGGAGGGGACTATAGAAAAGTGGAGTTTACAGCTAAGATGGAATCTTTTGCTGTTGGGGGTAGTGTGGTTGGTTGTTGATTCATATATTCATATTCATCCAGTCAAAATGCATGTCATACAGTATTTTTCTGTCCCTTTTTTTTTTCTTTTGTTTTTTTTAACATAAAGCCAAACAGTAATCAATTGAGGGGGTAAATTTTCTCTACCAACTGGACCCATTCCTTTTTATCTTTCTTTTTTAGGGTCCTAATTTTTTTTAGCTTTCTACTCAATAATTGTCTCATGCCTATTATAATAGACATAAAAAATAGAGGTTTTTTTTTGTCAATGGGATTCATTCCCTACCCCCTAATGTAACCTTGTTTAACCCCTATAATCTTGTTATAGAATTTAAAAAGGTGACCAATCAGTAGTAAAAGTTCAAAAAAAAGGTAAATTTGAAAGTTGGTATGTTTTGTTCATTTTTTGCTTGTAGATGTTGATGTGCACTATATAAACAAGATGAAAATAAATAATAATAATAATGATAAATTTTAATATTATTTTATATGATCATGCTAAAGTATGAATATTTTTGTTATATTATAAAGAAGGTGGATCAGAATTATCATCCTCTCTCTCCACCGAATCCAATTAGGATTTCTGTTTTCAACCTAAATTTGACTCTACCCTGCTAAAAAGTCTCCAAACTCATTTTATTATGCTCCGTTTGATTATTGTGGAATTGTATTTTAAGTTTGGCCATGAGGGTCCTCACCTAAAGATGGTACGATGTAGCCTGATCATATAGTCAAAGGTGCTACATGCCACAACGTGATGTCTTAACCGTTGTTAAATCCGATCAAAATATAATTCCTAACTTATGTAATTCTAGAGGATAAGGAAACCATTTAAATCCCATCAAAATATGATTCTTAGCTTCTGTAAGTCTAGAGGGATAAGGAAACCATTTAAGTCTTCGTTTATGATATGGGTTGATTTTTTAACTTTTCAATTATTTTAACTTGAGTTAAAAAGTTTCGTTTAGAATAAATTTTTTAATTTTTTTGACTATTATGAGAAAAAAATGAAATAATTATAATTTAGATGTTACATTTTATCTTATTAACTTTTTAATCTATTTTGTCTTTTGTAACTATTTTAGCCCAAAAAATTTATGCCAAACATAGCTTAAGTTCGGTGAAAAATGCCTTTGGGGATAATTCAATTCAGAGAGAAATTCTAGTTAAAAAAATAATGGTCAGTCAAGTATTTATCTATCTGTCTATTATTATAATTATAAAATGTTGTTATCTTATTAAGATTGAAAGTTATAATTCTTTTTTTTCTTTTTTTAAATTTTGTTTAATTTTGGTTAACGTGTGTCACAATATGATTGGTTTATAAATTAAATTTATATTCGTAAAATAAATTTCAAATTTAGATTCTTTTTTAAATGAGATCAATATTTATTCCTTAATTTATGCATCCTTTATTAAATGATAAAATAAAATTTTAAATTTAAATTATGTTATTACAATTAGAATGAGATTAATATTCACATCTGTCATAATATTATTGATCTAAACATAATATGTTATTAAATACACGTGTTAAGATTATTAATTGCTATTAAAAGTTTATATTTTTATTTTTCATCATTTTTTTTTAAAATTTATAAATTTTTGTATATCTTTCTAAGTCATAAAGACTCGAACAATAAATTTTTTTTGATACAAATATATATAGAGAGAGAAATGTTTTTTAGCACTAAAAATTTTAGCACTAATGCCCCCACTCCTTTTTTTATTTTTTTGGTTTTTTTTTTTTTTTTTTTTTTTTTTTTTTTTTTTTTTTTTTTTTTTTTTTTTTTTTTTAGTTTTTTTTTTTTTTTTTTTTTTTTCAAGCCATCAATATATATATATATATATAGACATATATTTAACAAAAAACAAAAACATTAAGAAAATGAATGATTTTTTTAACATTTTCCAAACATAATGGATTCTGTTAAAAAAAATTTTTTTTATCTCAACTGTTAATTAAACATTAAAATAAATTTTTTTTGCCTTAAATAATTAAAAAAATGACTTTTGCTAAAATCAAATAAAAATAAACATGATTTTTCTATTAAAAGTGATGGATGGTGAAACTTTTTTTTTATATATAATAAAAAAATAGAAGTTAAACGTGATAATTTATTATTCCAACAGTGTTAGGTCTCATGTCATTGAGTGTATAACAAATCAAAAATTGATACATATGATACTACATCATTGTAGGTATAATTGTGAGTCTCAAATATTTTTCTTATTGATCATCTAGACTTTTTTTGCATTTGCGAAACATGGTGGATCCTATTAATTTTTTTTTTTTTTAATCTCGATTGTCAATTAAACAAATTTAAATAAAAAATAAATTTATTTTTTGCTCAAATGATTGAAAGGTGACTTTTGCTAAAACAAATAGAAAATGTTATTTTTCTATTAAAAAGTGATGATTTGTGAAATATCTTTTTTTTATTAAAAAATGAAGGTTATAGGTGATAATTTATTGATCATCTGGAATTAATTTGAGATCAAATGTGAATACAACGTTAAATTTTCTTCTTACCTTTTTTTTTTTATCCAAATACTTTTATTTTGTAAGAAATTTAATTTTATTCTATTTAAATATTTTATTGTAATTTTTAAATATAAAATAATTTCTAAAAAATCATATTTTAATTATTTTATGCCATTATAAAATGTATTTCTTTTTTAATATTAACTTATTCAATGATCCCTTTCTAAAAGGTGTATTTTTTATATTAAAAAAAAATCAAAATAATTCTATTGGAATATTGTTTTTGCTTTTGTTCATTAATATTAATTTTTTAATAAATCTTATTTATTATTAAAAAATAAATTAGTAAATAATTTTATATATTTATATATACAATTTTGTTTTGTTTGCTCAGATTATTTAGTGTCTCTACTCACTTCACTGAATTAAAAATTATATTACTCAATCTTTAAAAAATTCCAAGCTTGACTCAAGCTACTTGGGATTGAATTTGCCCAAGTTTATAACTCTAGTAAGAGGTTGAAAGTTACATGATTGGAACTGTGACAAATTAAAAACTGATATATAAATAATGATAAAATTGTGAAATTTAAATTATAAGTTTCAATCTTTTTTTGTTTTCATAATTTACATAAAAAATCTAACTATTTATATTACTTTTATATAAAAATATTTTATTAATTTTTTCATATCTTGTGCATAGCACGGGTTTACCACTAAAAATATTTTACGTAAGTAAATAAAAAATTTCTCCGACTTGTAATGCACAGTGTATGTAATCTTATACAAAATTACTAAAGTTGAATATAAATTTGCGAGAATTCATTAAAACTTATGTAATTATGTGAATTTATATTCTATTTATTCTTTTTTATAAAATTATTTATTTAAATTTATAAAAATTTACATAATTTTATATAGAATTATATACAATGTACCTTACACACCGGAGGATTTCCATCTCAGAAAAGTCCATCAGTGTAGACTTCAAACAACTAATTTTCAACGTTGAGTATCATTTTCCAATCTCATAAAAGTAAATTTGTCACTATCAACAGCGTTGGTACAATTTTTTTATCCACACAATTAGTACAATACTGATGAAAAATGCGAGAAAAAAGAAAAATCAAACATTTTTTTTGAAAAAGCTTTGATAGCATTTGTCTTAAAAAGTAAAATCAATCCTACAACCCTTCTAAATGTCTAAATTTATATTTTTATTCAACACAGAATATATATGATTTTTTTTTTCAATGAAAAACAATTATTACAATTTGTATATTTACCCATAGTTGCATTCGCTTGTATATTCGCTTGTTTAAGAATTGTTTTTGAAGCTACAAAGTTTTTTTTTTTAAATAATTTTCTTTCAAAAAATTCATCTTATTTAAATGTATTTAAAAAATAATTGTTCATTTCTTTTTTCTTCCTATATATATATATATATATACCTATCATTCACTTCCCAACATCATTTTATTTCTAATCAAACGAACTTTATAGTTCAAAAGAGTTGGAGATTCGGCAAGTTGAAAAAATAATGCTATAATGGCTCTATTTATAGTATTATATTTTAAATAATGTATAAATACATCTTTTAGAATAGGATAAATTACATTTACATCCTCTAAGATTTGAGTTTAATTTCACCCTTAATGTTTGGAAACTTACACTAAACCCTCCTGTCATTGTAATTATTTAGACAGAATAAAAATATTAAACTCATGCATTCTCTCTTTTCTTGCTTTGCTTTACTTCCTTTTTTTTTTTTTTTTTTCTTTGCTTTACTTTTTTTTTTTCAATATAATTCTCTTTTTTTTATTAGGAGTCGTTGCCTTTTTATATAAATAGGGGGTTTATGAAATGAGACTATTAACCACAGAAATGAGAATACAATTTTTAAAATATCAAGAGATGAAATGCAATTAGACTAAATCACAGAGAGCGTCAATGTAATTTAACCTTAAAAATTTGTCAAAAATACTAATTTTCATCTATATTTTAAAATTATAAATATTTTTTGTCAAAACTTTGGACTTGTTTGTTTAGGCCTTTTTTGAGCCAACTAATAGCTTCTAACTTTCAAAAAACTATTTTGAACTATTTGGTTAAACTTATTTCAAACAGTTTTTAATTCTAACAATTTATTTTAACTCAAAAAAATTGATTCTGAGAAGCTGCTGACCCCTTACTTCTGATTATCAACTTCTGTTGTAGATATATTAATTTACGGTTGTACTCGTAGATTTTTTTATTTTTTATTTTTTTAAAAATAGAAAAAGACCCAAATAGATTATTATTATTATTATTATTATTATTATTATTATTATGAGAAATGTAGACAAGTAGTGAATAACAAAAAATAAAAATTAATTGAAAAAACAATTTCACAGTTTATTTAACAAACACTACTCAACAACTTAAATCTATAATCCAATAGTTACACCAAATATGTTAACAGTTTTTTATTAAAATCATAATTTATAATCTGTTAAATTATTATTTATAATCTATTAAGTTATAATTTATAATCTCTTTTAACAGTTTTTTCTACGAGAGGAAAGGTTTAAAGAAAAATGCCTTGAACCCCCAGTGGGGGTGCTGGGGGTCATGCGTGTAGGTCCGTGATTGGTCATAAAAAAATTTTTTTTTTTTTTTGTTTTCAGCGAATGGGGACGCGCCACGTCACTGGAAGTGCCACCCCCACTGGGGGTCGGAAGCAACACTCTTTTTCAAAATACTCTTGTAGTTGATATTTATGTAAAAAAAAAAAGAAAACACAATTTAAAACCAAGATTATGAGTTTGGCAAAATAAGCCTTTACCACTTGAACACTAAACAAGCCTTTATCACTTGAGTACTAAACATTTCTGTTTGGTAACCATTCCGTTTTTAGTTTTCAGTTTATATTTATAAAAATTTAAAAAATTGTGATAAAAACTTGTTTGATAATTTTTTTTTGGTTTATAAATGGTTGTCTCAATTTATAAATTTGAGGAAAAAACGTAAAATCAAAAAATGAGTTTACATTTTCAATTTTCAATTAATTTTTTTTAAAATAATTTTTTTTCACATTATTTTTTTCAATTATTTTTTTTCCCCAATTAATTTTTTTTTCAATTATTTTTTTTCCCTAATTAATTTTTTTTTTTTTCAATTAATTTTTTTTCCAATTAATTTTTTTTCAATTATTTTTTTAATTAATTTTTTTCAATTATAATGTGTGTGATCCCCATTGTCATAATTAAATATAAATATTTTAGGCTTAAACAAATATATTTTTTAGTTCATGTTTTTTAAATTTTTTAAACATTTTGTTCAAACCAAACGCGTTTATAATTTATGTTTTTCTAAAAATAAACAAAAATCAGTTTATAAAATTTTTGTAAACATAAACAAAAAACATAAATATTACCAAACGCTACCTACATATATATTTTTCTTTATCATTATTTTTATACTATTTCGTTTTTTCGTGTGCAGCTTGCTAGTATATATATATATATATCCAGATATCTTTTAATATCAAAATAAAATTATTGTGTAACTTGCTAGTATATATATATATATATATATCTAGATATCTTTTAATACCAAAATAAAATTATTATGTAGTTTGCTAGTGTATATATATATATATATCTAGATATCTTTTAATATCAAAATAAAATTATTATACTACATCCATTCTCTCCAACCCCTCTTCAACGACACACCAAATGTTTATATGCATGATGGTGCCATGGTGGTGTTGATTGAGAACGAAAGAAGGTGATGCGATGGTTAGGTAAAGTGAATTTACTAATTGAGAAAAAATATGAATTAGAAAAGGTGATACAGAAAAAGAAATAAAAAACAAAGTGTATTAATGTCATAAAAGTTAATAGAGGTGTTTTTATATATAATTTTTTTTTTACTTATACCATATACTCTGTTAGTTTAATTTAACGATTGATTAATGAAGGAAGTCATATTTGTTATGTAATTGAAAATCTAAAGTGCTGAGATGTAATTTCTCAAATGTAAAATAAGAATATATAATAAATTTTTTAAAAAATGTATTTATCTTTATATTTTATTTATCATATAATGTGTCATTACTCTATTAATAATAAAAATGATAGTTTTATTAAATTAATATAATAATAATAAATAAAATAGGATACATACATTGAATCGGGAAAATTACGTTGATCTCTTTTAAGATTTAAAAAATACAATAAATCTCATAATTTTAACATAATTAAACTGAACTCCCTTTTAACAAAATCAAATAGACCGAAACTAATGCAAATATTGCGAAAATATAAAATAAACAACGTAAAATATATATTTTCTTATAAAAGATATGACAATATTATTTTTATCATTCATATAATTAATAAATTATTGATGAAAAATAAATTAAGTGTTATATAAATTAAAATAATAAGAGAATTCAATGTAATTATGTTAGAATTATAAAAACGTATTATAGTTTTTTTTAAACTTCAAAAGATGTATAATTTACCTTATAGAATTATAACAACAACAACAACCAAAAAAAAAAAAAAACTTTAGGTTTGACCTTTGAAACAAAATAAACTTTTAGTTTTTAATTTTATCAATTTAAACTCTAATTTTTTAATTTATTTACAATCTACAACATTTATTTATTTTCGTTAACTAAATCCAACGAAAAAAATAGTATTTCAATTATTAAACTTAATGTATGTATATATAAAATGTCTAAAATACTTATTTGTAATGAGTTTAATGATAAAAATATTCATTTTTCATTGATTTTACTTGACGAAAATAGACAAATGATTCATATTAAAAAAAATCAAAAATTTAAAATTTAAATTGACAAAACTAAAAAAAAAAAAAATTATTACTATGGTCGAATTATGAGATTTTTTTGGTAATTTTGTCATAAATGGGTTTTAAGTAACGTTATACAAACAAAAAAATTGTTACATAATTTTCATATATAATATGGTGGTGTTTGGGAAGCAAGTTGCCAAATTTTTTTCTCATTTTTTTCATTAAAAGATAAAAGTTTTGCAAAACCAAAAAAATACATCCAAACAAAATATCACATCCAACTCCATAATCATTTCATTTTTTCTCTCACAAACATCACATCCAACCACATAAAAACCCAACTATCTTCCCAAAAACTAAAATTTTTTTATCTCATAAAAACATACATCTAATCAAATCTATATAAAAACTCACTTCCCAAACACCATCTATGACTCATTATGCCCCCGTTTGGAAAGTGGGTTGGCTTTTTGGCTTTTTTGGCTATTTTAGCCTAGGCTTAAAAACTTGGTTTGGAAAGGACTTTTTGATTTTTTGGTTTTTTTGAGTTTTTTTGTGAGAGAAGAATGTAATGATTATGAGTTGGATGTGATGTTTTGTTTGTTATGACTAAAATAGCCTATTTTGTTTTTTGTGACTAAAATAACTAAAAAAGCCCAAACCATAGCTTCCCAAACGAAGCCATGTAGTTTTCACTTCAAAACAAATAATAAGTTTAAGTGCATAGATGAAATTGATAGAATGGGACACTGATGTGAGACAAAATATAGGTGTCACATGTGGCCCTACATTATGTGGCACCCACTTTTATCTCATATCTGTATGGTATTTTGTAAATTATATTTGTATTCTTAGCACTGTTGCAAAATAAAGCACAATTAAAAATGAGATTTTACTACATCATTTTTGTAAAAGTAAAAATAAAAAACAAAATTATATAAATTCTATGTATGTAAAAAGTAAAAAAATATTCATATACACAATTTCTCTCTCAAATCTTTCATAATAACGTGTGAAGTAAAATTTGAAAAATTAATCTATTTTAATATTTTTTCAAAATTTTTATGACATGTATTCTGTTCATCACACTCAAAGATTTTGAGAGAAAAAATTTATGGGAATTCATTTATTTTTGATGTGCGAAAATGAAGGGGTGCCGACAGTTGCGCCCGAGAATTGAGGTAAAAACGAAGAAAGCCGTCCCCTCTGTTTACTGTTTCGTTGTTTCTGATGATTTGGTTGGTGCGCGTTTCAAAAACGCCCCACATTAATAACATATGAAAAGTGCAGAAAGGCTATCGTTACTCGCCTGTGATTGCCCCAATAATGACTGCCCACTCTTTAACCATTTGTTTAGATTTACGATACAGTGGAGGAATTGAAGAACTAGGAAAAATAAAATTTAATTAAAATCATGTTTGTATTAGTTTTAACAGTCATGCTGGACCTCTACAGAGAGGGTAATTTATATGTAAATTGGGCCGAACTGGATGAAATGGGCCGAACTGAATGAGATGGGTCGAGCTGGGTAATGGGCCGATTTGGGCCGCACTACGAAGGGTCAAGTAAAATGACCATATAAGTTACTCCGGTCTGGAGAAGTAGTATTAGAGTTAGACCGGTCGCACAACCGAGATATTTATCGCGGTTGTGTGAGGTCTTATTTTGTACTTCGGTTGGAAAATGTATTGAGTGAAGTTCGGTCTTCAACGGTGAGTTCGGTCAAGGCGCATTAAAAACCGAGGTGTGCTAAGTCCTTGGAAGGACTTGGTCGTAAAAGATAGTACGGCTCAACTCTCTTATGGTTAGCTCGGTCTTAGTATGGGAAACCGAGGTAAGAGAAAGAGAAGTAAGTGCCTAACTAACGTGTACTTCGGTCATACTGGTAGTTCGGTTATGGTAAAACCATCTCACTTGGTTTAGGCAGTGAGGGGGGTGTTGAGAGAAGTATTATCTCTCAGGAGTGTGAATCCTTGGAGGACTCTACATGGAGGAGTAAGAGTCCTACTAGGATTGTGCCACACGAAACCTATATAAGCTCACCAATATCACCTATGGAGAGGTAACGCAATTTTGCTTTCTGAATACACAGAGCTTTTGTCTACTTGTCAACCTTACTGACTTAGGCATCGGAGAGGTTTCCAGCCCACACCCGCCGGGTAGCTCACGTTTGTATTTTCAGGTGGTAGAGCGACATCGTACAGAGGAACGCAGACTTGATTAACAGGATTATACGAGAAGGTATATTTCTTTCTCGTACAATTGGCGCCGTCTGTGGGAACTCAGACAAGAAAAACCTCTTGATCAAGCTTTTTTCTCTCAAACATCAATGGCAAACAATGAAGAGTTACCCCAGTCCGCTATTGACGGACAAACCCCAGATGGGGGTGTAAGGCGGGAAGGCCTACCCTTGGTCACTCCCATGGCAAACCTAGAGCCGCAAAGACAGAATTCCAGGAGGGATGTGAGGGGACGAAGGCGGAATAACAGCCCTCATCCCTCTCGTTCTCAAAGCCCAGAAAGACAAAGGCGCAAGATTGATCCTCAAACTCTGGAGGATCGCGTCAGGGAACAAGACGAGTTAATTCGTTAGATGGCAGCGGACATGGAATCTCTTAAGCGCCAGGTAAAAGGAAAAGAAGTGGCGACCGGAGAGGGACGCAACAACAAGACGCCCCCTCGCCACTCAGAGGGTCGTAGTAGGAATTCTACACCCTCTCAAGCAGAGAACAGAAGCCTCAGGATAGGCGACACACAATCCAAATCTTCCAGGACTCGTCACTCCAGGTCTGAGAGGACGAGGTCTGAGAGGTCATATACGGAGGGAAGCACATATTGGCCTTCACACACGCACCAGACAAGGTCTAGACAGACGAAATTGCCCAGATCGTCCGACCTACGATCCGTGCTAGAAGAGAAGGCACGATGGAGGGAGGATGCCAGGGCGCGCAATCCACACAGAGTTTTCGCTTTACAGCGGTTGGCTCCTCGGACGCATGGAAGCGTCGAGGTTGGAATGCCAATACCGCGCCCAGCATACGAACCAACGGACAAGGCATTGGCGAGGCTGCAGACCTCACCGTTCGTCCCAGCAATAGAAAACGCGCCCCTTCCGTCAGGCTTCCTACAGCCTAAGTTCACAACGTATGAGGGGAAAACGGACCCCTACTCGCACTTGAGCCACTTTCGCCAGGTCATGGCTGTATACCGGCGGAACGAGGCCTTGATGTGCATCCTATTTCCTTCAAGCCTTGGCGACCTTGGCTTGACTTGGTTTGAAAAACTTCCAGAGGGCAGCATAGCCTCCTGGGCGCATGTCACGACCCAAACCCGGCCCTATGGGTTTAGCATCAGAATCGATGTCAAGAATCCGAGATTACCAAAGGCCTCTTGAAGAATACTGATCAAAACAGTCTGAGGCCTGGCGGAAGCCAATACAGTAAGTAACTAGTGTCCATTGAAAGTGAAAATCAGATGTCAAAAACATTTTATGCATTCATACAGTTCAAAGACACTCTATACAATCATTTACAACAACAAGACGGATCAAATCCTCGATAATGATCAAGATGCAGTCTATACAAATGTACAATACTGATGAGAGACCGATAGGGACACAAAACACCCCAAGCCATAACATGGCAACTCGGAACCTCGCAGATGAGGCACATAGGTGGCTTGACAAAGCGGGGACCAATCCCACGCTCCTAGCTCGGCCCGTCACGAGAACCTACATATATATATAAACAGTGAGCTAAAGCCCAGTGAATAACATAACGTGTAAAGAGGTTATGAATGAATGTCCCTTACAGTAATGAAATCAATTCATTATACAATATTTCAATCTTTCAATATTTCAGTCAATCAGTATTTCAATCAATCAGTCATATGTAGTACATCCATTAGCCTATAAACAAGAGGGTCCAAAGGACCGCCTTATGCATCCAACAATAATGATGGCCATCAAACAGTATGGTTCCACAAGGAAACCGACAGAGCTCTGTAACAGTCAATAACAGTGGGTGCTAAGGATGCCACAATACAGTTCGAAATGCAGGACATACATTCATTCAATAAACAATATCAGTTCAATAAACAGTTCAGTTCAGTATTCAAAATATAACCATTTGAACATATCTTTACACAATCTGTTACTCACAGAGATTGGGCTAATAGCAGCTAGAGCGCGTCCCCGAGCCAACCCTAAACAGTTAACAAATAGAACACACACTAAGTTTACAGTCGAAAGGATGTTAATTAAATCCCTAAATTTCCTCGGTGTGGTTCTATGTCTAAATCCTCATTAAGATGCCTTAAACTAGGCCTAAGAATGCCTAGGATGGGATGAGGATGCAAAAATACGCTTAGAAAGCAATTCCAAATTTTTCGATGAAAGGGGCCTCCGCCGGCGCAGTTTCCGCCGAGCGGACAAGCCAACAAAGGTCCCCGCTCGAGCGTCAACTTACCCGGCCTGATGCCGAAATCTTTGGATCTTGCGATTTCCCCGCTCGAGCGTGAAACTCTCCGCTCGAGCGGACTACAAAAACATGCCAAGGAAATCTCGAGCATAGATTCGCCGGCGGCACTTCCCCGCCGAAAGGATGGCCAAAATCTGGAAAATCCAGATTCAACCTCTGAGTTTCAAACCAAGTTTCAATGCTCCAAATCCGATCCTCTTGGGCCCATTTTCTGGAAAACTCTTTCAAACACATAGAATAACAAGTTTTAAAGCTCAATTTAAGAAATCAAGGCCCAAGGGTGTTTCAATCAAACTCAATTTCAAACCATTTTCAAGAACAATGCTCAAACATGACATGCATGCATTCAAAACAATTTTAAGCTTCAAATCATGCTCAAATGAGCTCAATTCTTTGAAAACAAAATGAAAACATGGACTATGATAAAAACATAGACATGCATGTAGCATTCTCAAGAATTCAACTTCAAAAGTCCACAAATTCAACATGCATGCATGAATTCTAGCATGAATCAACCTATATGGACTCACACATGGTTTAATTCTACAATTGAGCAAGAATCATGCAAAATGAAGCTCCAAGATGACAAGAAGACAATGGATTCCTTACCTAGAGTGTTGATTTCAAGTCTAGCAAGCTCAATTTAGCCAAGTTACACTTTAATTCCAAGCACTCCAAGCTAATTCACCAATATGAGCTCAAATCTCTCTTACTTCTCACTCTCTCCTTTCTCACTTGTTTAGTCGGTTGAGCTCAAGAATAGGGGCTGATGATATGTTTTGATTAAGTGTAAACAAGGCTTCACATGGCAAGAATAAACTAGGCCATTCAATGGCATTTCCGTAATTAAGTCAAACTTGACAATTAATTCGTTTAAATCTAATTTAATCATTCCTAATCGATTTTCAGATAAATATACCATAAAATCGAAATATTCTACCGATTCTAAAACATCAAAGCGGTTTCTAAATCGGCACGATAAGGCCTTCGATTAACGGTTTAAACACATGAATTCAAACAGATAATTAATCAATTAACAGATAGAAATGCAATATAACGTATAACTTTTCCAATTTCGCCCAGCTCAATCGATCATCCAATACTTGATTAATCCAATTATCACTCATTAGCGGTCCGGTTTAGCAATAATCGAGATTTAATTGATGGTTATTCAAGAATGTCGATGCGAGGTTATTCTGGCGCAATTGGCGGAGGCGTTTGTAACGCGATTCAGAACAAACACGAAAACCCCGGTGGAGATCGACCAGTTACTCTCCATCGACATGGGCGATAAGGAGACCCTGAGGTCATACAACAGTCGTTACTGGGAGACATTCAACCAGATTGGGGACTGCCCAACCAACCTCGCCATTGTGCAATATAAAAGAGGCCTTCTAGTCAGGAACAGACTGAGGGACTCTATCACCATGACACTGCCCCTAACCATGGAGGCCCTGATGGAGAGAGTGCATCAGCACATCAGGGTAGAAGAGGATGGCGCTCGTGCCAAAGCAAAATCCGGCACGACTCCAGCCCCAGAGAAGAAGACCTCAGCAAAGGTCAATACGGTAGATCGCCAAAACCGAAACGGACGAGGCAGGCGAGATAACGGCGAGGACCAGGACAAGAGATGGTTGAGAGTCCGCACTGCCATAACCACGGTATTGAAAAAACCGATCTACCGTATACTTAGTGAGATTCGAGACGAGCCTTTCGTCAAGTGGTCAGCCAAGCTAGGCGAGGCCCAAAAGGACTACGACGACAGATCCAGGTGCACCTTCCACAAAGAAAAGGGGCACCGCATTGAGAATTGCACGCCATTGAGGCAGCATCTGGAAGAGTTGGTGGCAGCAGGCCACCTGGACAAATACATAGAGGGAGGGACACAGCCAACCCCCCAGGACCACAATAACCCAATGGGATGCCGATCGACGCCCCGCCCCAAGGCGTCATCAACGTAATACATGGAGTCTTTGAACCTGAGCGTGTATGCGAGCTCAGAGGTTCAATCAAAAAGGCTGAGCACTTAAGAGAGGTGCTAAGTGCCCAACCAGTCGTTAAGAAGGGGAAGACAGAGGCCACAAATATCATGTCTTTTTCGGATAAAGACTTGGCAATGATCTATTGCCCTCACAACGATGCCTTGGTTGTCACTCTCCGAGTCAAGGATTTTGACGTCAAGCGGATTCTAATTGACCAAGGTAGCTCGTGTGAAATTATGTACTATGAAACTTTCAAGCAACTCAAGTTGCAAGATAAAGACTTGGCACCAGCAGTATCTCCCCTCATCGGATTCAACTCCATGCCAGAATGGTCCGTCGGCAAAATTATTCTCCCGGTCAGAGTAAGGAGTGTGACGAAACAGGTGGAGTTCTGGGTGTTGAAAGTCCCCTCCACTTACAACATTATCTTGGGCAAAACATGGCTGCACGCCATGCGTTCGGTGGCGTCCTCCTACCACCAGGTGATGCGGTTTCCCAATGACACCGAAGTGATAGAAGAAGTTTATGAAGATCAGATCATGTCGAAGCAGTGCTTTGTGACAGTGAACGGCAGCTGAGCTGCCAAAGGATATGTTCATTCGGTGGAAGAACCAGAGAGTAATGAACTATTTGCGGATGTTGGCAAAGCGGCTAGTCAGAAAGCAGTGGAGGACTTGGTGGAAGTCAGGATAGATGAGAAGAACCCGGATAAATTCTTCTTACTGGGTTCGTCATTGTCCAGCACTGAGAGATCGGAAGTCTTGGAATTCCTGACCTCCAACATCGAAGTGTTCGCCTGGACCCCATACGACATGCCAGGCATTGATCCCAACTTTATTTGCCACCAACTCAATGTCCACCCTTCTGCCAGGCCAATCATTCAACGCACCCGCAGATCGGCACTCCATCACGTCGAAATAATGGCGGAGGAAGTAGGAAACCTGCTGGAGGCAGGGGCAATCAAAGAGGTGCACTACCCAAGATGGATCTCCAACACCATTGTAGTACCAAAGAAGAATGGCAAGTGGCGTGTCTGCGTCGACTACAAAACGGTCAATAAGGTGTGCCCAAAAGATAGCTTCCCCTTGCCTCGGATAGATCAACTAGTGGACTTAACGGCAGGACACAATCGACTTAGCTTTCTGGACGCGTACAGAGGCTACCACCAAATCGCCATGCATGAACCAGACCAGGAGGTCACATCCTTCACCACTCCAAGGGGACTCTACTGCTACAAAGTCATGCCCTTTGGCCTAAAGAACGCAGGGGTGACGTTCCAGAGAATGGTTACCAAGATGTTTGAGCCATTGTTAGGAAGAACAATGGAGGCTTACATCGACGATATGGTGGTCAAGAGCAAAGATGAGAATGACCATCTCAAGGACTTAGGTGAGATGTTCGAGATCCTGAAGAAGCATAAATTACGCCTCAACGCGTCGAAGTGTGCATTCGGAGTAGGATCTGGCAAATTCCTAAGCTTCTTGGTGACCAACCGAGGTATAGAAGCGGACCCTTCTCAGATCAAAGCAATACAGGATCTGGAGAGGCCAAACTCAGTAAAGGAAGTGCAACATCTCACTGGCATGGCGGCTGCGCTCAACCGGTTCATAAGCCGGTCATCAGACAGGCTACGACCATTCTTCCATGCACTAAAGGCTAAGTTTGAGTGGGACGAAGAATGCGACCACGTCCTGGAAAGCCTAAAAGAGTACGTGTCTTCTCCACCGCTACTTGTAACCCCAATCCCTTGGGAAGAACTCTTCTTATACCTGGTGGTCTCGCAGCATGCAATTAGCGCAGTACTGGTCCGCGCAGAAGGAATCCAGCATCTTCCAATCTACTATGTCAGCAAGACATTACTGGACGCCGAAACAAGGTACTTACCACTGGAGAAACTGGCATTGGCCTTGATGATGGCCTCGAGGAAGTTGTCACATTACTTTCACGCCCACACAATAGTTGTTCTCACAACCTTCCCATTAAAGGCTTTATTTGAAAGAGCAAACTTCTCTGGGCGAATTTTGAAGTGGGCAATAGAGTTAGGTCAATACAACATCAAGTTCCAACCTAGGACCGCAATAAAAGCACAAGCATTGGCAGACTTTGTCGCAGAATTCACACCAGGGAGTCATCACATTTGCCCGGTCGACCTAACTGAAACAACCGAACTAGGGATGGAAGTTGACGTCGGAATAACGCAACCCCTAGTGCTGGTTACTCAGTCAGGCCCCAAGGCAGACCAGAGTAAAGAAAGGAATGAAGAAACAAAACATGCTACAACAAGTCAGGACCCACCGACAATTAAAGATTTGGTACAAACAGAAAGCAAGGGGCAGACAGCGAGCATGGACTCTGAAAAAGCCACCAGCAACAGGGAAGATCCCAAGGCATCATCTAATCCCTCCACCTGCTGAAAGTTGTTCGTTGGAGAGATGTGGAAGCTCTTCGTGGATGGAGCATCCAATAGGCATGGAGTAGGACTTGGCATAGTCCTCATCTCTCTAGACGGCCTAGTAGTGGAGCAGGCAATCAACCTGGGCTTCCCAGCATCAAATAATGAAGCAGAGTATGAAGCGCTTCTAACAGGTCTCAAGTCAGCATTTTACATGAAGGCCACCGAGCTAATGGTTTACAGCGACTCGTAGCTGGTGGTGAATCAAATATCTGGCGACTATGAAGCAAAGGATGATAGGATGGCTAAGTACCAAGACTTGGTCAGAACAGAGATAAAGAAGTTCGAAGTAGTGATGATAGAACAGATCGGCAGAGAGGAAAACAGCAGAGCGGACGAACTCGCAGGTTTCGCCTCAATGGCAGACATCTCCATTCCTCACCCACTACTAATCGACTACCTGCCTAGACCAAGCATTGAAGATCCAGAAGCTGAAGAGGCATGTTGTGCAGAGTTAGGTCCTTCTTGGATGGATCCCATCATACTATTCCTAAAGGACGGCACCCTCTCAGAAGAGAAGAAAGAAGCCAACAGAATAAGAGCAAAGTCGCAGCGGTTTTGGCTCTCTCCATCCTTGGCATTGTACAAGAAGTCGTTCACAGGACCTTACTTAAAGTGTGTTCACCCCAGCAAAGTAGAGGCATTCCTATTCGAAATATATGAGGGGGTATGTGGCAGCCATCAAGGAGGAAGATCATTGGCATACAGAGCGATTTCACAAGGATATTGGTGGCCATACATGCAAGCGGATTCAGAGAAGTATGTCAAAAAATGCGAAAAGTGTCAAAAATTCGCACACCAAATACACCAACTTGCCAGAGAACTTCTACCTTTGACTAGTCCATGGCCTTTCGCAATGTGGAGATTAGACATAGTAGGCCCACTTCCAACAGCACCAGGCAACAGAAAGTTCTTTCTTGCCGCAACCGACTACTTCACAAAGTGGGTGGAAGCAGAAGCCTTGGCATCAATCAAAGAGAAAGATGTAAAGAAATTTGCTTGGCAGAATATTATCACTCGCTTTGGCATACCAAAGGCATTAATCTCAGACAATGGCACTTTCGCCGACTGGCGAAATTTTTGAGGCTTTTGTGAAGAGTACAAAATAGAGTTTTACAATTCCACACCGACATATCCCCAAGCGAATGGTCAGGCAGAGGCTTCAAACATGGTAGTCCTGGATGGGTTAAAGAAGAGGTTAGAGCAAGCAAAAGGCAAGTGGGCAGAAGAACTTCCCCATGTTTTATGGGCTTACCGCACCACACCTCGGCGGTCGACAGGAGAAACACCATTCTCCTTAGCTTATGGCATGGAAGCAGTCATCCCATTAGAAGTTGGCCTCCCCACAATCCGAAGTGAAAACTTTGATCCAGACTTAAATAGCGAAGCAATAGCCTTGGAGCTTGACCTTGCGGAAGAAAGGAGAGACAGAGCATTGGTTCACATCGCCTCCTACCAACAAGAGTTGTCCAGAAAGTATAACAAAACAGTGCATCCAAGGCAATTCAAGATCAGGGATTGGGTGCTGCGTAAAGTAATGGGAAACACCTTAGTTCCAGGGGACGGCAAGTTGGGACCTAATTGGGAAGGACCTTACAAAGTAGTCGGATTAGCAAGCAGAAGGGCATACCACTTGGAAGATGAGGACGGCAAAGCAATTCCCAGGCCATGGAACACTGCAAATCTCAAGTTGTTTTATTTCTAGCTTTTTCTCTTTAAGTATATGTAATTTTTTACTTCATCAATAAAACATATCGATTCTTTTTTAGCATGATTATTTTTAGAAGAAAGTAGCCTTAGTAAAGTTAGTAGCATTGTAAACATAGTGGGCTGGACTAAACCAACTATGACCCCTCCTAAGCCCAGGATAAGGATTTAGGCTGCAGGACGTTTGGTCAGAATAACCAAACATTATATTCTAAGTTGGCTGGAAAAACCAACTTAGAGGTTGGCTGGATTAAACCAACACTTGTTACTCTTCAGCCGAAGTAAGTTTATGGCTGAAGAGTGGTTGGTTGGATTAAACCAACTCTTTGTACTCTTTAGCCGAAGCAAGTTATATCGGCCAAAGAGTGGTTGGCTGGATTAAACCAACTCTTTGTACTCTTCAGCCGAAGTAAGTTTATGGCTGAAGAGTGGTTGGCTGGATTAAACTAACTCTTTGTACTCTTTAGCCGAAGTAAGTTATATCGGCAAAAGAGTGGTTGGCTGGATTAAACCAACTCTTTGTACTCTTCAGCCGAAGTAAGTTTACGACTGAAGAGTGGTTGGCTGGATTAAACCAACTCTTTGTACTCTTTAGCCGAAGCAAGTTATATCGGCCAAAGAGTGATTGGCTGGATTAAACCAACTCTTTGTACTCTTCAGCCGAAGTAAGTTTATGGCTGAAGAGTGGTTGGCTAGATTAAACCAACTCTTTGTACTCTTTAGCCGAAGCACGTTATATCGGCCAAAGAGTGGTTGGCTGGATTAAACCAACTCTTTGTACTCTTCAGCCGAAATAGTTATATCGGCTAAAGAGTGGTTGGCTAGTAAGTTAGGTAAAATCGAGATCACAGTTGTACAAATGAATTCATGGAAACTTCATTACAAGTGCAAGCAAGAAAACAAACCGGAATAAGAGTTAAAGAAGATTTTTTTTCATTGAAGAAACAAACAAGTACAATTGGGGGGCCGTAGCCTGGTTACAAAGTTCAGACAATAGAAAGAAAGAAAAGAAAGAAAAAATCAGCGTAGAAGTGCGTCAAGTTCAGCATCAAATTCATCCTCAGCATTCGTCCGGAGTCCGGCGTCACCGAGCTAAATTTGGGAGCTCGGTTTCGGCTTGAACCTCCGTCTCAGTTGGCTGCGTTTTGTCAGTCAGAAGCTCGCCAGTACGGTCTTCAATGACCGGTTCCAGCCGAACTGATTGGTTGCTGGGTTGCTCATTAATAACCGGAGTGGCAGTTGGCTCATCTTCGTCAGAATCATCATCATCATCAGACCCTTCCAAAAATTGTCTTTGAAAATCGGCGGCATACTGCGACAATGAAGCCGAAATAGAGTATGGTGGAGCATTGTAGACCTCGGTGTCAGGCATACAACCGAGCTACTCCACCGCAGTCCTCCAGCCGCATTTGAAAAATAGGTCTTTTACAGCGTCGCATTGAAGGATGTATGCGTCTTCGGCCTTCTTAAAGCCTCGTTTTTCGGCTTTCTTTATTCCGACCTTCAATTCGTTTATTTCGGTATCTTTTTTCTTCTCCATTTTTGCCAAGTGACGCAAGTACTTGTCCTTTGTCTCAATGGCGATTTTTTCCTTCTCGGCCTCGGCTGAGTTAACTATTTCGGTCAGTCGACCGTTTTCTGCTTGAAGCGCGGCCAGCTGCCTCTTTGCCTCCTCCAATTCGGCCGTCTTTAGTTCGGCCTCAGCTATGGCCTCCCTTGTGTTCCTCCTAAGCTCTATGACCCTCCTATGTGTAACTTGATTTTTCTGGATAGCCTGCAAAGGAGAAGTAACGTTAGCCGGACTGAAAGTTGGAAAAAACTACACAAAAGGTAGATAGTCATTTACCAGGATCATGGACTTAGTGGAAGACCGGATTGACTTTAGCTCAGTGTTGAGTTGTTTATAGTGGTGCTCCATATCTTTTGGAAGGCACACACTTTTGGCTAGGTTAAAAGCCATTAGGTGGTCTTTCTCTGAAACCACCGAATCAGCAGCGGTGATATCTCGGTCGTTAAAGGTGAGGGTAGGAGTCCATTTTGAAGAGGAGGCAGTTCAGTCGGTCTGCTCCGGTTGGATGTTTTGTTGAGGGCTTGGCGGAGGGCTCTGTGGAAGGACGGACTCATCTTCGTCAGCAAGACGTGGCTCGGTTTGGCTAGTCCGACCACGCTTGTTTCGGCGAGAAGAAGATGGCTGCTGGGATGGCAGGGCCACCACGGTTTCAGTGGTTTGGCCGGTTGGTCGCACGTCAGCTGGAGTGGTTGCGGTCAAAAAAGCCTTCAGCCTGCTCTTCTTGGCCATTTCTTGTTCGGCTGTGAGTGGAATTAGATTTATTTGGGACAAGGATGGGTTCGGTTCAGGCGCTTCTTCAAGAAGGAAGTCGGTCACTCTTGCTTTTTGTCGACCGGAATATCTATACGTTGGCTCAAAGTTGAGAAGTTTAGCCCAACTTCTTTCTTGAACGCGTAGTGTGGCGCGGAGGATACCAAGATTGGGGTGGCTGTACAATGAGTGTAGATGGGCTGAGTCTGCATGAAGAAAATAACTGTTAATCCGGTCGAAAATTGGAAACCGAAGTAAAAAAGAAGCATGCATGGAAAACCGAAGTAAGTTTACCAGGGATTCCTTTGTTCCAGTTTATACTTCGGCCTGGGATCTGGGCTTGGTGGTCCTTAAAATTCCCAAATACCCAGAAGAAGTCGTCGTCGTTCAAGTCTTTATCCGGCGTATCTTTTATTATTTTTTCTCTATGTCGGCGTATCCTAAGGTAGTATACCCACCCATCTTCTTTGGACCCTAAAGAATATTGATGGAATATTTCGGCCAGACCGACGTTCAAGCCGGTTTGGCGGTTGAGTTCGGCGATGCCCATTATTATACGATAAGAGTTGGTGGAGAGTTGGGTGGGACAAAGCCTGGTCTGCCTAAGGAACTCGCAAATTAATGGTTGGACTGGGAATCTTAGTTCGGTCTCAATTATTGAAAGAAGGGTAAAAGGTACAAAACCGGGATTTCCCCAAGGTACAATATTTGGTTCGGCTAGGGTTAAGTTTACATCGGCGGGAATGTTGTAATATTTTCTGAATTCAGCTAGGCCTCATAGGGTTTCTACTAGGAATATGTATTTCCTCATTTATTGTATAATTTAAGAATAAATTATCTCCGTCAAAAAAGTGTGCTCAGTAGCTCGGCTGAGCGTAGGAAAGTGTCTGGCAACCTAAGTCTGCAAAGTGGAAAACAAAGTGTTAAGCACAGATCGTTGGCCGTGCTACAAAAAACAAAGCAAGAGAAGACAAGTCCTACTTCGGCTACGCAGTGTACTACAGGATCTACCTCGGTTGTAACCAGGGTGCTTGTTATCTCGGTTTTGCAAGATGTTTTGCTTATCTCAGTTCAACCTATGATTTTTGTTACTTCGGTTAGGCATCAAGGGGCAGCTTTCTGAGTTCGGTTTAGGAACTGAGAAAGCTGGCTTAGCCCCCCAAGGCTTAGCTCGGTCGAAGGCCAGTATTTCTAGTTCAAAGTATGTTTTTATTTCGGCTAGTGTGAATTCGTTGGTGACCTATTGAAACTCCTGTTGTATGTTCAAGTGTTAGTTCGGTTCCAGTTTTCCTATATCTCTATATATAAATTAAAACCGTTTCCTAGTTCGGTTGCGTCATGATTATGGATCAAAATCAAATATCCTACGGGGTGCTGTATAAATTCATGTGTTCTTACAAAGTTCTTTCCAGAAACAAAACTAAGCATGAAAAAGTGTTTTGCAAAAAACACACAAAACAAATTACTATGGATCAAATCAAAAGCAAGAGAAACAGATACAGGTTCGTGATGCTTACCTGGTAGTGAAAGAAGAACAAGATTGAAGCAAATGGGAGCAAAACACCATCTTCAGAGATGCAAGGATTGACGAGGCAGCAAAAACTCAAGAAGAGAGATAAGGAAGGGTGAAAAGTTTTTGTGAATGATCTGAGGAATGAAAAGGTTTTTTGTTTTGGACGAAAGGGAAATGGCGGGAACTATTCAATTTTTTTCTGGCACGGCGGCGGTACCGCAAGAAGCCAATCAGAGGCTGCCACGTGTCATTGGAATGGGGAGCGATTCAGTTGCTGCAAATTGAAGAGACGTTTTGACCGGACGTGTATAGCTCGACTGGAAAGGGTTTTAGCTCAGTTGGGAAGGCTAATTAGTGTTTTTAGCTCGGCTGGAGAGGTTGGAATTCTAGCTTGGCTGATAAGCAGGTAATCCCTATCATGCTTTGCAGATGGAATTAAGGGGCAATTGAGAGGGTAATTTATATGTAAATTGGGCCGAACTGGATGAAATGGGCCGAGCTGGGCCAAGCCAAGTAATGGGCCGGTTTGGGCCGCATTACGAAGGGTCGAGTAGAATGACCATATAAGTTACTTCGGTCTGGAGAAGTAGTATTGGAGTTAGACCGGTCGTACAACTGAGATATTTATCGCGGTTGTGTGAGGTGTTATTTTGTACTTCGGTTGGAAAATGTGTTGAGTGAAGTTCGGTCTTCAGCGGTGAGTTCGGTCAAGGCGCATTAAAAACCGAGGTGTGCTAAGTCCTTGGGAGGACTTGGTCGTAAAAGATAGTTCGGCTCAACTCTCTTATGGTTAGCTCGGTCTTAGTATGGGAAACCGAGGTAAGAGAAAGAGAAGTAAGTGCCTAACTAACGTGTACTTCGGTCATACTGGTAGTTCGGTTATGGTAAAACCATCTCACTTGGTTTAGGCAGTGAAGGGGGTGTTGAGAGAAGCATTATCTCTCAGGAGTGTGAATCCTTGGAGGACTCTACATGGAGGAGTAAGAGTCCTACTAGGATTGTGCCACACGAAACCTATATAAGCTCACCAATATCACCTATGGAGAGGTAACGCAATTTTGCTTTTGGAATACACAGAGCTTTTGTCTACTTGTCAAGCTTACTGACTTAGGCATCGGAGAGGTTTCCGGCCCACACCCGTCGGGTAGCTCACGTTGGTATTTTCAAGTGGTAGAGCGACGTCGTACAGAGGAACGCAGACTTGATTAACAGGATTATACGAGAAGGTATATTTCTTTCCCGTACATCTACAAAAAAATTTCATAAAAACACTTTTTCACATATTCTTGTCGTTAAAAGTCTATTTATTTATTCTGTAATGTTAAATTCTTATCGATAAGAGTATGTGAAGGGATGATTTTGTGAAATTTTTTTGTGAAGATAGATAATTTTCTTAGTTTTAATGAAGAAAAAGAAAGTGCACAAAGAGATTATAAGGGTTATTTGTTTGGATTGATTGAATAACAAGGGATTGATTGACAACAAATAAATAGTCTCCAGATTATTTAATTGAAAATGATACCTATCACATATTTATTTTGCCATGAAATTAAATGTTTAAAAATGACTATTTTAATAAATCTTATGTTTGGTTAGGAAATTATGAAAAATGGTAATAAATTGTTTACAGAGGCTATTTTAATAACTTCTTAAATACCATTTTATCAATTGTTTACAATAACAGTGATAAATTTGAAGTATATTTTATTTTATTATATTTTAGCATTTTCATCAAATCATATTTGTATTTAGTTTTATACTTCAAATTACAATTATCATTTTTTTTAGATACAAATGTGATTTGATGAAAAGGTTACCGATATCCGATTAACTTAATTTTTTGCAAGTACGTTCGACTCAATATTTTTTAAAAAGTAAATAGTTCAGATTATTGAAATGGGCTCCTAAATGGGCCCAATAAGGTGCACATCAATTGCTACTTCGCGTTAGTGAAATTTCACTTTTTTCCTTCATATTTTAAAGGGTAATAACAGAGAAGGGGGTACTTAAAATTAACGTTAGTATATACCAAAATAAAATTATTATGCAGCTCACTAGTATATGTACATATATATCCATATATCTTTTAATACCAAAATAAAATTACTCTACTAAATCCCTTCTCTAATACTATCATAATATTCTTCAACCCCCTCTTCAGCGACACACCAAATATTTATATGCGTGATGGTGGTGTTGATTGAGAACGGGAGAAGGTGATGCGATGGTTGGACAAAGTAGTTTTACTAATTGAGAAAAAATACGAAATAGAAAAAGTGATACAGGAAAAAGAAATAAAAAAGAAAGTGGTTTAATGTCATAAAAATTAATATAGGAATTTTTATATATAAAAAAATAGGCAAATTATACCAATAGTCTTTATAGTTTGGGACTTGTGTCACTTTGATCCCTGACTTTTCAATTGTGACATATTTGACTCTGAATTTTGAATCTTGTTTCAAATAAGGACAATTGAAGATACCATTGCTTAATTTTAAGGGTAAAATCCTCAATTTAATAAAATATAAACTAATTTGACAAAAATAAATGTCAAAAAAATATTTTTAATTTTTTAAAAATTATTTTTATCTACCAATGATAAAATTATGTAAAATTAATGATAATTAATAAAAAATTACATGATTAATTTTTCAAAATTAATTCTACATGATCATCATCCAAACACATAATAAAAATTAATTTGGTAAAATAAATAAATAAATGTTTAAAAGATTTATTAATTTTACATAATTTTATTTTTAGTGAGTAGAAATAATTTTTAAAAATTCAAAAATATTTGTTTGACATCTATTTTTGTCAAATTAGTTTATATTTTATTAAATTGACGATTTTACCCTTAAAAAATCTAATGATATCTTCAATTGTCCTTATTTGGAACAAGATTTAAAATTCAGGATCAAATATGTCACAATTGAAAAGTCAGGGACCAAAGTGACACAATCCCCAAACTGTAGGAACTATTAGTGTAATTCACCCTAAAAAAATTTACTTATACCATATACTCTGTTAGTTTAATTTAACAGTTGATTAATGAAGGAAGTCACATTTGTTATGTGATTGAAAATCTCAAGTGGTGAGATGTAATTTCTCAAATGTTAATAAGAATAGTTATTTGTAATAATTTTTTTTAAAAAATGTATTTATCCTTATATTTTATTTATCATATAATGTGTCATTACTCTATTAATAATAAAAATGATGACGAGTTTTATTAAATTAATGTAATAATAAAAAATAAAATAGGATACATATATTGAATCGGATAAATTACATTGATCTCTCTTAAGATTTAAAATATATAATAAATCTCATAATTTTAACATAATTAAACTGAACTCCCTTTTAGCAAAATTAAATAGACCGAAACTAATGACAAATATGTATTGGGTCTCCTACTTTATTGTTCTTAAAATTCTCCAAAACTCCAATACTAGTATCTCAGGTGTTCTCTCTCTTAGGTAGCACTTCCTGGAGTCTCTCTACCTCATTTTCCCAAGTTTCAATTTTTTAATATAATAAAAACAATCCTTCTACATTTTCACCTCTGCTAAATAAAATTAAATAAAAGGAAAAACATATAACCAAGAGATAAAAGAAAAAATGAAGAAGCAAAAAGTAAAAGGATAAAATCCCACATAATGAAAGCATAAAATCCCACATAATTATCCACTATCTCTTTCTAAAACAAACTTAAAAAATAATAATAATAATCAAGAGATAAATAGAAAAGAAGAAGAAGAAGAAGAAGAAGCAGCCAAAATAATCCTTATCTCTTTGCTAAAAAACTTTAAATAATAATAATAATAACCAAGAGATAAAAAGAACAAAAATAAAAGGATAAAAATCCTATATAGTTATTCTTATCTCTTTTTAAAAAAATCTAAAAAATATTCTTCCACGTTCTTCTTTCATCTCCATAAATAGTTGTATTATTCTTAGTAAGATGAAACTAAAAAGGGTGGTGGAAAAAAAACTCACAACCCTTGTGCATGCTCTCTGTTACAACAACAATAATACTTCTCATCAAACCCAAACTCAAAACCTATTCATCTAAAATTTACTTATAGAGACATGGTATGTCACTAAAATTCTAAAAGTTTTATTGTCTTTTACTTTTGTTTTCATTAATTAATCTATAGATAAGTTAAAAGTTGATTTTTTTTTTTTTCTTCTCTAACATTTTTCAATTGTGTGTTTCATATTTCTTTGTGTTAATATTGAATCACTTTTTAAAGATCATTCAATCATTTCTTCATTTTCATAGTGTTTTCTTTTTCAAAGATTTCAGACAAAAAGAAGAGCAATGGCAGTGTTGTAGTTATCATCAAAAGAAGTTGAAGTTGAAGTTGAGGATTATGTAAAAAGTAAGAAAATGGAAGAAGAAGAATAATAAAAAGAAGAAGAGGAAGAAGAAAATGGTGATGATGAAGATGAAGAACCAGATAGAAAAGTAGAGAAAATTGTGAGAGTTCAAATTAATATACAAAATTCATTCTTTATGTGTACGAACTTGATTTTTTTAATCTTTTATTTGTATCTATCTTTAAATTTAAACATTTATTTGGTTATTGCAAAAAAGTTTTGAGTTTTGTTCAATTATGATTGTATTTGTACATTGTTTAACTAAATAAAAATCAAAATTATAAGGTATTGTAACGCTCCGAAATAATTATAATAAAGCAACTATAACGATAATTAAATAACAACAGAAATTAGAGTACAATATCCTTCCATTTCATGAAATTCAGTTGTACAAAAGAGGTGGTATATGTGGATATACATTTATAAGTTCTAACCCTGAATTTATAACATGCGTCAATAACAAAAATAAGAAGTAGAAGTTAAACAGATAATGAAAATGCCCTAAAGGCAACAACTTTCCAATACAATACTTCGTTATATCAAAAGTGAGTCTTAAGCTCAATACATATAAAGCCCTAAACTTGTACAAACATTAAATACAAAATAACAAAACTGAGCCTTCAGCTCCATAGCCCTCTCAAGCTAAATCCTTAGTAGAGGCATCTCACCAACACCTGAAAAAGGTTTTCCTATATAGGGTGAGTCAAAACCCAGTAGAAATAATCCAAAACAATATATGAATTTTAATAAAAATATAAGGGTGAAATGCATATGCAATACTCATGTCAAAACAGTTTACATTTCTTTCTCAAAATCATGCCATGCTCAATTTATATCAAAATTCTCAAATCATATCCTTTACCATTAGAAACAAGAGGGGATTCTCAAACCGATACAACCTTTCACGGATATTTCGTCCGTGGAAAATCGTCAAACAACACCCATGTAAACGTAGTATATACAAGCACTACTATCGCCATTTTACAGATATTTCATCCACGGGAATCGACACCTACGTATACGCACGTTTTTTGGGACTTTCACCTTGGACGCACAGGCCAACTTAGTTTGGTGATATATACATCTTTTCAACATTCTCCTATTTTCTTAATTTCATATACATATGCAATGCATTAAATGAGCAATAATGTTTATTGCACAAAGATGAGAAATTAGTTTCAATTCATCTAATCCTCATGTAATTTCTACAACAATCATAGTTATCCTTCACCGATAACTCAAAACAGATATTTCTAAATAGATATATAAAATCTCCAATACAGATAAACTTTCCAAATTTCAGGGTAAGTGATAATACATATCAAACTCCACCATCTATATCAATATCCATCCAATTTCACATTCCCAACATTAATTCCATTTATTTATACAAAATAAATATTTGAAACATTTAGGTCAAAACCTTTTTTCTTCCAAAATCTATTTTCTTTCAAAATCCAATCCAAGTATCAAAATCAACAATTTTATTACCACTGAACCTCATTTCCACTCCCACAACCATTTTCCATACAACCATTTGAAAACTCCTCTTTTGATTTTAAACCAAAACCTTAGGTTTTTGTCAAAATTTTCCAAAATCACAAGATTATTTTATAAAAACAAATAGCTAAGTTAAAAATCCTAAAAGAGTGTAGAAAATCCCTACCTCAAAGCTAGAAGATGAGAAAAGCACGGATGAAACTCAAATGAAACCGAAGCCCAACTCTATTTGGATGAAAATGAAACTTTAGGTGAGCTCTACCTTTTTAACAAAGGGAGTAGGGTGGAGAAATGGGTAGATCTTGCTGTATTGTAGAGTGAGTGTGAGTTTTAAAGAGATAGTGTCTCAATTTAGGGTTTTGAAATGTTTTCGAGAGATATATAAAAAAGTGATGTAAAATGACCTTTTTACGAACTGATATACGTACAGCTCACTCAAGCACAAAAGTTGTCGCTCGAGCGACCAGACACAATAAGTTTTTCTGTTCAAGTGCAAGAAGCTCCACTTGAGCGCAAAATACAAACTCCTAGAAGTTTTACAAATAGAAGACCATCACTCGAGCGCAAGAAGTCTCGCTCGAGCAAAGAACACTACCTCCTCAGTATCTCTGTAGGCTTGCAAAATTATTGGGAGCTCACAAAGCTCGCTCAAGCACAAGAAGCTTCGCTCGAGTGAAGAGGTCAAATTCTGGACAACAATAGTTTAAACCAACTAGCAACCAACTTGTTCCAAACACAACCAAGACACTCCAACACTCAAACTCAATGAGAAATAAGGAGGAACACGGTATGAATATTTAAACAAGACAAATGAAACCCGGATTAAAAACATCAATGGATCAGGTCTAAACCAAAAACGCTATAGGTTTGCACAGGAATCTTTTAGAAAAAGAGTTCTACGAGCTCTAAACTTCAAACTAAATTTGTTGATTTTTTTAAAAAAAATTAATCAATGAGTTTTGAAAGCATCAAATTTTCAATTTTTAATTACTTAAAAAATCCATTGTTTAGTTTGTTTGCTCCTTTATCAATATGCCACAAATAATTATATATATATATATATATTAGCTTGAAGTCACATTACATATTAAAAATTGATATGATACCATGATTTAGACTATTATTAGAAATAAGCTCTTTTAAGCAATTAAACTATCTAATAGAATTATTTGTTACAATTTAATAATAACTTTTGGCCAAAATTTAAAATAATTTTAAAACTATTGGCTTAAAAACAACTATTATTAGAAATAGGCTCTGTTTGTTTGGAAATAAATGAATGATAGAAAATGAAAATGGTAGAAAGTGAAGTAAAGAAAGGAAAATTTATTTTCATGCATGCATTTAAATAGATGAAAAATTTTGTAAGAAAATGATGGGAAAAAAGAATAATCAATGCATAATAGAAAGTAGTGGAGAGAAACATAGAAAAAATAAATTTTCCTGTATATTTTGTAAGAAATTATTAGCCTAACTAACACACTAATTTTAGTTGTATAAGAAATTTTAGTTTCCGTTACTTTCGAACACTAATTTTTTTACTTTCCTGTATTATCTATATAACCAAACTAATCCAGATTTAAAATTAAAACATTCCATTAAAAGTTGAAACTATTGCACAACTTCAATATCTCCATCAAAATATCCAATTCTTTAGAATCCATATTACACTCATTGATGTGGATTTTGTAGAAAAATCAGTTTGACCTTTGAATTTTGAATTTGTACAAAAGCAATTATCATAAAATTTTGAATTTGTATAAAAGATAATTTAGATAGATTTGTGCATGAAATAAAAGTGCTTTTTGTTCACTTTTTCAATTTTTTTCTCTACAAATTCTAGATGCAAACACAACTTAAGAATTTTTTAAGTGATTGTGTAGAAAAAATAGATAGCAGTCGATAATAAGTTGTTTTTTCTTGGTAAGTTTTATAAAATTGATAAACATTTTGGATTAAACTATTTGTACATTTTAAGTACTAAATTATTTTATCCCGTGTATAGCATGGGTTAACTACTAGTATATATAAGCAAAAGAGAGTTTCTAATGACAAGACTTGTGGGAGTTCTAAACCCTTAAACTAAATTTTATGTTTTTTTTATTTTTAAATAATAAAAAATATTCTATTGGTTAAACTCCTATTTAATCATAACAATAAAACTTTAATTATTCCATAAATTATGATTTTTAAAAGGAAAGTATGCTCAATTATTTCAAATTGTAAATTTACGTGCCACTATATATGGAAGTAATTCACTAAAATATAATTATTTTTTATTTAAAAAAAAAAAGTCTATTGGTTGTAACGCCCCGAAATAATAACCATAATTCATCCCATGACAATTATTAAATAACAATACAATTCTAAATATAATATCCTTCCATTATACAAAAGGTAACACATGTAGTTATACATTCATAAGTGCTAACCCTAAATCTATAGCATGTGCCATAAGTTAATGGTATGAAACAAAAGTTAAACAGATATATAAATACCCTAATGGCTACAAATTTCTAAGACGGTGCTTGGTTACAACAAAAATGAGTTTTAACTCAATACAGTTTAAGCACTAGGCTTGTACAAAAATAATAACAACAATAATAAAAGAAACTCTTGGCTCCAAGTCCTCCTAAGCTATAGTCTTGGCGGAGGCATATCATCAACACCTGAAAATGATTTTCTACATAGGGTGAGCCAAAACTCAGTAGAGATACACTAACACAGTGTATGAATCTTAACAAAACTATAAGATGAATGCATATGCAATGCTCATGTCAAAACATTTCATATCTCTTTTCAAAACCATGCAATGCCAGATTTATATCACAATTCTTGAAAACATTTCATTTACAACAGAAAACAAGGTAGTGGATCCAAGCATTGAGAATCTCTATGTACGTGTCTATTAGCAGGCTATACAAGCACTACTAATTGCCATTTGTACCGATACTAACTGGAAGGCTCGGTACCTAACCGCACGGGCTTCTGGACTTTTAGCAAGGACACACAGGCCAACGTAATGCCACAACCACAACCACAACCACACCGCCTGCCCAAATACACCAAGGTACTCATCCATTTTTCTCAAAACAAAATACATTTTTAATGTGTTAAGTATGCAAGGGGTGAGCAGTGGATACCAAATTGATCTGCCGTATTGTGAACGAATGCATGATGACGAGTGGACGGTTGCAGATTAATTTTTTCCAATTCACCTAGTTTCAGACGGATGGCGGATTTGAGATTCCTTTGGCTGCAATCGAACCGCCAAACTGCGAACACCCTTAGTAATTTATAAGACTTTGTGTTTTCAATTTTTTAGATATTTTGTTTGTATTTTCAATTGAAAAAGATTTTAGATATTCTATTATGTTTTCAATTTATTTTCAAATTGAAAATCTTTTTATTAAATGACAAAGGTTGATATTTGATATTTTTGTGTAGAAAATATAGGACTTAATTTTGTCATTTTTAAAAAAAATCAAATTAAATAGTTTTTGAATGAAAAAAAGTAATGACATAATTTTGATAATGCATGATTTTCGTATATGTATTTATTATTGTTATTTGACAATTTATTTGATAATCTTTTGGTTATGTTGAGTTAGATTATTATCTTTAAAAAAATGTTGACAAATTGTTGTATTATGTTCAAGATTTGTAAAAGTTTAAATTGCCAAACCGATTCGCATCCATCCACCAATTCACTCAATCCGCATCCGTCAATTCGGCATGCAGATTGATTTTTTCCAATCCGCCCATCCGGTGGACAGATAGCGAATTTGAGGTCCTCTAGCTGCAACCGAACTGCGAACACCCCTAATGCTGAATGCAAATGGATGAGAAATTAGTTTCAATTCTTATAATTCTCATGCAATTTCTATAACAATCATAGTTATCCTCCAGCGATAGCCCAAAACAGATATCTCTAAACAGATAGATAATTTCCAATAACGATAAACTTTTCAAAATTCCAAGATAGAAATGATAATGCATATCTAACTCCATCATCACCATCATCATCAACATCATTCCAATTTCATAAAACCCAACATCATTTCCATTTCCTCTTTACCAAATCAAATATTCACATTTTAGGGCAAACCTCACTTTTCTTTATAAATCAATTCCAATGATAAAAATCCACCATTTTATCACAACCTAACCACATTTTCAATTTCGCAACCATTTTCAAGAACCCATTTGAAAACCCCTCTTTTGATTTCAAAACCAAAACCCTAGATTTTTATCCAAAAATCTCCAAATCACAATATTGTTTAGAAAAGCAAAAAACCAAGTAAAAAACCATACAAAAGTGTAGAAAAATCCCTATCTCAAAGACAAGGACAAAGAAGAACAAGGGTTGAAACTTGATGAAGCCGAAAACGAATTTTGTTCCGATAAAATGGAAGTTCTCAATGTGCTCTACTCTTTTTCTCAAAAGACAATGGTGTAGAAACCAACGGATGATAGTGTATTTAAGATTTAAAGATGGTTTCTAGAGAGAGAGGACGAAAATTTGTGGTTTTGAAATGTAGAGAGAGAGAGAGAGAGATAAGAAAATGACTCAAAAAGTGACTTTTACGAACTAATATACACGTAGACCACTCGAGCGACCACAATACCGTTTGAGCAACTAGACACAATAAGTGAGACCACTCGAACGAACAAAGTTATTGCTCGATCGCACATACACAAACGAAGACACCACCCAAGCGCAAGAATGGTCGTTCAAGCGCACAATGCACCCCTCCCAGTAGTTCAGACCTGTAAAATTTTGCTCAAGCGCAAGAAGTTTCGCTCGAGCAAACCAGCAAAATTCTGGTCAAAGACTTTTTTGGAAAACGAACTCCCAACCTGTTTCAAACACAACCATAATGCTTACACAACATAATTCAACAAAGAATAAGATAAACAAGGACATGAACAACCATCAAGACGAAGAATCTCGGACCCAAAATAATAAACGGGTCGAGTCTAAACCAGAATCGCTATATTAACTCTCATTTAACCATAATTATTTCAGAAATTACTACTTCTAAAAGGAAAGTATGCTCAATTATTTCAAAATTTAAATGGGTGCTTTGTCCAACAGTCCAAATTGAAATTTCTTTTGTCCAGAAGTCCGCGTGTGAAAATATTGTGTCCATAAGGACAACCTTATGCAAAATGACCAAAATAACCCTTTCTTATACAAACACGCTGTCATGACCCGAACCTGCCCCTATGGGTTAAGGACATAACCGGCCAATAATCAAGGGATTACCTACGGCCTCAAACCAAACAAGACATAACTCATCAGAGTAAAGGGGCCAAACGGAAGCAATTTCAAACTTTTGTCCATAGAGCTGTACTTACATGGCATGTCATAACAATCCATACATACACATGTTAATAACTCACATCAAGATATGTAATAACATAAAGTTCTGTACATACAAGATCATTCAAGTCTAAGTCAGCCAATCAAAACTATATACAATTGTAAACCAAAGTTCTCGCCAATATGGCAAAATATAGCAAACTAGCAAAAGGCGAAAACATGTCTCGTGCGTGAGACGTATGGCTGAGTCTTCAAAACCTTGGTTGTTTCTCACAAACTTCACTGAGGCTGGATTTGGACCTCCCTTGGCTCACTTACAGACACATGAATGAGCGTGAGCAAAAGCCCAGTGAATAATATTAAATAAAGAAGTTACACGAACGGTACTTAGAACAATATGCACCAAACGGCCTTAGGCCCAATTCATATTTCTATCTAATATATATATACATAGGTCAAGTAACTGTGGTTCCAAACACATCGAACGGCCTCGGGCCCAATCCATTCATGTCAAACGGCCTTCGGACCATTCATTCTTTCATTCATGTCAAACTGGCCTCTGACCCATTCATTCTTTCGTTCATGTCAAACTGGCCTTAGGCCCATTCATTCTTTCGTTCATGTCAAACTGGCCTTAGGCCCATTCATACTTTCATTCATGTCAAACTGGTCTTAGGCCCATTCATACTTTCATTCATGTCAAACTGGCCTCTGGCCCATTCATTCTTTCATTCAAATTGACGAACTTATAAGACTTACATAGAAGTAAGTAACTGGACAAATAACATACTTTAGATATCTTTATTAAGATATTACTCACAGTGATCGGCTAGATGATTTGCCCTGGAGCTCGACCCTATAGATTCCATGAACACAATGGGTCACAAACAATTCGTTCTTAATTCACATATTCCTCTTTAGGCTTCATTCTTATCCTTTTAACTCATTTACAATGCTTAATGTATGCCTAAGAGTACTTAGAAGTGAAAGAGAATGGAAAATGAAACACAGAACACACTTACAAAATTTCAGAAATAGGGGTCCCCGCTCGAGTGTGGACTTTTCCGCTTGAACGGACCCATTAGGTGTGCAAAAGTACTGGTTGCCTCGTTTCTACGCTCGAGCGTGAATTCGGACGCTCGATCGGAAAGTCTCAATAATGGCTCCCCGCTCGAGTGGACATCATGTTTGCAAAAAGTCCTGGAAGCTCGTATTTCCCGCTTGAGCGGCGCCTTTCCGCTTGAACGGACATCCCAAATTCTGGAAAATCCAGAATTGTTCTTGAGCTTTAAACTTGCATCCAAATCAACATATCTTGCATATTATGGCTCAAACTTCACATATACATGTACTAACATGATCCAACACCAAATTCATTACATTATGAAGCTCAATTTCACAAATTAATCACATGTATGTCCCAATTTACACCAAACTTATTTCCAATATAACAAATTCATGCATTCAAAACTCATACTCTTGTGAATTGTACATGCATATGGAACACAACTTCTATTCTCAACTTAGATGATGAAGAGATGGCCAAAAATATGAACTTTAGCTAAAATCTCACATAGATTATACATTTTATGCTCAAACATGCAAATTCATAGCAATTTCCCACATGCATGTTTATATTGACTTCCAATTCAACAAAACCAACTCATTTTCATCATAATCAATTCAATTCATGTTCTTGATCACCACTTAATCTTGAATTCACAAGATCACAAGCTCAAACCCATGAATCTACTTACCTAGAGGCTCAAATTCTTCAAATTATGGTTAACTCTTGAGTGTAGCTTCAAGATTCTCAAGCTTCTTGATCAAACCTTCAATCTCCTACACCCTCTTTCTCTAATTCGGTCCTCTCACTTTCTAGAGAGCAAAAATCAGCCAAAATGAAATAAAAGAGAGGAATTGAGTGTATAAAGGTCCTTTTATAGTCCCACTAAATCAAATTTGATTATAGTTAATTAATGACACTTAATTAATTATTCTGAATCTAATTATTTTGATCCGAATCAATTTTCAATTAAATTTCACCGTAGGCTCTAAATTACGCTAATCACAATGGCGTAGTCAATTTCGATTTCTGTGGCCGATAAGGCCTTCAATTTAATTTCCAAAGCAGAAAGTCAAATAGATTTTCCTACGGTGAACAGATAAAAATTCAAAACCACATATATTCATATAAATGGCACTCAAAATCATATCAAACACATAATCACATTCATAATAAAGATCAATTAGCATAATACGGAGCAGGGTTATCACAGTCTTCCCCCCTTTAGGAAGTTTGGTCCTCCAAACTTAATTTACCTTCGTCGAAAAACAAATGTGGGTAACGTAGTCACATTTCATCCTCTTTTTCCCATGTGGCATCCGTCCCATAGTGTTCTTTCCATTCCACTTTCACCATTGGAATAAACTTGCTTTTCAATTGTTTCACTTGCCGGTCAACGATTTGTTCTGGCCATTCGGCGTACTCCATATTTTCGTCAAGAGCTATTCGGTGATAATCAATCACATAAAACGGGTCTCGAAGATAACCCCTCAACATTGACACATGAAACACATTATGAATATGTTCGAATCCCGATGGCAGGACGACTCGATAAGTAACTGGACCAAGACTTTCTAGAATTTGAAATGGCCCAATGTAATGAGGCGACAACTTGCCCTTCTTCCCAAACCTGACTTGGCCTTTCATTAGCGTCACATGGATAAATACATGGTCACCCACCTCATACTCGAGAGGCCTTCTTCGAACGTCTGCATAATTCTTTTGTTGGTCCTGAGCTGTTTTGAGCCTTTACTGAATAACTTTGATCTTCTCAGAAGTGTCTTGCATAATTTCAGGCCCAAGTAAAGCTCTATCCCCGACTTCTGTTCAACAAATTGGTGATCTACACCTTCTACCATACAAAGCCTCGTATGGTGCCATATCGATGCTAGAGTAGAAGCTGTTATTATATGCAAACTCTGTTAGTGGCAAATAGTCTTCCCAACTTCCCTGAAAATCTAAAGCACACATTCTCAGCATATCTTCTAATGTCTGTATGGTCCGTTCTGATTGCCCATCTACTGTGGATAGAATGCAGTACTAAATCTCAGTTCTGTCCCCATAGCTTCCTGCAAACTCTTCCATAATCTAGATACAAATTTCGGATCTTTATCCGACACAATAGATACCGGAACTCCGTGTAAACGGACAATCTCATCAACATATATTGTAGCCAATCTATAAGCATTAAATGTAGTTTTAACAGGTAGAAAATGTGCAGATTTAGTCAGTTTATCAACTATAACCCAAATAGAATCCATACCTCGAGGAGTACGAGGTAGACTAACAACAAAATCCATGGTCACATGCTCCCACTTCCATTCAAGAATAGGGAGAAGTTGAAGTAGACTGCCCGGTTTCTGATGTTCAGCTTTAACTTGCTAACATTAAAGACATCTGGACACATATTCTGCAATCTCTTTCTTTATTTTAGGCCACCAATAGCTTTGTTTCAGATCCCGATACATTTTATTGTTACCCGGATGCATAGCAAACACTGATTTGTGGGCTTCATCCAAAATCCTTTTCTTTAGTTCCGGAATATCTAGAATACACATTCGGTTCCGAAATCTCAACACTTCGCCTTTAATGCTGAACTCTGCTTTTGGGCTTGTCTCAAATTCATCAATCACTTTCTTGAGGAATTCATCCTCTTTTTGTTTTTGTTTAATTTCATCAATGATTGTCGGTTCGGCTGAAATAGCGGCTATCAGTCCGCCCTGTTCACACAATACCACTTCAATTTCAAACTTCTCAAAATCTTGCAAGATTTCCTTCTGTTCAGTAAGCAAACAAGCTAAGCTCCCTGTTGATTTTCTGCTCAAGGCATCAGCAACTGTATTAGCTTTCCCGGGGTGATACTGAATCTCAAGATCAGTTCAAGCCATCTCATCTGTCGCATGTTCAACTCCTTCTGTGTAAAGAAGTATTTTAGACTTTTGTGATCCGTGTAGACTTCACACTTTGTCCCATATAAATAATGTCGCCAAATTTTCAAAGCAAAAACAACTGCAGCCAATTCTAAGTCATGTGTTAGGTAGTTCTTCTCGTGTGGTCTCAACTGTCGGGAGGCGTAAGCAATAACCTTTCCATTCTGCATTAATACACAACCCAAACCCTTATAAGACGCATCATTGAAAATTACAAAATTTTCCGTACCTGTAGGCAATATCAATACTGGTGCAATGGTCAGTCTCGTTTTCAGTTCATGAAAGGTAAATTCTCTTTCGTCATTCCATTCAAATGATTGCCCCTTGTGTGTCAACTGGGTAAGAGGTACAGCTATCCTTGAAAATTTTTTCACAAACCTCCTGTAATACCCGGCTAGGCCTATAAAACTGCGGACCTCTGTTATATTTGTCGGTGTAGGCCAATTCACAATTGCCTCTATTTTCTATGGATCCACTGAAATCCTCTCTTTGTTGATAACATGCCCTAAGAAAATAACTTCATTCAACCAAAACTCACATTTCTTTTGTTTAGCAAATAATTTCCTTTCCCTAAGTATTTGCAGGACAATTCTCAAATGATGTTCATGTTCAAATCTATCCTTAGAGTATATCAAAATGTCATCAATAAAAACCACAACAAATTCGTCAAGGTAGATTTTAAAAATTCGGTTCATTAAGTCCATAAATGCTGCCGGAGCATTAGTCACCCCAAATGGCATAACAAAAAATTCAAAATGACCATACCTCGCTCTAAATGTGGTTTTCTCAACATCTTCTACCTTTACTTTCAGCTGATGATACCCGGATCTCAAATTGATTTTGGAAAACACTTGTGATCCCTGCAACTGATCAAATAGGTCATCAATACGAGGTAGGGGATATTTATTCTTTATCGTTACCTTATTCAGTTCTCGATAGTCGATACACAAACGCAAAGTTCCATCTTTCTTTTTCGCAAATAACACTGGTGCACCCCATGGTGAAGTACTAGGTCGGATAAACCCTTTATCAAGTAGGTCCTGTAACTGTTCTTTCAGTTCTTTCATTTCGACAGTAGCCATTCTATAGGGAGTTTTAGAAATAGGCTGGGTGCCTGGCATAATCTCAATTGTAAACTCTATCTCCCTGTCCACCAATTCCCCTGGTAATTCATTTGGAAACATATCTTGAAATTCTCTAACAATAGGAATACTATTCAATTCAACATTCACAGATTGTTCAGACAGCACATAGCATAAATAACCTTGGCACCTTTTCTTGATCAGTTTACATGCCTTCATTGCAGATATTAAATAAGGTAGAGGTACTACTTCGTTACCCACAAACACAATCTCTTTCTATTCTGGTGGTCTAAACACAACCCGTTTTGTCACACAATCAATGGTGGCACAATATTTAGTTAGCCAATCCATGCCCAGAATTATATCAAAGTGCCTAAAGTTCAAGGGCAACAAATCCACATACAATATAGCATTCTCGATTCGCATATCACAAAAATGATACACAGATTCACACAATACAGATTCCCCAGATGGAGTAGATACACATAGCAGATATGGCAATAATTCTAGAGGTCTACTCAATCTAGATGCAAATGCATATGTTACGAAAGAGTGTGTTAATCCGGAGTCAATTAACACAAAAGCATCCTGATTACATATAGAAATAGTACCTGAGACAACTGCGTTGGCATTCCGTGTATCGTCCGGAACAAGCGCAAAAGCTCTCCCTCGTCTCACGGTATCTCCGGTGGTAGCAGATCTCATAGTATTTCCCGACTTCGGGATCGATGCAGTGGAACTAGCAGCTATCTTCCCATTGTTCTGATTAAAACCTCGGGCCATATGCCCTTGTTTACCACATTTAAAATAGGCTCCCGATACACGGTAACAAACCCCACAATGCTTTTTACTACAAATATTGCACATAGGAGACGTATCTCGGGAAGAATTCGAAGTACTTGAGGAGCTCGTGTTTTGCTTTTTTGAAAATTTCTTCTTCGAAAAGAAGCCTCGCCTTTTGTTGCCTTTCCAGTCAATTGTTGACTTAGCCTGTCTAGCTATGTTAGTTTATGATATTATGGCCCGGTCTAGCACCCCAATGTAGGTTTCTAGCTTCAAGACATTCACCCTTTCTAAAATGTCACTTCGAAGCCCACCTTCAAAATGCCTCGCCTTCTTATAATCAGTATCAATCACATGTGGTGCAAACCTAGCCAATTCGGTGAATTTGGCTTTATACTCAGCCACCGTCATACTGTCTTGCTTTAGTTCCATGAACTCTGATACTTTCATGTCCCGGACACATTGCGGGAAGTACTTATCATAGAAAATTTCCAAAAATTTGGTCCAGTCAACATCTTTATGATTCTCACGCATTAACATCCACCATCTTCTTGCTTCATCTTCTAGTATAAAGGTGGCTAGAAGTACTTTCTATGTCTCCGTACAAGGGAACACTTCAAATAGCTTTTTGATGCCGAGGACCCACGCTTCGGCTTTCAATGGATCTAATCCCCCATGGAACTGTGGTGGTTTTATTTTCTTAAACTCTTTGGGGAGGGCTATTATTCGGTCATCATTCTGATTATCTGGCGCGGGTGGTGCCGGAGATGGAGGTGGAAGATGTGGTTGCTGCCACTGTTGTTGCCACTCTTGTTGTTGCCTCAATGTTTCTGCCATTTCCTAAATAAATCTTTCCATTCTATCCATTCTGACAGTAGAGGACTCCTCTATCTCATCACCTTTTGTTCTCACCATCTGATTAGACTTGCATTATACTTTATACAAAAGATTCACAGGTATGCATATACTAAAGAGCATGCGTATTCAAATAATTTGCAATGCAAGCAAATCACAAACTTATAACACATAATTGTTCATATTAAAACATTTAAGCGTATTCTTGATGCTTTCAAATTCATACTTATCACATGAATGCATCCTAGATCTTATCTAGACGCTTATTGCTCATTTGAACAAGTGTGTGAGTTATTAACTCGTGCTCTAATACCACTCTATCATGACCCGAACCCGCCCCTATGGGTCAAGAACATAACCGGCTAGTAATCAAGGGATTACCTAGGGCCTCAAACCAAACAAGACATAACTCATCAAAGTAAAGGGGCCAAACAGAAGCAATTTCAAACTTTTGTCCATAGAACTATACTTACATGGCATGTCATAACAATCCATACATACACATGTTAATAACTCACATCAAGATATGTAATAACATAAAGTTCTGTATATACAGGATCATTTAAGTCTAAGTCAGCCAATCAAAACTATATACAACTGTAAACCAAAGTTCTCGCTAATATGACAAAATATAGCAAACTAGCAAAAGGCGAAAACAAGTCTCGTGCGTGAGACGTATGGCTGACTCTTCAAAACCTTGGCTGTTTCTCACAAACTTCACTTGGGCTGGGTTTGGACCTCCCTTGGCTCATCTACAGACACATGAATGACCATGAGCAAAAGCCCAGTGAATAATATCAAATAAAGAAGTTACACGAACGGTACTTAGAACAATATGCACCAAACGGCCTTGGGCCCAGTTCATATTTCTATATAATATATATATATACATAGGTCAAGTAACTGCAGTTCCAAACACACCGAACGGCCTCAGGCCCAATCTATTCATGTCAAACGGCCTTCGGCCCATTCATTCTTTCATTCATGTCAGACTGGCCTTTAGCCCATTCATTCTTTCATTCATGTGAACTGGCCTCTGGCCCATTCATTCTTTCGTTCATGTCAAACTGGCCTTGGGCCTATTCATACTTTCATTCATGTCAAACTGGTCTTGGGCCCATTCATACTTTCATTCATATCAAACTGGCATCTGGCCCATTCATTCTTTCATTCAAATTGACGAACTTATAAGTCTTACATAGAAGTAAGTAACTGGACAAATAACATACTTCAGATATTTTTATTAAGATATTACTCACAGTGATCGGCTGGATGATTTGCCTTGGAGCTCAACCCTACACATTCCATGAATATAATGGGTCACAAACAATTCAATCCGTTCTTAATTCACATATTCCTCTTTAGGCTTCATTATTATCCTTTTAACTCATTTACAATGCTTAATGCATGCCTAAGAGTACTTAGAAGTGAAAGAGAACAGAAAATGAAACACAAAACACACTTACAAAATTTCAGAAATAGGGGTCCCCGCTCGAGCGGACCCATTAGGTCTGCAAAAGTACTGGTTGCCTTGTTTCTACGCTCGAGCGTGAATTCGGACACTCGATCGGAAAGTCTCACTACATGGCTCCCCGCTCGAGTATGAACTTCCCCGCTCGAGCGGACATCATGTCTGCAAAAAGTCCTGGGAGCTCGTAGTTCCCGCTCGAGTGGACATCCCAAATTCTGGAAAATCCAGAATTGTTCTTGAGCTTCAAACTTGCATCCAAATCAACATATCTTGTATATTATGGCTCAAACTTCACATATACATGTATTAACGTGATCCAACACCAAATTCATTATATTATGAAGCTCAATTTCACAAATTAATCACATACATGTCCCGATTTACACCAAACTTATTTCCAACATAACAAATTCATGCATTCAAAACTCATACTCTTGTGAATTGTACATGCATGTGGAACACAACTTCTATTCTCAACTTAGATGATGAAGAGATGGCCAAAAATATGAGCTTTAGCTAAAATCTCACATACATTTTATGCTCAAACATGCAAATTCATAGTAATTTCCCACATGCATGTGTATATTGACTTCCAATTCAACAAAACCAACTCATTTTCATCATAATCAATTCAATTCATGTTCTTGATCACCACTTAATCTTGAATTCACAAAATCACAAGCTCAAACCCATGAATCCACTTACCTAGAGGCTTAAATTCTTCAAATTATGGTTAACTCTTGAGTGTAGCTTCAAGATTCTCAAGCTTCTTGATCAAACCTTCAATCTCCTACACCCTCTCTCTCTAATTCGGTCTTCTCACTTTCTAAAGAGCCAAAATCAACCAAAATAAAATAAAAGAGAGGAATTGAGTGTATAAAGGTCCTTTTATAGTCCCACTAAATCAAATTTGATTATAGTTAATTAATGGCACTTAATTAATCGTTCTGAATCTAATTATTTTGATCCAAATCAATTTTCAATTAAATTTCACCGTAGGCTCTAAAAATTACGCTAATCACAATGGCGTAGTCAATTTCGATTTCTGTGACCGATAAGGCCTTCAATTTAATTTCCAAAGCAGAAAGTCAAACAGATTTTCCTACGGTGAACAGATAGAAATTCAAAAACACATATATTCATATAAATGGCACTCAAAATCGTATCAAACACATAATCACATTTATAATAAAGATCAATTAGCATAATATGGAACAGGGTTATCACATACGCATACCAATCTCTCTGAACCATTTCTTCAAACTCTCTCTCTCTCTCTCTCTCTCTAAATCGTTTCTTCTCTCTAAACATTCCTCTATCTCTTTCTCTAAAACTAACTTTGGCAACGATAGAGGACAACCGGGAGAATGAGTTCATCAACAATGATCTCCTCTGCTATTACCTTCTCTCACTCGCTATCCAACCCCTCTCTCTCTTTTTCTCTCATCTTAGTTCCAAACCCTACCGAAGAGGAAGTGGCCTCTGATTCGAGCGATCACAATTCGTATTCGATGCATGTTGCTGATAAAAAGGACGTGGAGGTGTTAAAGGACTCGAATTTTAGCGATTTCATAGCGAAGGCCGAAGTTCCTTTCTACGCCGACACCACCACTACTGCCGCCATTTCCTCCAAACCCTCTCTTTATCCTTCTAGATCTCATTCTCTCTCTGTCAACCCACACACACACACACACACACACACTCTCTCTCTCTCTCTCTTCCATTGCATCGGCAGCATCGGCAACTCCTCCTCCTCTTCCTTCTGCCTTGTCGACAACAAGCCTCAGCATCGGCTACGGCTCAGATCAACATAGCAGCGACCCCAAGCATTCCTCTTCGATCTAACTCGATACCAAAATGGAGAGTCCTTTGGGTTCTTATTTTTCTTCTATCTAACTCGACTCTTGTCGTCTTCTTTTTATTCTAGGTCTGGATCTGGCTATAAGAGAGAGAGAACTTGATTAAGGCCTTAGGATATGAAAGAGTGAATAGGAAGTTGTAATGCTAATTTATGAACATTTTGTCGCTGTTTCAGATGATAATTTCCCAAAATAGGCTATTTAAAGATAGTGATAGAAAAAATTAATAAATATGAATATTAGTTTGTGATGATAATGGAAAAAACAGGTGATACTTGTCATATATAAATACTCTAAACGTAAATCCAATATTTTTGAATCTTTTGTTATCAGCTTATGTCTCCCGGACATTCTTTTTGTTAAATCTCTCTCTCTCTCTGTAAAAAGATTCAAAAATACATGCCCTTTGATCTTGTTCAATACGATCTTTGCCTCTTCACCTCTTCGTTCTTGTCTTTTTAATCTGATGTATATTATATAAATAGTCTATTTAGCCGTTGTTGTTTTGGTTGTTGGTGAAAGTAAGATAGAGAGAGAGAGAGAGAGAGAGAGAGAAATGGAGTGAGATTCACATATAGCTTATTCGTACTCCATTAAATGCTTCTTAACAAGAAAGCATGAACTGTTGTTTTTTCACAAAAATGTGTCAAACAATCCATTGTAAAACATTTGAATGAGTCGAGTTTTGCACAGATTTGTTAGTATGTTTGCAAATCTGTACTGTAGATGAGTTATTTGTTGTTTTATGAATATCAAAGATGTGTATATATCATAGATTTGAAATCTAAAATTGAATGGATCTGTGTTGTTTTTTGGTCATTTTTTGTTTTGTTTTGTTTTTGGATATGGCTTCTTTTTGTTGTTGTTAATGATATTATTATCTTTTTTTTCTTCTTTTTTTTTTGTTCATTGCAACAAATAGAGAGAAAGAGAATATGAGAGAGAGAATTTGAACATATAACTTTGTCTTCCAGCTTTGCCTACCCATTTCAATAGATCATCACCTCTTGTTTCAATAGATGAAGAAAAAATTTAAATAAGTAATTTCAATCGATAGAGTTGATTTGATATATAGGAACAAAATTTGAACTGAAAAGATAAAAAAAAAATTTGAATAGTTAGGGTAAAAAATTGAACAGATAAGAGAAGGAAATTAAACATAGAGGAAAAAAAATTGAACAAATGAAGGAAGAAAATTAACCACATATGAAAAAAATTGAACAAATGAAGGAAGAAAATTAACCATATAGGAAAAAAATTGAACAGATAGATATAAATTTTGACAGATAGAAAAAAAATTAAACAGATAGAAACTAATTTGAACATATAAATATAAATTTAAAAGTTAGTTAACAAAAAGTCAACAGATAAAAAAAAGTCAACAGATAAATTAAAGGGTAAAATTAGAAACAAAATGTCCTCCAAAACTAATAAAAGGACTTCTCAACAAACTATTTTACAAAAGATTGACTTCTTAACAAAAAAATCTACTAGACCTAATGTATTATACACTCTTTATCTTGGATTTTTCAACAATTTTCTCAATTTAAATTTGTGTGCCACTAATGTGGAAGCAATTTACTAAAATCTAATTATAATCATATAAAAAATTTTAATTATTCAATAATTTATGATTTTTAAAAATATATATATTTTTCCATTTCAAGATTTAAAATTATGTGTCATTAAATATGATAAATAATTCAATAGAATCTAAAATTTATAAAAACATTTCAAATGGTCACGTTATTTATGTTACAACTAATATAGAAATCTTTTTCAAAATTTATAATAATACTCCTTTCAAAATTCAATATAGTAAGCTTTCAAAATTACATCTAAAAAAAATCAAAGAGTTTTGTTTTTATTTATTATTTCGCTAGTCATTAAAATGGTCAAATACACAATAAAAGACTTAGGTCTATGAACTAGAGTTAAGTTGTTTTATATAAATACTCAGTTTAATTTATTTGTTTAATATATTAGTTCTAAATTTTTTTAATATAAAAAATTAAAAAATATAAAAAAAATAAAAATGATCTATAGTGGTGCTCAAATTAAGAAAATGGCTTTATGATTTGCAAAAGTGCTATTGGTCTAACGTCTAAAAAATTAGTAAATATAATTAACTAATATTTAATGAGTTTGTTTTAGAAGTTATAGTTAGCAGCCTAGAAGGATCAAACTCATCAAAGTCTTATTTGAGGAGTGGATTAAAGATTGGGGTTATTGATTCTCTATTTTTTCCCTTATTTTTTTCATTATTTATTCTTCAATTTTGATTGATTGAATTCTACAAAATAGATAAGATAATTGATTTTACATAATAGATATGAGATAATTGGTAAATTGAAAAACTAAAATTACAAAATTCTTCAAGATGAAATATATTCACATTTTATTGTAAATATAATTATTATATGGGAACTAATTAATGTTACATAAATATTGATTGAATTCTACAAAATAGACAAGGTAATTGATTTTACATAATATATATGAGATAATTAGTAAATTAAAAAACTAAAATTACGAAATTCATCAAGACGAAATATATTTATATTTTATCATAAATATAATTATTATATGAGAACTAATTAATGTTAAACAATTTGTTTTATATTATAAACAGTTTTTGTTATCATTTAATTTCAAAAATAATTTTAATTAGTTATTTTAATCCGTGCATAGCACGTGTGTCATTTTAGTAATAGAAGAAATAAAAGGGTCATTTAGGTCTTTCTAATGATTCCATTAAAAATAGAGTGCTGCTATTAGCATCCCATAAATTATTTTGGACCTCTTAATTTTTAGCTTTTTTTTTTAATTACAATAATAACCTCAAATAAAATTGCTACAAAGGACATCATTAATTTTGGAACATCTCATCTCACAATTAAACATATACACCGACTACATCATAAATTAGGGTTTGTAATAGCACCCACCTCCATCATTTCCAAATCCCATCTTCAAAATCTACCCACTCTCAAAACCTTGAAAACCCTTTGGCGGCAATATTCTGGCGATAACAGTGGCAACCATTTGATTACTTACATTGAATGGTCAAAATATAGAAATTTCTTAACACATTGAACGGTCAAAATTGTTAATGCTTGCAGAGATTTTCATTTTTTCAAGTTCGAGAATACAGGTCCAAACATTACTTATTTGTTCAGGAAGATGTTCCCGAACAAATAAGTGATGTTCGTGAATGCAGGTTCGAACATGGAAATTTCTTAACATATCGAATGGTCAAAATTAGTAACGCTTGTAGAAATTTTCATTTTTTCAAGTTTGGAAATGTAATAACCCTTACCACTGATTAGCGATTAATTACCGATCATTGCTAAACTGAGACTGATTAAGATGGATAATTGAATTGATTGAAATACTGGACTGACTGAATAGAATCTGAAACTGAATTGATTAAGTGTATCTGTCATATTTCATTTCTATCTGTTGCTTGTTTGATTATCTGTTCTTGTTTTTATGTTTGAACTGCAAATTGAAGGCTTTATCGGCGGTCGAATCTGAAATTGATTAGTGATATGTGTTAATCATAATTTATGTGAATTTATGGTGTAACTATCTGAAAAGTGATTTGGTATGATTAAAATAGATTAAAATAAGCTAATCTCAAGAGTTGGACTTATTTACAATTTTGCCATTGTTAGTGGGCCATGTAGGCTAATTATATTAGAGCCTTATACATATGATCAAAACACTCCCATCAGCCATTTTGTTGCCTCCAACCGACCAAGAAAGAGAGTGAGAGAGAGAGTTGAGTTGTTCTTGAGAGTTTGGCTAGATAACTTGAAGAATTGAAGTGTAGATTGCAAATTGAGCTTGTGTATCTTACATTGAAGACCTAAGGTAGATCATTGACCTTCTTCATTGTGTATTTGAGTTTATTCTTGCATGATTAATGGGTCTTTAGTGATCTAAGGCTTGAATTGGTCTTGTAGTGTTGGATTAGAGCTTGTATCATGCATGCATGTGTTTATCCTTGCATTTTGATGTTGATTTCATGGCAATTGGTGCATGCATGTTCATAATAGTGTGATAGTCCATGATTTCATCTTATTTTGTAAAGAATTGGCTCATGAGAGTATGTTTTGAAGCTTGGAAGTTGTTTAAAGTTCATGCATGTTCATTGAGATCATATTCATGAAAATTTGGTTTGAAATTAGAATTTATTTAAGCTACCCTTGGGCCTTGATTTTACAAATTGAACTTTGAAACATGTTATTCTATGTGTTTACAAATGTTTTCCGGAAATTTGGCCCAAGAGGATCGAATTTTGTGCATTTAAACTTGATTTGAGCTTGGAAGTTCAAATCCGAAAGTTCCAGATTTTGGACTCCCGCTCGAGCGGGGAAAGTGGCGCTCGAGCGGGAAATTCGTGCTTCCAGTACTTTGCACTGTTTTGAGGTCTGCTCGAGCGGGGAAACCTGCGCTTGAGCGGGACCTTGTGTATTACGCTCGAGCGCCCATCGAGCGTAATTTTCGAGCATCTAGTACTTTTGACTATTTTGCAGCCCGCTCGAGCGTGGGAAGTGACGCTCGAGCGGAAACCTTTGTCTACATGTTCGCTCGAGCGGGGAAACCTACGTTCAAGCGGGATCTCTGTTTTCTGAAAATTTTGTAAAGTGTTTAAAAGTACATCTTTGCATCCTCTTTTCATCCTAGGCATTCCTAGGGCATGTTTAAGACATCTTAATGATGATATAGATGTAGAACACACCGAGGCAATTAGGGATTAAGTTATTATCTTTCCCAACTGTATAGCTTAGTGTGTATTCAATCTGTAAACTGTGCAGGGTTGGCAACTGGGGACGCGCTCTAACTTTACTGTAGCCTAGAACTCTGTGAGTAACAACTGTGTAAAGATATGTTCAAAAATGATTATCTTCTGAACAATTAAACTGTACTGTTTTTTAAACTGCTACTGTTAACTGAATGAACGTATGTCCTATATTCTGAATTGTATTGTGGCATTCTTAGCAACTACTGTTTACTGTTACTGTTACAAAGATCTCTGTCGGTTCCCTCGTTGGGACCACTACTGTTTACTGATTGATGGCCATCATTTACTGTTCGGTCTTTTAAGACCTACTGTTTACTGTACTGTTATGCTAATGGATGTACCACATATGACTGTTATGACTGAATGACTGTTATATCGAATCAATGAACTGTTTTCATTACTGTAAGGACATTCATTCTTAACCTCTTTACGCATCATGTTATTCACTAGGCTTTAGCTTACTGTTTATATATATATGTAGGTGTTCAGGCACCAGACCGGAGCTAGGAGCGTGAGTTAGACTTCTCTTTTTGTCAAGTCAACTACTGTGTCTCACTGCGAGATTTCGAGCCTGCCAAGCTATGGCTTAGGGGTGTTTTAGTCCCCTGTCTGTCTCTGTACCTGTTTTGTTTACTGTATATACTGTATAGACTGTTACTACTGTTTAATAGGGATTAGGTCCCTGTTAACTGAATGATTGTATATATGTACATACTGTTTGGTCACTGACTGTATATATGTATGAAAAGTCTTTTTGCATACAGACTGTCACAGTTCATTGGACATTGTGTATTTACTGTTTTGGCTTCCACCATGCCCCTGTACTCTGTTTTACTATATTACTGTTAAGCAAGCCTTCGGTAGTTTCGGATTACTGGCCGGTTATGGTACTAAACCCATAGGGGCGGGTTTGGGTCGTGACAGGGAATACAAGCCCGAATATTACTTATTTGTTCATGAACACATTCCTGAACATAGATTGTTTGTTCATAAATGCAGGTTCGAACATGAAAATTTGTTAACACTTTCAACGATTAAAATTCTTAACATTCGCAAAAAATTTATTTTTTCAAGTTCGATAGTTTCAGTTTCGAAGAAGCAATGTGAGAGAGAGAGAGAGAGACCATACCAACTCTGACAATGGTTAAACTGGCAGAGACAGTATTCTTCTTCTTCTTCTTCTTCTTCTTCTTCATGAGTTTTGAAAATGGTGACTCTTCTTTTTCTTAGTGGATTTTGTTAGGGCTTTTTGGAATGGAGATTTTTTTTGAGATATGGGGGTGTGGAGGGTGTGCATTCAATGGGTGTAATGTTTAAGGATAATTTTGGTATTATTTGAGAGGAAAAGAAATTTTAAAAAGTTTCAAAATTTATAAATAGGGATTCAAAAAAATGGAGAGTTCAAAATAATTTATAAGTAGGGTCTAAAGAAAAAGATCTAAAATAATTCATAGAATGCTAATAATACCACTCTAAAAATGTTCATTTTCTCACATTGGTAATGACCCCACTAGGGTTTGTTGTCATAAATCAAATTTTAAAGGACTTTGTGTTTTTTGGTCTGGTCTTACAGAGGTGAAATGTAATTTACGCCACATTAATTTTGACGAAAGACGTTAATTTTGCACTTGGGTATTAATCACAGGGAGATACATTGATACAAATGAAACTTCAAAGAGGTTTTATATTTTTTTTATTGGTGGTAATATATATATCTATTAGTATATCAATATATGTTATGACATTATTATTGATTTCACTTATTATATAAATTATAAATATTTAAAATTTTTAAAAATATGTCACATTATCTATTAGTACACTAATTAATATACTAATTGGTACATATAATATTATTATTATTTTTTGCTAGACCACAATGTGTAAAGTGTAATTTATTCAAAATATAAATAGAGTACACAAATTGGTAGGAACCGATTTTAGAAAAATTAAAATTGTAACCGTATCATTAAATTATGAAATCGAATCAGAATTGAATCATATAAAGCGGCTTGGTTCGATTTGATTCAATTTTATGGTTCTAGAAATTGGATTTTGGGTGCTTGTTGTGTGGCCCTATGGATTTATTTCGAGGTCTGTTTTGATAATCCGAACCGTTCATATTTTAAAATACATTAAGTAGAACATACCTGTAAAACATTAGGTTAATCGGATATCGTTAACCCCTTCATCCACTCACATTACATTTGTATCTTCAAAAATAAATGACATTGTGATTTAAAATATTAAAATGAATACAAATGTAAGTAGATGAAAGGATTAACAATATCCAATTAACTTAATTTTTTTACAGGTATGTTCTACTCAACGTACTCTAAAATGTGAACGGTTTAGATTATCAAAACGGATCCCAAAATAAGCCCATAAGGCTACACAACAGTGAATGTTGTGCTAGGCGCACAGAAGGCACCCTAACTCCCTAGAAATTTTGTATAACAATAAATATGATATATAGAGTTTATCAATTTCACAATAAAGACTAGTGTTTAAATCTTATTAGAGACTTTTATATTTTAACTTTGACATAAAATATATAAACAAATATGTCACAATTCGGTTCAGAATCGTAACCAAAACCTTGGAATCAAAAACCAGATTTAAATGGTTTCACCATTTTTAAAATCAGAACCATAACTGAAACTAATAAAAATAAACCAATATGATAATTTAGACCGAATTAAATTGATTTATTAATTCCACCAATTTTTTGTTTCCACCCCTACCATTTATGCTTTACTTGTGACTCTTGACTCTCGGCTCTAGCACAATAGTATGGCAATGGGCTACATTTAAAAAGGGCATAGTCGAATGGGAATACAAAATGTTATGAGTGGATTTTGTTGACTTTCTAAATTTCATTAAGATGGAATACAAAAATCAATAAAATATTTTGTGATTAACAAAAAATTGGGTTGATTTGGATGAAAAATAGTTCCTACATTTTAAAGATGAAAACTATTTTGTCATATAACAAGTTATATTATAGTTTAATCACCGTTATTAGCACTATTGATACTTCCACCACACTAGACCGTATTGTATAGCCACCACACTTTCATCACATTAGTGTTGTCCCTACCGCAACTATTACAACCATCAACACCACAATTTCTAAAGTCTCAATCAAATATAGAAAAATATTATTTACTAAAATTAATAGAGAGTAAAAGAAAAATAAACGGTTTTGATACAGATCCCCACAAAATCCAACTCCCAAGACCCTCACACACATGTAAGAGAGAAAAAAAAAAAAATTTAAAAATAAATACATATATATCTTGTCCACATCAATTCGGGATCATGGGATCACCCATTTTAAAGGTCTTAAGCATTAATCAAAAATAAAATAGAAATGTTCATTGGAAAGGATTTAATGTTTTTCAAAAGTAAAACACATAGGACCTGTTTAGTGCTAATTCTTGTATATTAAAAAAAAGTCGATAGTTTGAAGCAAGAAATAAAAGCAGTTGTTCTCTTTTTTTTCTTAATAATTAGTTTTTTTTAATGTGTTTAAACTATTTCTTTCTCTTAAGCTCTAAGCGTAGAAGTTTCACCAAATATTTTAGCACGAATTTCCAAAAGTGATCACAATTGACCACAAATCACTTTTAACTATAACCATGGTTATCAAAATCATGATCCTATTATAGGATCGTACGATCGTACAATTTTAAATAGTTAAAACGATCTAAATCCTTATAGGATTGATATTATAGTAGTGTCGCAAGAAGAATCGTATGAGATTGTGTAGGATCACAATAAGATCGTAAGTAGGATAGCTAAATTTATGATTTTTCACCTAGGAGTGTAAAAATGGCTCGCGGCCTTTGGACAGCCCGAAGCCCCCCTCCCCGCCCGCGGCTCGGGCCCGAGCCCAGCCTGTGACCCTGGGCCATTATTTTGAAGTCTGACTCGGCCCGTGGGCCCAGCTTATTGACCCACTCAAGGCCCGGCCCGCGTTGAGACTCAGTGTTTTTTTTAGTGAAAAATAATAAAATTTTGATAGAAAAAATAAAAAAATTTGTTTAGGCCCCCCCAAGTCCGAGCCCGAGCCCAGGCCCACCGACTCGCCCCTGCCAAGGCCCAAATACCCCTGGGCCTGGGCCTAATTTTTCGGCACGTGAGCCCCCCTACTGAACTTTGGCGGAGCTCATGAGACACGCCATGGGCGGCTCAAGCACAGGTGAAATTTGGGCAGACCAAATTACCCAATTTTCACTTTATTTTTAATATACACCATCCTGATTTGTATTTTTATTTTATTTAAAAAAAAAAGTAGAAGCTTACGGTCTTACAATCTGATCGATAAGATCCTTTCACTGATCCTATGTAAAGATTCCGATTTTAACAATCTTCGTTATAACCAAGGAGATTACAAATGGATTATAACAAAATACTACTTGAGACTAGTCAAAAACCTCTTCAATCATAACAAGGTCGACTTTGGCCCAAAGTGGGCAAAGCCATCACTTTGGACCTCCAAAAATTGAGTAAAAAAAAAGGTTGTCGGAATTTTTTTAGCAATTGCAAAAAAAATAAAAATAAATAAATAATAAAAAAAAATCATTCGAATTTGAAAGGTCCCGATAAAGTTCGGTAAAAATTCAAAACTAATAGACAATTGATTTAGTGAATTATTTAAAACTAACGAATAATTATTTTTACCTGAAAAAATCAATAAGCTGAATAATATTGTGAATTATTTAAAATTAATGAAGGGTTATTTTTCAAATGTGTAGATTGTGTATGTAATACAATCAATTATAGTTATTTATGAAAATTTAAAATTTTCAAATTTAAAGTTGATTAAATATTATATTTGGTTAATGAATTAGCACTTTTATCCATTAAAAATGATGGGGCATTTACATACAAGTCTCATTTTGTGAACTTATAATCCATTAAGTCCTAAATAAATTTATTTACTCCTTCAAGTCCCATTAATTTTTAATAGACCAATTTATCCTTACAAGACACGCATTCTTTCTTCTTCCCAGTCTCAAATCTTTGAAAATCGTTTCAAACCCTGAATTTTCCTTCTCGAGATTGCTTTTCTCTGGTGAATTTGTTTCCCGAAAACTTGTTTTGGGGTGTAAAAGAGCCAGGAATCGGAGTCGTCCGAACACCATGACTGGGTCGATTTCAAGTTCTGGTTACAAGGGAAGTAGTAGTGATGAAGGTGTTAGAGTTCTTCAACAAGATTCTTTCATTCATGGGTCCTCTGAGTTTCCCCCAAATTTCACTGTCGTCAGACTCGAATCCACCCTCAATCGTCTGGTTCATATCTATTTGTTTTTATGAATTTTCCAACTCATGTATATGCATAAGGAACTGAATTTTGACTTCTTGTGCAGTGTTCTAGTGTTGAAAAGCTTTTGATTTCTTTTTTCTTATTCTTTTTTTTTTTTTTGGTTTGAAACGATTTGCATGAAGAAAAATAGATGAGAAACTATTATGTAGTGTGAAGCAACTATAAAATAATGGTAGATTTTATGTGATCAAGCAAGAAGAGAACACATACCTCAGGATTTGATGTGGTTTGGTTTTGCGTCATATCGAGCTTCGATTTCTCCAAAGCCACCGCACCAAAAGCACCAAAAAAATTGAGAGATTTCTCAAAACTGATAATATTCTCAGTTCATACTAGGAAAAAAATTGAGAAATTTCATAGTTTTGATAATTATATACTGCAATCATTCTTTGTTTTGAAAATTGAGAACATTCTCAGTTTTGAAATTAAGAACATTCTCAGTTTTGGGATTAAAGGGCAAAACGTCTTTTTACCTATAAATAGGACTTATTGGTTCAAAAACTTTTTGACAAGACCTAAGTTACCACCAAATATGTAGACAGGACTTTTAGACAGTTGATTTAGTGAATTATTTAAAACTAACGAATAATTATTTTTACCTGAAAAAATCAATAAGCTGAATAATATTGTGAATTATTTAAAATTAATGGAGGGTTATTTTTCAAATGTGTAGGTTGTGTATGTAATACAATTAATTACAGTTATTTATGAAAATTTAAACTTTTCAAATTTAAAGTTAATTAAATATTACATTTGGTTAATGAATTAGCACTTTTATCCATTAAAAATGATTTCGTTGATAAATTGGACTATGCAAGCTTGATTAGTAATTTTGTAGTTAAAAATATGAGAATGGTGGTGCTCAAGTGATATTTTGTTATAGTTTTCATTTTTTATTTAGTACTTGAGTTCAGATTATTTTGATTATTTTTTTATTATAAACTTTATTATATTTTAATAGTTATATATAGAAGTAATATTTTTGTAAGTCCTATAAAAAACAATAAATAAATAAATAATTAGATACATAATCTTTGGGTAAATTACACTTACCTCCTCTGAGGTTTCTGACAATTACAAGGACCTCCTCTGTAGTTTTAATAATTATAGAAACCTCTCTTATTTTTTCTAACATTGTCAAGATTCTCCTCCCCCGGTTAATTTAAGTCAAACAGTGCTAACTTAGTTGTGCAAATGACCATAATACCCTCACACTTAATACCCTTTATTTGTAATTTACCTATTTAATATATATATATATATATTAAATTATCATTTTATTTCTCACAATTTTTTTTTTTTGTATTTCCTTGACTTTGTTTGTTTGTTTATTTTATTTTTTATTTTTTTTCATGTTTTGAGAACTTTTATAAGTTAAAAAAAAAATTCAACAACTAATGAAATTAGGAAAGAATATCCATGTTTCTTAATATTTGAATTAATTTTGAGATTTAATTTAATAAAAATAATTTAAATGAAAGAAAAAAAAAAGATGGAGATATAGATTTTAGATGTACCAAATTATTTGAGTATTTTATTATTTTAAATAATTTATTTTTTCAAGAAAAATTTTGTACGAGCGCGAAATAATCTTCTCGTATAATCCTATTGATCAAGTTTGCACTCCTCCAAATAATGTTGCTTTGCCACCTAAAAACACAAATGCGAGCTAACCGGCGGGTGTGTGCCAGAAATCCCTCCGATGTCTAAGTCAGCAACTAGATAATAGACAATAAGTTCTGTGTATTCTAGAGTAAGAATTGTGAAACCTGTCCTGCTATGAATTTTTATAGATTCTGTCTGGCACAATCCTAGTAGGATTCCAACTCTCTTTATAAGAGTCCTCCTAAGAATCACACTCCCAGTGAAGAGTGTTTATCCTGATAACACTCTATTCACTACCAACCAAGTGAGACGGAATCACACTCCCAGTGAAGAGTGTTTATCCTGATAACACTCTATTCACTACCAACCAAGTGAGACGGTTTGCACAATCCTAGTAGGACTCCAACTCTCCTTAGCAGAGTCCTTCTAGGAGTCTCATGCCCAAGGATAATGCTTATCCTTAGAACACTCTCATTACTACAAGCCAAGTGAGATAGCCACTCCCTTATGTTGGGATATACATTCCTGACCGAGCTACCTTATCTCGATCCCCTGCCGTTCGCGCTGTGTGACTGGAAGTCGATTTACCAAATTGCACCCTGCTGAGCTACATATAGCTCGGCCCTCTCCATTGATAACATCTCAGTCCGATAAAGGACTACCTTCAGATAGCTAGGTCCAACCCCTAGCAACCCATTTCTGACTGACCTATTGTCTTCTTAGCCCATGACCGAGCTACATTAGCTCTTATCTAGGCCCATTGCGCAGCCTAACTTCCAAAGAAGACTTTTCCTAATTCGGCCCAATTTGTTTACAAATTACCCTCTCAAATTCTATTTTAATTAGATGTTAAGAAATGACAAATTTAAATAGTTTATTATTCTCAAATAATTTCTTTATCTTTCATTCCCTATCATCTAATTTTAATTTATTATAACGTCATTAGATATTTTTTCATTTTTATATTTATTTTTAAAAATTTAATTATTAAGGTGAGAAATATTTACTTTTTTTTAATAATAATTAAAATTTGAGAATAATATAGGATTCTGAAAAGATAAAATGATAATTTTATATATATATATATATTTATGAGGTAAGATTTGGTAATTTTTATAAGTCAATTTTTTTTATTATAAATATGAAATGTTATCATGTTTATTTTTCTTAAAAAAAAATTTAATACACAAATATGTTTACAAAACAAAAAAAAAATTCATCTTTCGTAAGTTGCTATCGTATTGGGTGATGCTAGCTAACATTGATGAAAGAGAAAAAATGATAAAAAAAATTGAGACAAAAACATAGAAAAGAGAACAAATAATAATAATAATAATATAGCGACTCTAATTTTTATTAAGTCATTATTATTATTATTATTATTTTATTTTTGACTTTATTAATTATGTGGATATATGAGAATTTAATGTGATACTTAATTATAGAAAATTAATCCAAATATTTATATATGTATATATATTTTATATATATATCAAAAGTATTAGGGTAATAATAGGAGATTAGGTTAATAGTAAATTAGATTGTAATAGGGCTGTCGTTAAAATAAAAATAAATAAAAAAAAGTGCGTAGCTGATGGCGGGGGAGATAGAGGTGTAGAAAATATAAAAAAGGTTAAGGTTTTATTTTGGTGATTTCATAAATTCTTCAAGTATTTCTTTGATGTGAGTACAAAATTTACTTTTCTTAATTTATATTTATTTCATTGTTTTTATTTATTTATTTTTATTTATTTGATGGTGGTTTGATATTGTACTTGTATGTAGATAATGGATTGATTTCAATTATTTTGATGAGTTGTATATGCAAGGTTTAAGATTTTTATGCATATTTATTTTATGATTGTAATCACACTCATGAATATATGAAATTAAAATAAATTAGGAACCCATAGATAAATTCTGAATACTCCATCATGACTCTATGAATTGTTATTTTATATGAGTGCTCGTGAGAAAAAATGTATAAAAAAAAGAAGTGAGAATTATGAGATTTATTTAAATGTCTTAGGCTCTTCATTGTTATGTTTATTCTCATGAGTAAATGAGGGGTTGTGTATATATATTATTACCTCATTCTCAAGAGTAAACGAGTGCTTTGATTTACGTGCGTATGTATATGCTTGCAAGTTTGGATTCAGAGCTGTGTTAGGTATACAAAAGGCACATGAGATATATGTATAGGCTGAAAGTGAAGGGCCGAAATAGTAGAGTTAATGTATGAAGAATTAAATATGAACTTATTGGTAGTTTGAATTGTTTTGATTTGTACATCTCAAAAAATAGTAAACGACCTCGATAAATTATGAAATTTGGGCAGAGGCATATATACGAAATTTTAGACAACTTTTATATTTTAGCTTTTTACTAAAAATATAAATTAGAACTTGTAATCAGATAATCTTGGTTACAATAGTTTTTATTCATTTTAGCAATCCAGACTTTAGATACTGTTTTAACCCACGAAACGAGCTCATTTTCATTGATTTCATATAAACTGAAGTAAAAAATTATTCTGAACACTTTTTGTGTTTTGAACTTTTCTAAAAAAAAAATCATCTTAGAACAGTTTCTTTTCGTTTTCAGCTTCAGATTTTTCGGTCAAATTCTGTCTAGGTTCTTTTATCAAGTTTTTTTTCTTAACCTATTCAGTTTCTACAAATCCTTCCGCATACTTTTTAGAAAATTTGATTATATACAACTTTTGTTCTTTGAGTTTTGGTCAATTTGAATTATTTAAGTTTGAAATGGTGCATTTTTTTATACTTCTTCAGTAATTTACTTATAATTAAATTATATTAACTTTATTTTTTTACAGAATGGTGGATCATACTAACTTTTTATGCAGGATTAACCCACCATATTTATCTTTATTTTTATTTTTTTTGTACTCAATTTATATTTAGTTGTGTACGGGCAAGAAATTAAATGCCATCATATCTTAGGAAACTATTTCTTCGTCTGGGTGTAGGTGAAACTACTTGTCTTATCTCGTAATAAGAATTTAATGTACTTTAGTTTTTGTTTGGTAGACACGTGGGTATCAAATCTTGTACTCATACAAGTATATTTGTATACTGACCCGTTTTGTCTCTAACATCTCGGGTGTGTTCTGTTTAAGCGCAATCGAGCTTATTTTGCAGGATTAGTTGGGACTTCGGTGGTAACGGAAAATAACTACGGTTGTAGGACTTGTCTCTCGAACTTCTTTTGTTTTCTAGAATTTAGGATTGATATGAGTTTATTTATTTATTTATTTTTATGACCTTAGTATTTTGACAATTTGGCATTATGAGCTATTTTCTATTATTTAAGTTGTTTTGACTATTTGTTGCTACTTTAATGTTGGAGGTATTGGAAAGTTATGAATTTATTATGGATGGTTTGGTTGGCGTTTTGTCAATTTTTTTTTATCCCTTGTAATTTTTTTTGAGTATTGAAATTTACTTGAACCAAATTGAAACGAAAACATTTAGATTTTGTTTCACCCTTAAGATTTGAATGATGGAATATTGATTGGGATTTAATCCTAATTTAATATTTAATTGTCTAAATTTTGGGGCCTGACAAATAAATTATATGGTGTTGCTATTTGCTACAGTGACACTATGAAAAAATGAATGAGAAAATAAATAGAAAAAAAAATGAAAGAAATAAAATAAAGAAAATGTAAAGAGAGGGATAATTTCTCCAAATATGTATTTTTCAAACGGGAAAAAAAAATATTAAATGCCTATATGCATTTTTAAATTTTTATTCAAATTCTAATTTTTCAAAATAATTATTTATAAAATTGGTGGTCTTTTTAAAAGATAAAACATCTTTTATACTTTGTTTCGTAATTTTCAAATAAATGATTGTATTAATCTAGTAAAAAGTTTAATGGTGATCAATTTATTAGCTCTTTTTTTTTTTTTTTAGACAAGGTAATGTTTGGTTATTCTACTATATATATATATATCATTGTCTTTAACAATTTAGAATTTCTTTAACTATTGTATAGAATTTAATAATTTTGTTTTACATTATTATAATAATGTATGAGTCTTTATTAATTTTTTCTAAAATCTCAGAGGATGTGTCACGACCCGCTCCCCGTACCCAAATGTTAAGTATCGTGATGGCCAGTAACTGACGTTACCTCCAGCCAGTTCTTAAACAAATTAATAAACGCGAGCGGAAGTAATATTTAAATAAGGGTACCAAAATAATCATCGCAGCTTCTATTTTATTACAAAATGTATTGACCAAAAAAGTCGATATTTACATAGAAAAAAAATCAATAAAAGTGCTGTGTGTGTCTATTCTGCAGCCCCGCGTCTAAGACTTTTCAAAAGCTATTTCTGAATTGCATGTTTCTTGAAAATTGGTAAACAGTTATACACACATGGCAGAGTGAGAAATATTATACCAAGAGTATAAGGGACACGAAATAACCATGGATAGTTAGTTAGGTCAAAACATTTAAGATAATTTAGTCAGAACAAATAATCCTTTAAGTAGCAAAACCGAGATTATGTAAGTAAATAACCATAATCACGGTAATTTAGTAAACAAATCATGTAAGTGGCAGAAAACTGCTCATTTAAGTAGCAGAACTGAAATACAGAAATTATGTAAGTAAATAACCATAACCACGTTACAGAACAGAACAAAACAGAATAGAGGTCATAGAAGTGACAGTCAGAACAGAGGTACGGATTAAAGAGATGACTCTTACGGATTCTAAAGGTGGCTCCCACAATAGTGTAGCACTTAGTTCCGCACAGAATAGAGGTACGGATTCAAGAGGTGGCTCGTACGGATTCTAGAGGTGGCTCCCACAATAGTGTAGCACTTAGCTCCGCACAGCACTTTGCTCCGCACAGCACTTTGCTCCGTACAGAACAGAGGTCAATGGATCCATGACAGACAGAGGACTACAAAGTGGTTAAACAGAGGCCAATGGTTATTTAAATTCCCCAAGGTGTGGGACTCCCGTGGTGATACTTACAAAACATAATTGTTTATAAGGTTATAGTCAAATATTCTTTAAAATATAAACAAACATATCCATGGATTTCCTGTTAAGCAAATAGGGTTCAGCAATAAAATCATGAAACTGAAATGTTTATATAATTTATAATAGTTTATAAAACATAACTTGTATAAAATAAATATGGTAAGTCAAAACATATATAAAATACATTATGGTAACTCAAGGTATAATATAACTCAGGCCTCGTTTGGGAACAGGTTAATTTAGTAACTTTTTGGCTATTTGGCTAAAATAGTCACTCAAAAAAACTAGTATGTTTGGGATGACTTTTTGGCTTTTTACGAAAAGATGTGGAAAAAGTAGAAAGAAAAGAGAATCTTTGACTTTTTGGTATGGGTTGTTGGCTTTTTGGCTAATTTAGTAATTTTTTGACTTTTTGGCTAAAAATGATGTTTCCCAAACAAGGCTTTTAACTTTAATACCTTACTCTTTCTTTCTACTATCAAAGACTCTTTCAACTTCCATTATTTTCTTCTTTCCTTTCCTTTCCTTTTCTTCTTTCTTTTTTTCTTTCTTTTCTTTCTTTCTTCTTTTCTTCTTTCTTTCTTTCTTTCTTCTTTCCTCTCTCGAGGAGAAATGCCTCCCTATTTATAGGGGGATAAGGCGCTACGTGGCAGATTCGATAATAAATTGACAGATTTGCTCTTATCTTTAATAGATATTTAAGATAATTATATTTTGGCCCAATATTTTAATATAATTATATAAATAAATTAATTTCTAATTAAATTATACTTTATCATAAAAATAATTATTTATTTTACTTCCACACCCATTATTATTATTATTTATATTTTGACCCCTAAACTTTTAATAATTATATTATTTTACAAAATTACGCATAATAATATATAATAAATTATATATTTTCCTAATTGTGATTAAATAATATTAGTATAAATTCTACAGAATAATTAAAAATCTAAATTGTTACAGGATGTGAGTGAAATTTACTATTTGAATATATAAGGACAATTTTGAAATTTTTTACTTATAGTATATGCGTCAGTATGACATTATCATATTTTGTTAAACAAATTAACAGAAGATTAACAGTGAGAGAATGTTAATAATAGTTTCAAAAGTAAGGATGGTTTCTGTAACTATTGAAATTACAAATGAGGTCTCTGTAATTGTCAAAAATTTCAAGGGAGGTGAGTGTAATTTACCCAATATTTGATTACAATTTTTCTTTTTTAAATGTACAAGAGGCCCTACCGGATAGAGGGTCCCTGCGTGTCACGACCCAAACCCGGCCCTATGGGTTTAGTACCGTAACCGGCCAGTAATCCGAGATTACCAAAGGCCTCAAGCCAATACAATAAATAACTAGTGTCCATGGAGCTGTGGAAATCTGTATGTCAAAAACATTTTTCATACATTTATGCATTATATACAATCATTACAGACATTGAACTCAATCCCTTGATGAGACTAGTGGGGACACAAAAACACCCCAAGCCATGGCATGGCGTCTCGAACCTCGGACCAATCCCACGCTCCTAGCTTGAACCTACATATATATATAACATGAGCTAAAGCCCGATGAATAACATAAGCGTAAAGAGGTTATGAATGAATGTCCAAATGAAATCAATTCATTAATTCAAGATTTCAATCAATCACCATATGTGGTACATCCAATAGCCTATAAGTCCAAAAGGACCGGCCTTAATAGACCCAACAATGATGGCCAATCATTGTATGGTTCCACAAGGAAAGTGCTAAGGATGCCGAAATAGGACATACATTCATTCATAAATAATATCATTCAAAAGATAACCATTTTGAACATATCTTTACACATTACTAGTCAACCCTAAATAATCAATAGAACACACACTAAGTTTACATTGGAAAGGATGATAATTAAGTCTCTAAATTCCTCGGTGTGGTTCTATGTCTAAATCCTCATTAAGATGCTTTAAACTAGGCCTAAGAACGCCTAGGATGAGATGAGGATGCAAAATACGAAGGCACTTTTCAAAAATTAATAGGTGTCTCGCCCTTCCTTCGGCGAGTTTGCAAAATCAAAGGCTTCGCCGGCGAACAATCCTTCGCCGCTGATGAAACAAAAAAATCGATGCTCAATTTTTACGCGATGCTCGATGCTCGCCGAGCGAGCTTAAATCAAAGGGATGTTCGATTTTTACGCCGAGCCACCAATATCTCGCCGGCGTAGCTCGGAAACCTTGGTCACTCGGCGAGGAATTGAAGAAGCCAATCTGGAATTTCAGTTGCCTTCCAAGCTCAAACCAAGTGTTCCAACACTCAAAACTCGACCTCTTGGGCCCCAAATTCGGAATACATCCCAACTCAATAAATAACAAGTTTCAAAAGCCAATTTGAGAATTTAAGCCCCAAAGGTGAGTCTATTCAAACCATTTTCCAAGAACAATTCAAGAACACTTTGTAAACATGCAATGCATGAGTTTCAAACCAATTTCAATCTTTAAATCTTGCTCTAAAGAGCTCAATAGTTGACAAATGAGATGAAATCATGGACTATCATGTAAACATGGACATGCATGTATGATTCAAGCATGAATTCAACTCCAATTTCACTAATTCACTAATTCTAACTTAATTCACCATGGATGAACTAAAACCAAACTCAATTCCACAATTTGGCATGAAAGATGCAAGAGACAACATAACTCAACAATTGAATGGTTGTAGTTCTTACCTAAGTCCCAATTCAAGATGAACAAGCTCAAATATGCAATACACACTTCAACCTTCAAGCAATTTCCAAGTAGCTCTAGCCAATTCAACCAAGAATGGATTCAATTCTCTCTCCCTCTCACTCTCACCATGTTTGGTCGGCTAAGAGTAAGGAAAGAAGGCTGATCAAATGTTTGTTTGAAGTGTATAGGCTCAATGGTGGTATTAAACTAATGTCCACTATAGGTGGCAATTCGGTAATTAAGTCAAAGTTCTCAATCAACTCGATTTAATCTAATTTAATCATTCCTAATCAATTTTCAGATAAAAATACCATAAAATCACAAATATTATCGATTCCAATACTTCAAAGCGGTTTCTAATTATAAGGCCTTCAATTAGCAATTTAAACATACAATGTAACAGATAATCACACAATCAAACAGATGCAATATGCAATTCAATAGACAAACTTATTTTCATCATATAATTCTTGGTTATTCAGGTTATTACTGCCCTCCGCTGTTCTAACAGGCCGTAAGCGCATAGTTTCACCAATTTTTTTTTTCTCTCAATGTTTTTTTAAACTCTAAAATATAAAAATAAAAAATAAAAAATTTAAGAATTAAACCTAAACTCTAAACCCTAAACCTAAAATAAAAAAAATAAATTTTAAAAATTAAACTCTAAATCCTAAACCCTAAAATAAAAAAATAAATAAATTTTAAGAATTAAACCCTAAACCCTAAAATAAAAAAAATTAAAATTAAACCTAAACTCTAAAATAAAAATAAATAAATAAAAATTAAACCTAAACCCTAAAATAAAAAATAAATAACTTTTAAGAATTAAACCCTAAATCCTAAACCCTAAAATAAGAAAAAAAATAAATTTTAAAAATTAAACCCTAGCCCCTAAACCCTAAAATTAAAAATAAAAATAATTAAGAATTAAACCCTAAACCCTAAAATAAAAAAATTAAATTTTATCCCTAAACCCTAAAATAAAAAAAAATTAAATTTTAAAAATTAAATCCTAAACCCTAAAATAAAAAACATAAATTTAAAAAAAAAATAAAATATGAATCAGGCTGCTTACTAAGACAAGAAGAATAGCGGTGACCCGCACAAAGAAGGACCCCCCCCCTGCCCTATAATTCACTTTGAATTATGAAAATGTCAGAGTTGACCTGGAGCCATAACCTAAATAATAACTGTAGTAAATCATCATAATCACAATAAATTATAACTAAAGTCCATGAAAATTTGTAACTCATACATCATATATATATATATATATATTTTAAGTATGTATTATAAAAGTTCCCAATTTGCAATCAGTCGAACCTAAATCAGTCGAACCTAAAATTACCTCATTGCTCCAAAAATTTTGACATGACTTTACTTGTTTCAAATAACTACAAATCATCAGGTCTCAACTTTGAATTGTACTACAATTGCCATGCCCTATGAACCAGACATATACACAGAGAGCACCGACACTTTTTTTTTATGAATATATAATAAAATATATTTATGTGGGAAATTCTATAATAAGAGAAGGGTTTCATATGTCCTCAGTTATGATATCTTTAATTATATCATACTATATTTTATTGTGATATTGATTTTTATATCTCATCTCTCCATACTTCTCCAAATACTTTTTGTAGGTTTCAATCGGACGTATATTGATGATTCGAATCATTAATTTTGTAGGTCTCGTAATAAAGATTATTCATTAAAAAAATAACTTCATCAAAAAATTATAAATAAAAAAATAAATCACATTTTATTTTATAAAATAAATGATAATATAATTAAATTTAAATCATTTAGTTTATAAATAAAATACGATTTATTTTTATATTTATAATTATCCGATAAAATTAGGACTGTGTTAGTGCAGCTTTGAAAACTTAATTTCACCCATCTATTCACATGAATTGTTTGGATGGAGTTTTAGAATTGTAATTCCATTACACATTTCAAAATATATTTATCTTTCATGTTTGGCTACTCTCTCTTTCATGTTCTCCATTTTGAAAAGTAGAGGATTTTTGAATTTTGGGTATACACGGTCATCCTCTCAGACGTCTGGCCGGTTGACCGGAATAATGTTTGGGTTTTTTTTTTTTTTTTTTGCACTTGTTATTTTTATATTTTAAATAAACAATATTTTGAGATTTTTTAAAAAAAATTTTATGAGTTTTAAATAGAATTTTGGATTGTGTGTTTGGTTATGATTTGTAAATTTTTGAATCAAATATCATATGCTACATTACTCAATTCAAAACTCTTTTTAAAACTCATAACTAAATAAATTTTTCACACTCAGATCATAATTCCAAAACTCAAAAACTCAAAATATAACTCTATTCTTAAATCATAATTTTAAAATTTTACCAAATGTAACCTAAGTTTTTTTATTGATGAAAAATTATTAACTGGTTAAGTGGGCAGCGAAAATAACCCCAATACTACTATGTCATTATTTTCAATCAATCAACACCAAATCGTGAACTCGGCTCTCTCTGTCTCCACCATTCACAATACCAAATCATGCACTGATCAAAGAAGTACGTAACTTAAGGAGCATTCCAACGAACAAAGATCCCCTCTTTGACTCGCCTACGTGATTCCTTAGCTGATGGGTCATTGGGTTAATTTTTAGATCGAATCGTTTACATTTTAAAATTTATTATGTATATTATATTTGTAAAAAATTAAGTTGATTAGATATAAAAAATCACATAAATTAAAAGTTTTATTAAACAATAAAACTATTTATTAATTTTTTTTTAATAAATAGTTTTTAGTTCTTTCAATATTTGATCAATTTGATTTTTTTATAAATATGATGTAGACGACAAATTCTAAAATGTAAACGATTCGATTCATTAAAATTAGACTAAAAAATAAACCTAATGACCTATCAAATAGAAAATCAAGTAGGAGGAGGAGAGCCAAGGATGGATCCTTACTCCATTCCAACTACACAAGGTTGGGAAATCTATGGACGGAACGTTCCCATTTCAACGATGTCACTTTGGAACTTGGGGAAACTTGGGGGACAATAATAAATGCCGTCCTAACTCTGTTCCTTATATTATGCCAATGAATATGATCTTGCTTTTCTGTTATTATATAATATTTCATTCGTTGTTTTATTCTAGTAAATACTATAAAGAAAATAATTTAGGGCACCACTCTATAAACTTAAATTTTAATTTTGTTTAATCAAAGGTTCAGACATTAAAATATTTTATTCAAAAAGACTAGCTTAGGCAAAATATCCTTACATATCATATGTGTAGTTTCATCAAGAGCTGTGCAAAATATCACATAATTTATTAAAATTGTACTGATCCACATCAATCCACACCGCTATATCCACTAACTGTGAATTAAGCTTTAAAATTTATAAACCGCCTTCGAAACCAAACTTCTTCGCTCCACTATAATTAATACATAAATATTTTTTAATTTCTAATGAAATATCAGAATAAAAATGAATGTAAGAGATTTAATATGTGAAATTTGTTATATATATGAAACATATTAAGTAAAATTAGTTTGTGTTATATATATGAAAAATATTATACAAATTAATATTATATATTATGCAAATGTTTGATAATTGGTTAGAATATTCCTCAATCCGCCAATCTGCTTAAAATCGTCCAAACCTCAATTTGTCAATCCGCTAATCCGCCATTCAATTTATAATTTTACTTGTAAACTGCCCGAATCGCACCGTGCATACCCTATTACCATCACACACAATTACACTTTTTGTCACTCTTCCTCTCCAAACCCTAACCTTCTCTCTCTGCTTCTCCGCCGCTACTCCTCCGCCATCCTCTGTCGATGCTCCCTCCGCCCTTTTCCGTAGATGCTCCTTGTCATTGTGGTAGGAAACCAATTATATTAGGAAGTCTACTTCTTTTCAATTACTATCTAATCAATTTAGGAAGTGTAATTTTATTAGGAAGTCTATGTTATTTTTCTTATATATGGATGCTTATTGTAATGATTTTGAGGGAAAGATTTAAAAATATTAAGAGTTTAAGTGGCTAATCCCTAATTCAAAGAATTGTTGGTGACTGATCCCCAATCAAATGATCAAATTCAGGGTGTAGGGCCCTATCATCTAGTATTAGAGCATTCGATCTTTGAACTTCCATCTCTTCTTACTCTGTCATTCATCATCATCAACATGACTGTTAAGGAACTCGAAGAATAAGTTGCTGCTCTTACTACTAGGACGGACGTGATGTCTACTAATATGCAAGAGTTGATACGTGATAGACAAACCAATAATACCATTCTTCAAAATATCCAAGCGCTGTTGCATGATAGGTAATGTAAAGCTCTCATTTCCCAACCTGGCATCAATCTTAATCCACCTATACAACGTGATGACGACGATCGGCGTGCTGGTCCAAATTTTCAAGGTCGAAATCTCCGAATTGATTTTCCAAAATTTAATAATACTGATCCTGAAAGGTGGTTATTTCAGGTTGAACAATATCAAGAACTTAATGGTGTTTTAAACGCACAGATGGTTCCTTTGGCTGCAGTGTACCTTCAAGGCAATGTTATTTCTTGGTATCGCTGGATTAAATAGTCCTTTGGGGTTTTGACTTGGCAGCAATTTTCTCGAGCCATATGCACTCATTTTGGTTCTCGACAACACATTGATCCTTATAGTTCATTAGCCAAACTGTCTCAGATTAGCATTGTTCGTGAATTTATTACAAAGTTTAAGCGACTAGCTAATATGGTTCTAGGTTTGCTTGAGTCGCATCAAATTAGTATTTTTCTTTCTGGAATTCATGCTGACATAAGGGCTGGTGTTCGTTTGCTTCATCCAATGAGTCTAACCAAGACCTTTGAATTAGCACTTGGCCAAGAGGATGCAATTATAGCAACCATCACACATAATATGACCAAGATTATTTCTCGTCCATCTTCTTCACGGCCTTCTAACATATCTTATGTATCTAATCCTATTAACTAATTGCCATCCTTACCTACTGGTGTTAAATGTTTGTCATGAACTGAACAGAAGGAACAATGTGAGAAGGGTCTTTGTTTTAATTGCGATGAGATTTATAAGCCTGGTCATCGATGCCAAAGCCACAATTATCTCTCTTGGAAGGTGAACCAGAGGTCAAAGTTGAGGACTTTGAATTTGAAACCATAGTTGGTAGTATCCCAGAACCCCCAATTTTTGAAATTTTGTTACATGCTCTTATGGAGTCAACTCGACCTGAAACTATGCGTATCAGCGACACTCTAAAAAATCAACCTATTACAGTCCTCATCGACTATGGTTCCACACATAATTTTGTCTATCATTCTATTGCTAAACAGTGTGGTTATTCTATTCAAATGGACAAGTCTTTACGAGTCATGGTGGCTAATAGTGGAATTTTAAATAACTTGGGTAAGTGTTTTGATGTTCAACTTAATTTACAATAGTTTCCACTGAAATTTTTTTTGTGTGGCTATTAGTGGTTGTGAGGTGGCTTTGAGAGTACAATGGTTACGATCATTAGGGTTAATTGCTTGGGATTTTCGCAATTTAACCATGAAATTTCAAGTCGTTGATCAAGAGTTCGCTTTGGTTGGCGATGGTTCTCCTACCGTCATGCTTACGGATAATGGCCTGGTACATCGTCTTTTATAGCGTGAGCGCCACAGGGTCTTTTACAATTAAATTCTAATTTTCTGCTACCTCCAACTATACCTTCAAAAGTTTCTGTTGACGTTGCAGCTATTCTTTCTCAATTTTCGGATATTTTTGGTACACCCACAATTCTTCCACCTGTCAGGTCTCATGATCATCATATTCCCCTTGTACCTAGGTCTTCACTGATGAATGTGCGTCCTTACCACTATTCTCACTTCCAAAAAGTTGAAATCAAAAAAGTTGTTCAGGAGTTACGAGAGGCTGGCCTTATTCGTTATAGCTCAAGTCCATATTCGTCTCTAGTTTTCTTGGTTCACAAAAAAGATAGTTCCTGGCGTATGTGTGTTGATTATTGTGCACTTAATAAAATTACAATCAAAGATCGCGTCCCTATTCTAGTGGTAGAAGAGCGCTACTTGATGAGTTACATGGTGCGACTATATTTTCTAAGTTAGATCTTTATTTTGGATATCATCAAATTCGGGTGCAAGAACTAGATATTCCCAAGACAGCGTTTCCCACACAAAATGGCCATTATGAATTTTTAGTCATGCCATTCGGCCTTTCTAATGCTCCTGTTATGTTCCAAAGTTTAATGAACGATCTCTTTCGTTCTTACTTACGTAAGTTTGTGCTTATTTTCTTCGATAATATTGTGGTGTACAATGCTTCCTGTTACCTAAAAGGGGAGTGAATTAGGTTTTTACAATTAAAAATTAATAATACCCTAATAAAAATTATGACTAGCACAATAGATAAATATAGTTAATGAAATAAAAAATAATTAAAACAAGTGTTCTAACAATTATGTCAGTTAATGATTTTAGTACAGTGAAAATGTGAAATATAACTACAGCAATTTAAATAAAATAAAGAGATAAGAGAGAGAGTGACAAACAAATTTATAGTAGTTCGGTTTCAACTCGGCCTACGTCTACTCCTCAAGCTTCACTTGAGATTTTCCACTATGCTCTAGCTTCACGGGGGTGCTAGCAACCTCTTTACAAATTGAGCAATCCTCCACGGATTTTATACAAACTTTCTAAGTCAAGAACACTGAGTGTACTACACTTTTACAAGGTTGAAAAGAAGGTGTTTTGCTTTCACAGAAAGCTACAAGAATTATCTCTCAAAGATAGATATAAAAATGAAGCTCTGGTTTTTCTGTAAACCTCACACAAGAAAGATGGGCTTAAAGCTATACGTCTCAGTGTATAATTTCTGAAAGAGGATATAAACAACAATTGAAGAACATTCCTTAGAGAATTTTTCAGAGAATAGATGTGAGTGATTATAGATCAAAGAATATTTTCTGTTTTTTTTGTCACTTGTTTACATTAGAGGCTTTGGTATATATAATGAAACTTATAGCCGTTTATAACCGTTGTATTCATTTGAATTTATAGCCATTTATAGCCGTTGTACTCCATTATTACTAATTTGAATACCTTCTACTCCATCATTACAAATTAGAATATCTTCCACTTGAACCTTTTGAACCTTTTGAACTGCTACTGTGCTGGGCTATTTGAACTTCTGTTTTGGGCTGTTTGAACTCCTAATTTAATCAAATATTAAATACATTCTAACAGCATTTAGGATAAAGGTTTAGGTGAAAAATAATGGGACAAAATAAATTTTGATTCTATTTTTCTCTTTCAAATAAATCATCAAAATAAATTTTGATTCTATCTTTCTCTTGCAAATAAATTAAAAATATAATTAAATAAATCATCAAAATAAATAAGTCTAACAATCTACCCATTTTTTATGATTGCACACAATGATGTTTTGATTTGATTTTGGAGTAAGAAAAGCTTCCCCTCAAGTCATGCTTCCTGAATTCATTTCTAAATACATATGTTAGTACAAGGGTAATAAATAAGCTTTAATTAGAGACATGATATGAGACTAAGATATCAAACTATAAATACATAATTATCATATTAGTTCTCAAATAATACCATAATTTGAAAATAAAACCATAATATATAATATCATAAATAATGTCATAATACATAACATCATATCATTTCTCCCCCTGTGACATTATCAAAAGGAATCATAAGTCACAATCTGGAGTAGGAGGAGGAAAATGATAGTGATAAATGGCATCAAAAAAATAGATAATCAATATATATAGATATATATATATTACATAGCTATACAATATATATACATATATGCATACACATACAACTCTCTCGCGTCTCTCTCATTTTTCGCAAAACGCAGTTGCCATGCAGGCTGGCTTTTGCTTAATTGGCCGACAAAAGCAACTCTCCTCGATTGTCGCTCGCCTTGGCTATCTCTCCCTCCTTGTCTTCTTCTCTTCAGCCTCTTCTCTTTAGCCTTCTTCTTAATCACACTAGCCTGCTTCTTCTTCTTCACCTCACTCTCTTCTATCTCTTCATTATCACTCTCTTCGATCTTCTTCTTCATCGAGAGACAAAATAAAGAGACTGAGCAGAGCAGAAAGGTTTCCAAAAATGACCCTCCTTTCGAGTACATCTGTCTCTCCTACTACATGGCCTCGTCCTGTCCCCTTACTCTCTTTCCGGACTTGAATGACCCCTCAAGTGCTGCTGGGTCGAGTGCCCCGGCGCCTACTCTTCCCAACCTTCCTATGATGTCGATTGAGCAAATAATGGCAACGCAATCAGATATTGAAGCCAATCATTTCACATTGACGTCCTGATGGAGACGGTGACTGCAGTTACAAAATTGGCGCATTGACTGCAGAACAAAACGAGTGAGCTCCACCAGGTCAACGCCCAACTCTCTCTGCTCCAGCGCATGTATATGGATGCGCGTGCAGAAATAGGTGCACTGAAGGCCGAAAATAAATAGTTTAAACGGAAGACCACCTCTATGGCCCGATTTAGAGCAACGTCGTTCTTGGCCTTTGATAGTCAGCGGGGAGTCGTCGCTCTCGATGAAAGCACGGGAATAGGGGTGTCAAGGGTCACCCAATGTGATAAAAAAAAGAAGAAAACAATGGAAGAGGCGAGTAAGTAAGATCGGCGTATGATCGGAAAAAATAAAGGGTGTTGTTTTTTTTTAATGTAAATATTGTTATTTTAAGTTTGTTTTTGTTTTCTTCATTTCGATTTTTGTTTTTATGTATATATATATATATATTTTTAAGCACGGAAGATGAAATTAAAGTGCAGAAAATAAAAATTAAGCCTAATGGTAAAACAAAAAAAAATAATGGAAAAGAAAAAAAAATAATGAGAAGAAAAGAAAAAAATAAATAAAATAAATAAATAAAGGAAATGAAGCTTATTAGTGAAACGGGAAAAAAATAAATAATAAGAATAAAAATAAACGAAATTAAGCCTAATAGCAAAAATAAAAAATCAATGTATGCAAAATTAAATTAAGCTCAAGATGCAAAACAAAAATACATAGTTGTGAATAGCAAATTGTTAAGGATAATAAATGTATGAAAGACTTGAGAGCATTCAACTGATATAAATGTTTCCATATCAATGTCGCAATACACATATATCATTTTAACAAAAATTCAAGTTTCACAGTCATAACAAAACTTTTTAAGTAGAAATTAACATTCCAAGCTCACCACGAATAAAATTGAAGCGATCCTCGCTTAGGAGTTCTGTGAAAATATCCACCAATTGTTTGTCAGTGTTTATGAATTCAAGTACAATATTCCCTTTTTGAACATGATCTCTTAAAAAATGATGTCGAATTTCAATATGCTTTGTTCGTGAGTGTTAAACCGGATTTTTACTTAAATTGATGGCACTAGTATTATCACATTTAATAGGGATATGATCATAATGCAAATCAAAGTCCTCCAATTGTTGTTTTATCCAAAGTATTTGGGCACAACAACTTCCGGAAGCTATATATTTAGCTTCGACCGTTGATAAAGCAACATAATTTTTCTTTTTGCTAAACCAAGATACTAATGAGCTACCAAGAAAGTGACAAGTGCCACTGGTGCTTTTTCTATCAAGTTTGCATCCGGCAAAGTCGGCATTCGAGTAACTAATTAAATCAAATGCAACACCTCTAGGATAAAATAGTCCCAAATTTTGAGTGCCAACAAGATATCTAAAAATTCTTTTAACAACACTGAGATGTGATTCCTTAGGATTTGATTGATATTTAGCACACATACAAACAGTAAACATAATATCGGGTCTACTTGCAGTTAAATAAAGAAGTGAGCCGATCATACATCGATATTTTGTTTGATCAATGGACTTACCTTTTTCATCATTGTCTAACTTAACGGATGTACTCATAGGTGTTCCAACTATTTTTGAGTCATACATACCAAACTTTTTGAGTAGTTCTTTTGTGTACTTAGCTTAGTTGATAAAAATTCCTTTCTTACATTGTTTGATTTGAAGCCTAAGGAAATAATTTAGCCCTCCCATCATGCTCATCTCAAACTCACCTTGCATGCACTTAGCAAATTCCTTTCACAAAGTTTCATTAGTAGCACCAAATATAATGTCATCCACATATATTTGCACAATAAGTAAATCATCATTTTTAGTTTTAACAAAAAGTGTTGTGTCAATTGTTCCTCTAGAAAAATTATTTTCAATCAAAAATTTACTTAATCATTCATACCATGCACGAGGTGCGTATTTCAAACTATATAAAGCTTTTGATAGTTTAAAAACATGATTTGGAAAAGTATGATCTTCAAAACCTGGGGGTTGTTTAACATAAACTTCCTCATTTATAAAACCATTAAGAAAGACACTTTTTACATCCATTTGATAAAGTTTGAAATCTCTAAAACATGCAAATGCAAGTAACATGCGAATGACTTCTAATTTAGTAACCGGAGCAAAGCTTTTATCGAAATCAATACATTCTTCTTGATTGTATCCTTGTACAACAAGTCTAGCCTTGTTTCTTATAATTGTGCCGGATTCATCAAGCTTGTTTCGAAAGATCCATTTGGTACTGATAATGGTATGATCTTTAGGTTCTAGCACAAGTTCCCATACTTTGTTTCTCTCAAATTGGTTAAGCGCTTCATGCATAGCTATCATCCAATGTTCATTGAATTCGGCTTCTTGAAAGTTTTTAGGCTCAATCTATGAGAGAAAAGCCAAGTTACTACAAATATTTCTAAGTGAAGAATGAGTTTCAATACTTTTTGTAGGGTCACCTCGGATTAAATCCTTAGGGTAATTATAAACAAACTTCCATTCTCTTATCAAATCATCATTGTTTCCTCCTTCTTCTTGAGGTGGGAGAATAGGTTGTTCAATCTCTTTGTTCAATTTACATGGTTGGTTCTCTTCTTTATAGATACTTGAATCTTCCACATTTGGTTCCAAATCTATATTATCACTAACAATTTGCTTTTGAGCAGAGATGTTAGTTTCATCAAATGCCACATGTATAGATTCTTCCACAACAAGAGTTCTTTTATTAAAAACACAATAAGCTTTGCTAGTTAAGGAATAGCCAAGAAAAATTGATTCATCAGATTTTGAATCAAATTTACCTAAGTTATTTTTGCCATTATTATGCACAAAACATTTACAACAAAAAACATGCAAGTGACTAATGTTGGGCTTTCTATCATGCCAAAGTTCATAAGGAGTCTTTTTGAGAATATGTCTAATTAATGCATGATTTAAAATATAGCATGCGGTGTGAACGGCTTCGGCCCAAAAATATTTAGGAAGATTATTTTCGCAAAGCGTTGTTTTACTCATCTCTTCTAAAGTTCTGTTCTTCCTTTCTATAACACCATTTTGTTGAGGGGTTCTAGGTGCTGAAAAATTATGTCCAATACAATGCTCATAACAAAACAATTCAAATTTCTCATATTCAAGTTCTCTACCATGGTCAGTTCGAATATTAGTAATAAGAAAGCCATTTTCATTTTGAATTCTACGACAGAGTTTTGTGAAAGAAGAAAAGGTTTCATCTTTGTGTGCTAAAAACATAACCCATGTAAATCTTGAATAATCATCAATAATAACAAGACAATAACGTTTACCACCTAGACTAGATGTCCTTGAGGGAAAATAAATCCATATGCAGTAGTTGTAAAGGTCTAGTTATGGAAATATGAGATTTTGATTTAAATGATATTTTAATTTGTTTTCCTTGTTGACAAGCACTACAAAAATGATCTTTTTCAAATTTAATTTTTGAAAGTCCAATGACCAAATCCTTTCTCAAAAGTTTAGCAATTAAATCCATATGAGCATGACCAAGTCTTCTATGCCATAACCAACTATTTTCATTACTAACATATAAACATTTAACATCACTAGCATAGAGATCATTAAGATGAAAAACATAGACATTATCATGGCGATTACCAACGAATAAAGCTTTATGATCATTTGTGCTTTCAATTGTGCAATGTGATTTATCAAAAATAACTCGATTACCTTTATCACATAATTGACTAATACTAAGTAGGTTATGCTTAAGTCCATCAACAAGTAAAACATTTTCAATAGAAGGGTTAGGAGAAATACCGATGCTACCAATACCGATGATTTTTCCTTTCTTGTTGTCTCTAAAAGTAACTAATCCTCCATCTTTCGATGATAGTTTAGTAAAGAATGATTTATCTCCGGTCATGTGTCTGGAACATCCACTATCAAGGTACTACTTTCCTTCTTTAGCTTTGGACTTAAAACAAACCTACAAGATGACAATCAAGTGTTGGTTTTTGGTACCCATAGTTTCTTGGGTCCTTCTTGGTTAGTTTTGTTAAATCCCTTAACAATCCAAATCTTTTTAATTCCCATGTTTATATTATTTTTGAATGGACAAGAAGATATATAATGGCCTTTGTTTCTACAATAATGACAAGTAATATGAGGGTGAGTCATGAGAGGTGCCTTTTCAAAAATTGTATTAAGATTCTTTCGTTTTTTAATAAGGTCATATCAAATGCTTGGCTTATTGAAAACACATTTTTGATTTCCAAGAAGGATGTTAAGTTTATCTCTACCTTTCACAAAATTTTCAAGTGTTTTTGTTAAATCATCAACATTGTTTTGTAAAGCAGTTTTCTCATTAAAGATGGTATCAAAATCATTTTTCAAAACAATTTTTTCTTTCTTTAATTCTTCTACATTAATAGATAAAGATGCAACAGATTTCTTCAACACATAATTTTTGGCACAAACTTTTCTAAATTCATCTTGTAGTTCATGGAATGCATTTTCAAGTTCTTCATAAAGAGTAATTACCTCATCTTGAGTAGAATCTTCATCTTCAAGAGCCATGAGACATAAGTTGACTACTTGATTTTCAATTTCATCACTTGAGCTTTCATCTTCACCTTCTTCCCAAGGTGCTACCACGGCCTTTTTGTTTCTTTTGTAGTCTTTTCTATGATTCTTCAATTTAGGACAATCCATCTTCATATGTCTAGGATTTTTGCACTTATAGCAAATTATAGGCTCTTTCTTGTTATCTTTATTGTACTCTTTCTTGAAAGGTCTTCTTCCTCCATAATTATTTTTCTTGAAGTGCTTTTTGAGATTTCTACCAAACATGGCATAGTTTTCATCTTCACTGGAGTTTTCATGTTCTTCTTCATTTGATGAGGCTTTGAATGCAATTTCACTTTTCTTTTTGTTTTCAACATCCTCATGTCCTTTCATGGTGATCTCATGAGTCATAAGGGAACCCATAAGCTTATCCAATCCAAGTGTGGAGAGATTTTTGGCTTCTATAATGGTCGTGACCTTTGCTTCCTAATTCTTTGGTAAACACCTAATAATTTTTTTTACCAACTCACTGTTAGTATAAGTTTTGCTAAGAGATTTCAAAGAGTTTACAATTTCAGTAAATCTAGTAAACATACTTTAAATAGATTCTTCAGAGTTCATTTTAAACAATTCATAACTATGAACAAGCATATCAATACGAGATTTTTTCACTTGGTTTGTACCTTCATACGTTACCTCAAGTTTGTCCCAAATTTCTTTTGCCGAATCACAACTTGAAATTCTATTATACTCCTTAGAGTCTAATCCACAAACAAGGATGCGTTTGGCTTTAGTATTAGCTTACAATAATTTATGATCTCTCTCATCACATTCATCTTCAGTTTTAGGCACACTAATATTGTCTACTTATTTGGTAGGAATTTTTAGACCTTTGGTGACAATAATCCACATGGCATAATCAGTGGCTTGTAGGTATATGGTCATCTTATCCTTCCAATGACTATAGTTGTTTCCGTCAAACAATAGTGGCCTATTTGTGGCTTGTCCTTCAGCTAAGGTTACCATGGATCAAAACTCCTAGATGGTTAAATCTAAAATAAGAGTCTAGGCTCTGATACCAATTGTTACCCAAAAAACAACCTAAGAGGGGGGGTGAATTAGGTTTTAACAATTAAAAATTAATAATACCCTAATAAAAATTATGACTAGCACAATAGATAAATATAACTAATGAAATAAAAATAATTAAAACAAGTATTCTAACAACTATGTCAGTTAATGATTTTAGCACAGTAAAAATATGAAATATAACTACAGCAATTTAAATAAAATAAAGAGATAAGGGAGAGAGAGACAAATAAATTTATAGTAGTTCGGTTTCAACTCGGCTTACGTCTACTTCTCAAGCTTCACTTGAGATTTTTCACTATGCTATAACTTCACGGGGGTGCTAGCAACCTCTTTACAAATTGAGCAATCCTCCACGGATTTTACACAAACTTTCTAAGTCAAGAACACTGAGTGTACTACACTCTTACATACTACACTCTTACAAGGTTGAAAAGAAGGCGTTTTTGCTTTCACAGAAAGCTACAAGAATTATCTCCTAAAGATAGATATAAAAATGAAGCTTTGGTTTTTCTGTAAACCTCACACAAGAAAGATGGGCTTAAAGCTATACGTCTCAGTGTATAATTTCTGAAAGAGGATGTAAACAAAAATTGAAGAACACTCCTTAGAGAATTTTTCAGAAAATAGATGTGAGTAATTATAGATCAAAGAATATTTTCTGGTTTTTTTATCACTTGTTTACATTAGAGGCTTTGGTATATATAATGAAACTTATAGCCGTTGTAATCATTTGAATTTATAGCCGTTTATAGCCGTTGTATTCATTTGAATTTATAGCTGTTTATAGCCGTTGTATTCCATCATTACTAATTTGAATATCTTCCACTCCATCATTACAAATTTGAATATCTTCCACATGAACCTTTTGAACCTTTTGAATTGCTGCTGTGTTGGGCTGCTTGAACCTCTGTTTTGGGCTGTTTGAACTCATGATTTAATCAAATATTAAATACATTTTAACAACATTTAGGATAAAGGTTTAGGTGAAAAATAATGGGACAAAATAAATTTTGATTCTATTTTTCTCTTTCAAATAAATTATCAAAATAAATTTTGATTCTATCTTTCTCTTCCAAATAAATTAAAAACATAATTAAATAAATCATCAAAATAAATATGTCTAACACTTCCCTCTCAGAGCATATTCACCATTTATCTATCGTTTTTGGTGTTTTGCATGCTAATCACCTATTTGTGAAATCAAAATGCTCTTTTGCTCAAAGCTCAATTGGGTATCTTGGCCATATTATTTCAGCTCAAGATATGTCAGTTGACAGTGACAAAATTACTAGTGTTTCCAAGAGGCCTGTTCCATCCTCCATTAAGGGTCTTCGTGGGTTTCTTGGCTTAACTGGGTGTTACTGCAAATTTGTTAAAAACTATGGCAAAATCAGTACTAACAACAACTACTAAGTGTGATGCTTCGCGCAATGGTTTAGGCGATGTTCTCATGCAAGGAGGTTATCCTATTGCATATTTTTGCAAGACTCTTTCTGGTAAAAATTTGAATATCTCAATTTATAATAAAGAGATGCTTGTTATTGTTTGTGCGGTCCAAAAATGGTGTCTTTATTTATTAGGCCGTCATTTTAAAATTTATACGGATCATCGAAGTCTAAAATATTTTTTGGAACAACGAATTTCTTCCCTTGAACAACAAAAGTGGCTGTCTAAATTATTGGGCTATAATTATGAGATTATTTATTGCCTAGGACTTGACAACAAGGCTATCGATGTCTTATCTCATGTCCATGAGCCATCAAGTCTTCTTGCCTTATGTTCTCCTTTTTTTTTTTTTTTTCCTGGCATTGATGATATTATTTGTGAGTGCCACTTTGATGATTCAATGCATGCTATTATTAATGGTCTTCAACACTCTTCTTCGCCTAAGAAGCACTATTCTTATGTTGATGACATTCTTCACTATAAAGGTCGCATTGTGGTTGTTCCATCTTCTCCTTGGTGTTATAAGTTATTGCATGAGTTTCATGCAACCCCAACAGGAGGTCATTCTGGGTTCTTATGCACATACAAACGTCTACATCATAATTTTTATTGGCCTGGTATGAAAGGAGCAACAAAAAAAAATTATTGCCCAATGTGATGTCTGTCAACACAACAAGACATAAGCTATTTTGCCCCTAAACTTTTTAGCCCCTTGCCAATCCCTGATGATGTGTGGCTTGATTTATCAATGGACTTTATTGAGGGATTGTCATCTTCGTATCAGAAAACTACAATTTTAGTGGTTATGGATTGTAGCACCTGTATCCTTCAAAGCCTATGGGAAAGTGTATTCAAATCCTTTATTTTTTTTATTTTGAAAATCTTTGGTGTTGTTATGGGTTGGTTTTGGAGGAGTACAATTTGATTTAAACTTGTTGGGTTTGGTTGTTCCCACTTATTCTTGTCAAAAGTTCCTTGGAGACTTAGAAATTCTATTCTAGGGTCGACACTAGCCTTCCTAAGGGTCGACCCTTACCTGTTTGTGAAGTTTTTGGGAGTGTTGCTAAAAAATAGGGTAGACATCAGACTGGAGAGGGTCGACCCTCTTATGTCTGTGTGTTAGTTGCTGGAAGATAGGGTAGACTGGGAGAGGGTTGACCCCCTTATGTCTGTGTGTTAGTTGCTAGAAGATAGGGTAGACACCAGACTGGGAGAGGGTCAACCCTCTTATGTCTGTGTGTTGGTTGCTGAAAGATAGGGTTGACCCCATCCTGTCTAAGGGTCGATCCCTGCGTGTTTTTTTCAAATTTTTGAGGTCCGAATGGGCCCTATCTAAGGGGGTTTTTGGGCCTATTATTTTATTTGACTTTAGGGCTTTTCCTCACTACTATAAATAGGCCCAAACCATTTTTTCTCTCATGATTTTCCTTCCCTTTTTTCCTCTTAAACCGTGATTCCTCTCTTCTCCCTCTAAAACTCAACTTTTTTACTTAAATCTCTAAATCTACTCACATAGAGTGATCTTTTCACCTTGCTCCTTTGAGCTTAAGTGTAAAGCTTGTCAAGGGTTTCGTTTTGATCGAAGCAAAACATGGTTTCATCACCACTGACTTTTGAGCTCTCTCTCTTCTCTCTCATCTAAGCTTGAGGTAGGGATGTTCTATTCTTTAATATGAGTTTTAACCTTGATATGGGTCATTTTTGTATAAATGGTGAAGTTGGGAAGTTTGGGTGAAGTTAGAGTTTGGATTTGAATTTTTGAGAGAGGGGTTTTCCATTTTGGGCTCTATATATGTATGTGAGGCCTTGAAAATAGGGTTATTTTGTATGAATGGTGAAATTGAGTTTTGGGGGTTGATGTTTGAAAAATTGGGAGATTTGCCCTAATAAGAGTTAAATAAATTATTGGTATAAATAATGAAATTGTTATGAAGAATATGAAATTGGAAGAATGCACAAATGAGATGTGTAGTTGGATTCGATAAATCACTCATCTATGGAAAATATGATAAATTATCTGTTTGTTAGATTTATTTATCTATATAGAAATATCTACTTTGGGCTATTGGTGGAGGATAGCTATAATTGTTGTAGAAACTGATGTGGATTAGGTGAATTGAAACTAATCAATTGGATTATGTCATTGAATATGACGGTTGGATTAAACCATTGAATATGTGATTTGATTGGTCATTGTATATGACAATGTGTTTAAATACATTGTATATGTATCTTTGTTTGGGAGGAGATAGGGGATGGACTCCATTGATAATTAAGTTGGCCGGAGTGTCCATGGTGAAAGTCCCGAAATCTTATATATTTATGGGTGTCGGTTCCCTCGAACGTGGTTCCGTAAAATGGCAAGACATAGAAGTGTTGGATTTGATAAATGTATTGAATTGTGAACCATTGAGTTGTAGTCTCATATTGGTTGCTTGGTAATAATGAATTTGGTTAATTGATTTACCCGAAATGGTAGAATGGAAATGAATTGAGATATTGGTTATCTATACTGAATGACCTTGAAAAGAATAGGTGTTGGTTAAGAACGTTGAACATTTATCTGATGCTCTTATTTTAGTTAATTCTCATATATGGTTTAGTATATCTCTACTGAGCTTTGGCTCACGCTACTTGGGAAACCATTTTTAGGCACAGGTGACATGCCACCTCCAAGGACATAGCTTGGAAGGTTTAGAAGCTAAAGGCTCTACTTTTGTGATTTCATTTTTGTGTTTATATGTCTTCTCTTAAACCGAGGGCTTTAATTGTAAAGAGTTTCGGATTCTCTCTTTTGTTGTAACCAAGTGATTACTTGGAAAGAAGTAAGCCCTTAGGGCATTTATTTTGTTGTTCTAAACTAAAGTTACATGCTATGGTTTCAAGATGGATATTTATGAAAGTGTAATGCATGTGATATCTTTTGTAATATTAACTCTGATGAATGAAAGTATAACATTTATATTATATCTCTAGACCTTATGAATGGTTGATTTGTATAATATTTTGAGGGCGTTACAACTTGGTATCAGAGCGTACTTAGTTTGAATACTTTGGGTACGTAGGAAGTGGTTAGTACCACAATGGGTTTGTCTCGCTTGTTAGAGACTTATGTATGATGTTATGTGCTTATATGATAACATGTTTATGTGACTATATGAGTATGTGATTTAGTTTCTAGGATATTGATCGGGTCTATGGGTTTCTCGGAGTCCTGTTGAAAAGGTACTTGATTACTGCCGTTTCTAACTAGAACTCTAGCAACGCCACGGGACAGTTATTATCCAGAAATGAAATTCATATGTGTTTATGTGATTATGTACTTATGTGGAGTGAATTACTGTTGTCCATTGTATTAGGACACGAGTGAGATAGCTTCGGCACATTTGTAAATGTGCTAATCTATTTGTTACCTTTATTAGGATGTCAGGATGAGGTCGTGGTGGTAGGTGTGGAAGGCCTAGAATGCATAAGATGCCTATACCGAATGAGATTCTGGCAGAGGAGGAAGGAGTGGGTCAGGCCAACGTGGCCAAGCCAGTAGGTCAATAGGCCATGGGTGCCTTAGCCCGTGAAATGGCCGGAGCATTGAGGGAATCTATGGATATTCTTAGGGCTAAGAATCAAGTCCAGACCCAAGTAGCTGAGGCAGGACCGTCTTTTCTGAAGAGAGAGTTCTTCCGGTCGAATCCAGATGAGTTTTTGGGTAACCCTAAGGAGCCATTGAAGGCTGATGAGTGGCTAGAACAGATGATGAAGACGTTTGAGATGCTCGGCATCAAAAACGGAGGTTTGAGGGTGACCCTGGCGTCCTTCCAGCTTAAAGGAGACACAAGTCAATGGTGGAAGTATGCGCGGGGGTGCATCGGAGGGACTTGGGAGGCTTTTGTTGAAGCTTTCTAGGATAAGTTCTTGCCTGTTACAGTGAGAGAGAAATTGAGGGATCAGTTCTCTCAGCTCAAACAGTTGAATACACCAGTGGCTGAGTTTGAGGCCACATTTACTAGCTTGTCTAGGTTTGCACCAGAGTTAATGGCGACTGAGAAATGCCGTTGTCTGGAGTTCAAGAAGAAACTATGGACCAGACTCATGTTCAGAGTTGCCGGGTCCATGATTAAGGATTATGGGCGCCTTGTGGAGGCTACAGCCCATCTTGAGACTATTATGTATACAGAGGAGGAGAGGATGAGGGGCTCTAAGAGGAGTCAGGATGGTCAGGGGGACAGTAAGAGACAGAGGGGTTCTAACCCTCAGCAGTTTCAGGGAGCGCATTCGAGATCTACCTTTCCAGTGCCGAGTTTAGATTCTGGGAGAGGTGGTTGAGGAGACATCACTTGTTACAAGTGTGGTCAGTTGGGCCACAAGTCTCCAACTTGCCCGCCGAGGGGAGGAGGACAGTGAGTAGCTTCATCTTCGGCCCGTTCTTAAGGCCAGAGTCAGGGTAGAGGCCAGCCACTCACTTGTTATCAGTGTGGGCAAGCATGGTACTTGAAGAGGTTTTGCCCATAGTTAGGTGGCACACCTGGTGCGTCTGGTTCGAGACAGACATAGAGTCACCAGCCAACTCAGTCGGTATAGGCCTTGAGGGCTAATCAGGGAGCTTCTTTAGCTCAGTCAATGCAGCAGTCTTATGCTCCGAGAGGTAAGCAGGTAGATCAGAGACCTACGGGGCACGTATATGCTGTTACTGTGCCAGATCTTATACCAGCTCCGTCTGTTGTGAGAGGTACCTTTTTGTTTTGCAACTCGGTTGCCAATGTGTTAATTGATACAGGTGCATCCCATTCCTTTTGTATCTTCTGCATTTGCATCAGTTTTGGGATTGGAGTTAGCACAGTTAGCATCTCATTTATGTGTTGTATTACTTGTTGGGGGTGAGATGATTTTGAAATAGGGGTGTCGAGGTTGTGACATAGAGGTTGCCGATCGACGGCTTCCTTTTTTTTTTTTTGTATTGATGTCCATGTCTGGTTTTGATGTCATTTTGGGTATGGACTAGCCATCGTCATACCGGGCTATTATAGATTGCTACTGCCAGAGGGTTACTGTATGTAGCTTGAGCTGCGATTGTTTTCATTTCTTGGGGAATCGGGTTGGTAGAGTCTTACCACCGTTGTATGATCCGCGAGAGCGAAGTGAACTTAGTTATCTTCTTACTAGCTTTTCGAGTAGTGAGTGTGATGAGGTTCGAGTTGAGTTGCCAAGAGTGGTTTGTGAGTACTCGAATGTTTTTCCTGAGGATCTTATTAGTTTACCACCTCATCAAGAGATTGAGTTCTCTATTGATTTAGTGCCTGGCACGGCACCGATTTCCATGGCACCGTATCGTTTTAGCCTAGCTGAGTTGAGTGAGTTAAAGATTCGGCTCCAAGAATTACTAGATAAGGGTTTTATGCGCCCTAGTACTTTGCTTTGGGGAGCATCGACCCTCTTTGCTAAGAAGAAAGATAGGGCCTTGAGACTTTGTATTGACTATCGAAAATTGAACCGGGTTACGGTTAAGAACAAGTACCCTATGCCTCGTATAGATGACCTGTTTGACCAGTTAAAAGGATCCCGTTGTTTCTCTAAGATAGATTTGAGATCGGGCTACCATCAGTCGAGAGTCAAGGAGGAGGATATTCCGAAGACGACATTCCGTACGCGGTATGGCCATTATGAGTTTCTAGTGATGCCTTTTAGGCTAACCAATGCACCGGCTGTGTTTATGGACTCGATAAACTGGATCTTCTAGGAGTTCTTAGATCGTTTTGTGGTCGTTTTCGTGGACGACATTCTGATTTACTCACCCTCTGAGGAGGAGCACGAGGAACACTTGTGAGTGGAGCTTGAGTTGCTTAGAGCTCATAAGCTATATGCCAAGTTTGGGAAATGCGAGTTCTGGCTAAGAGAAGTTAAGTTTTTAGGCCATGTGGTTTTCGAGGAAGGGGTGATTGTAGATTCATTCAAAATTGAGGTAGTGCAAGATTGGGCACAACCTAAGAATGTTTTCGAGATCCGTAGTTTCTTGTGGTTGGCCGGGTATTACCGTCGATTTGTAAAAGATTTCTCCAGACTAGCTTCGCCTTTGACTAGATTGACGCGAAAAGGGGTCAAATTTGTGTGGAGTGAGACTTGTGAAAAGTCATTCCAAGAACTTAAGGTTAGACTTACCATCGCTCCAGTCTTGGTTATTCCGGAGAGGGGTTTGGGCTATTTTGTGTATTGTGATGCCTCACGAGAGGGCTTGAGTTGTGTGTTGATGCAAGAGGGGAAAGTAATAGCCTATGGCTCATGGCAGTTGAAAACCCATGAAGGGAACTACCCTACCCACGATTTAGAACTAGCAGCTGTGATTTTTGCCTTAAAAATTTGGAGGCACTATCTATATGGTGACAGATTTAAGGTGTTTTCTGACTATAAGAGTTTGAAGTATTTGTTTACACAGAAGGACTTGAATTTGAGGCAGAGAAAGTGGATGGAGTTCATAGAAGATTATGATTTCGAGTTACATTACCATCCGGGAAAGGCCAATATTGTGGCCGATGCCCTAAGTAGGAAATCCATCAGTAGTGTAGCTTGTATAGCTATCCGGGAATGGGAGATGTTGGGTGCCCTTGGTGAATTTGACTTGCATTTGGGCGAGTCTATCGAGTCTGTAACCTTGTTTTCTGTAGTTGTACAACCTACACTTGTGAACCGATTGTTAGAGGCACAGAATGGTGACTCTGAGGTAGAATCCCTCTGGGAGAAGTTCTCTAGTGGGAAGGTAGAGAAGGGTTTGACTGTGTATCCCGACCTGAGTGTGAGATACCGTGACCGTTTGTTTATGACGGAGTCTTGCTGAGAGGAAGTACTCTGAGAGTTTCATCATTCACACCTTGCAGTGCATCCGGGAGGCACAAAGATGTATCATGATCTAAGTCGCTAGTTTTGGTGGCGAGGTATGAAGAAAGATGTGGCAGTGTTTATATCGAGGTGTCTTACTTGTCAGCAAGTGAAGGCCGAATATCAAAAGCCAGCGAGTTTGTTGCAACCCTTGCCTATAGCTGAGTGGAAGTGGGAGCATGTCACGATGGACTTTGTTGTGGGTTTACCAAGGACTCAACGGGGTAGTGATGCCATTTGGGTGGTAGTTGACCGGTTGACCAAGTCGGTGCATTTTATTCCTATGCGCGTGAGAGATTCGGTAGATTACCTTGCTGACTTGTGCATTCAGGACATAGTGAGGTTGCACGAGGTCCCAGTGACGATTGTCTCAAATAGAGACCCACATTTCACAGCTAGGTTGTGGCAGAGTTTGCAGAGTACCTTGGGCACTAAATTCACTTTTAGCATGGCTTACCATCCTCAGACTAACGGGCAGTCTGAGCCTACCATTCAGATCCTTGAGGATATGCTTAAGGGCTGTGTCCTTGATTTTAAGAGGTTGTGGGAGCGACACCTACCCTCAGTGGAGTTTGCCTACAATAACAGTTTCCAATCAAGTATTGGCATAGCACCGTTTGAGGCCTTATATGGCCGACCGTGTAGATCTCCAATGTGTTGGGCCGAGGTGGGTGATGCACCTTTATTAGGTCTAGAGTTGGTCTGGGAAATGACAAAGAAAGTGGCACTTATCCGTAAGAGGTTGGTTACAGCCCAGAGTCGCCAAAAAAGTTATGCCAACCATAAGAAGAGGGCTTTGTCATTTGAGGTGGGTGATCATGTCTTTCTGAAAATATCACCTAGACAGGGTTTAATGAGGTTTGGGAAGAGTGGGAAGTTGTCCCATCGATTTATTGTCCCTTTTGAGATCCTTGAGCGAATTGGGGAGGTTACATATCGTTTGGCGTTACCACCATAACTTTCCGGAGTGCATGACGCATTCCATATTAGTATGCTTCGGAAGTACAAACCGGATCCATCACATGTGTTGGATTGGACCAACTTAGAGGTAGATGAGGATGCCTTGCATGCGGAGAGACCGATTCAAGTCTTGGATAGACGGGACCAAGTTCTGCGAGGCAAGACAATTCCCTTGGTCAAAGTATTGTGGAAACATCACGGGGTTGATAAAGCAACTTGGGAGCATGAATTGGAAGTCCGAGAGAAATATCTTGACTTATTTGTTGATGTTTGAGTATAAGTGGAAATTTTAGTTTTGATTATGAACTATAAAAACACTGTATATGTTCTGGATTATGGAAGCATTATAAATGTTGAATATGTTTTGGAAATACAAGTTTAATTTGAACATTGTACATGTTGTTTGAGTTTGGAAATGCAAATATATCATAAACATTGAATATGTTTTAGAGATATGAGATATACGTATTGAAATTAGTTAAATTTCGGAAGATGCATATCGTAATATATGTTGATATGATATATTGTAGATTTGTTCTCTTGTGAGGAGATTGAATGGCTGGTGGGTGGGTCATGATGTTGTGAATTGAATTGTAATCATTTGAAAATTGGGCGATCATGGTTTTGAAACTTATACAAAAATTTCGATGACGAAATTTCCTAAGGTGGGGAGGTTGTAGCACCTGTATCCTTCAAAGCTTATGGGAAAGTGTATTCAAATCCTTTATTTATTTTTTTTATTTTGGAAATCTTTGGTGTTGTTATGGGTTGGTTTTGGAGGAGTACAATCCGATTTAAACTTGTTGGGGTTGGTTGTTCGTACTTATTCTTGTCAAAAGTTCCTTAGAGACTTAGAAATTCTATTCTAGGGTCGACACCAACCTTGTTAAGGGTCGACCCTTACCTATTGGTGAAGTTTTTGGGAGTGTTGCTGGAAAATAGGGTAGACACCAGACTGGAGAGGGTCGACCCTCTTATGTCTGTGTGTTAGTTACTGGAAGATAGGGTAGACTGGGAGAGGGTCGGCCTTCTTATGTCTGTGTGTTAGTTGCTGGAAGATAGGGTAGACACCAGACTAGGAGAGGGTCGACCCTCTTATGTCTGTGTGTTGGTTGCTGAAAGATAGGGTTGACCCCCTCCTGTCTAAGGGTCGACCCCTGTGTGTTTTTTTCAAATTTTTGAGGTCCGAATGACCTCTATCTAAGGGGGTTTTTGGGCCTATTATTTTATTTGACCTTAGGGCTTTTCCTCACTACTATAAATAGGCCTAAACCATTTTTTGTCTTATGATTTTCCTTCCATTTTTCTTCTTAAATCGTGATTCCTCTCTTCTCTCTCTAAAACTCAACTTTTTCACTTAAATCTCTAGATCTACTCACCTAGAGTGATCTTTTCACCTTGCTCCTTTGAGATTAAGTGTAAAGCTTGTCAAGGGCTTCGTTTTGATCGAAGCAAAACGTGGTTTCGTCACCACCGACTTTTGAGCTCTCTCTCTTCTCTCTCATCTAAGCTTAAGGTAGGGATGTTCTACTCTTTAATATGCGTTTTAACCTTGATATATGTCAGTTTTGTATAAATGGTGGAGTTGGGAAGTTTGGGTGAAGTTTGGGTTTGGATTTGAATTTTTGAGAGAGAGGTTTTCCATTTTGGGCACCATATATATATATATATATATGTGAGGCCTTAAAAATGGGGTTATTGTGTATGAATGGTGAAATTGAGTCTTGGGGGTTGATATTTAAAAAATGGGGAGATTTGCCCTAATAAGAGTTGAATAAATTATTGGTATAAATAATGAAATTGTTATGAAGAATATGAAATTAGAAGAATGCACAAATAAGATGTGTAGTTGGATTCGATAAATCACTCATCTATGAAAAATATAATAAATTATCTGTTTGTTAGATTTATTTATATGTTTAGAAATATCTGCTTTGGGCTATTGATGGAGGATAGCTATGATTATTGTAGAAACTGCATGTGGATTAGGTGCATTGAAACTAATCAATTGGATTATGTCATTGAATATGACGGTTGGATTAAACCATTGAATATGTGATTTGATTGGTCATTGTATATGATAACGTGTTTAAATATATTGTATATGTATCTTTGTTTGGAAGGAGATAGAGGATGTACTCCATTGTTTGGGAGGAGATAGAGGATGGACTCCATTGATAATTAAGTTGGCCGGAGTGTCCATGGTGAAAGTCCCGAAATCTTATATATTTATGGGTGCCGATTCCCTCGGACGTGGTTCCGTAAACTGGCAAGACATAGAAGTGTTGGATTTGATAAATGTATTGAATTGTAAACCATTGAGTTGTAGTCTCATATTGGTTACTTGGTAATAATGAATTTGGCTAATTGATTTACCTGAAATGGTGGAATGGAAATGAATTAAGATATTTGTTATCTATATTGAATGACCTTGAAAAGAATATGTTTTGGTTAAGAATGTTGAACATTTATCTGATGCTCATATTTTAGTTAATTCTCATATATGGTTTAGTATATCTCTACTGAGCTTTGGCTCATTCTACTTGGGAAACCATTTTCAGGTACATGTGACATGCCACCTCCAAGGACATAGCTTGGGAGGCTTAGAGGCTAAAGGCTCTACTTTTGTGATTTCATTTTTGTGTTTATATGTCTTCTTTTAAGCCGAGGGCTTTAATTGTAAAGAGTTTCTAATTCTCTCTTTTGTTGTAACCAAGTGATTACTTGGAAAGAAGTAAGCCCTTAGCGCATTTATTTTGTTGTTCTAAACTAGAGTTACATGCTATGGTTTCAAGATGGATATTTATGAAAGTGTAATGCATGTGATATCTTTTGTAATATTAAATCTGATAAATGAAAGTATAACATTTATATTATGCCTCTAAACCTTATGAATGGTTGATTTGTATAATATTTTGAGGGTGTTACATGGATCGCCTCTCCAAATATGCTCACTTTAGTGCTCTTTCTCATCCTTATTCCGCCACTATTGTTGCTGATGTTTTTATAAGAGATATTTTTCGCTTGCATGGCATGCCTTGTACAATTGTCAGTGACAGAAACCCCATATTTCTTAGTAATTTTTGGGAACCCTTCTTCACTTTGTAGGGTACACAATTATGTTGGAGTTCGGCTTATCACCCTCAATCTGATGGTCAGACTAAGGTTACTAACCTCACTTTAGAGTGTTATCTTCGATGTTTTGCTTGTCGAAAACCTCACAATTGGTCTCACCGGTTGCCTTGGACTTATTGGTGGTACAATACCACTTATCATTCTGCTATTCAAATGACTCTGTTTGAGGCTATCTACAGTTGCCCTCCACCTTCAATTTCGGCTTATCTTCCTAATACAACTGTTGTTCATACAGTTACCTTGCTTTACGGGATCGCGATCGTACTTTGGAACTTTTAAAGGATCATCTGCAATCTGTTCAAGCTCGTATGAAATTCAATGCTGATGCCAATCGAACTGAACGTTGTTTTGCTGTGAATGATTAGGTTTTTTTGCAACTACAACCTTATCGCTAGTCTACAGCTACTTTGTAGCATTATTCCAAGCTTTCTCCCTACTTTTATGGACCTTTTCGCATTATTGCGCAAGTTGGTTTTGTTGCTTACAAGTTGGATCTTCCAGAAGGGTGTCGCATACATCCCGTTTTCATGTATTCGCCTTGAAGTATAAGTTGGGAGCAAATATTACTTTCAACCCCTACTTACTTTCTCTTGCTGATATTTTTGAATTGGTGCATAAGAAAATTTTAGATCACGGCATCTTCAAGCAGAACAATCAAACTGTCACACGTTGGCTCATTCAATGAAAGGGTCATTTGTTAATGAAGCTACTTGGGAAGACCACGCTATTTTTTGTGCTTATTATCCCAATTTTCTAGCTTGAGGACAAGCTATGATTCTATGGTGGTTGAATGTTAGGAAACCAATTATATTAGGAAGTCTACTTCTTTTCAATTACTATCTAATCAATTTAGGAAGTCTAATTATATTAGAAAGTCTATGTTATTTTTCTTATATAAGGATGCTTATTGTAATGCTTTTGATGAGGAGATATAATAATATTAAGAGTTTCAGTGACTAATCCCCAATCCAGAGGATTTTTTGTGGCTAATCCCTAATCAAAGGATCAAATTCAAGGTCTAGGGCCCTATCACATTGAACCAGAGCTCCATAGCTCCGCAGCTCCGTCGTTGTTGAACCAAATCGTGAGATCCGTAGCTCTGTCATCGTTGAACCAAAGCTTCGTTGTCTTGTGCCGCCGGTTTTAGGGGTTTGCCACGTCATCGTTATCAATGAACTCCGATGATGATGACGTAGAGAAGCCCACACTCAAATATGTGCAAGAAGATGGAGATGTACTCAGATCTGTCCACCTCACCCGCGTCTACGGCGTGTAGATCTAGTGTAACGGCCCCATCACGTATAATGATTAGTACTTGATTAATTAAGAGGATTTGAAATTTAATTACCGAGTATTATAATTTATTTGGGATTTATGAGAATTGTGAAATCTGACTCGTATATGATTTGATTGAAGGTTTATTTTGGAATTAGAAATTAAGGGTCCAAGTGGCTTAAAGAAGTGAAATTGAGAAGTTTAATCAATTAAATTTTAATTACGGACCCATTTAGGAGTTTAATGAAATATTCGATTCAGTTTAGTGAAATTGGGATTCGATTAATTAGGTCCTAATTGGAGTTGATTAAATTATGAAGATTGAGGATTGTGATTATTACGGATTAATTTAATTATGATGTGCCCTATTTGAATGTGTAAATTAATTGACGGAAATTTGGAGTCCGAACAGGAATTGAAGGCCTAAATGATTTGGGAAATCAAAATTGATGATGACAATAAGTTCGATTTATTATTTGGAGCCTTTTGGGAGTCTGATTAAAAATCTGATTTGTACCGATAAATGTAAATATAATTAATTGGACCATAATGGAAGTCAATTAGACTAATTAAATTATATGGGATTTGAGATTAGTTACAATTAACTAATTTTATGCTAATCAAAATTTATTAAGATTAAGTGGTGCCTAATTAAATTAATTCTAGACAAAATTTAATTATGGACTAAATTAGAATGGAAGGCATAAGTGGGGGTGGGTCTACTGAGCGTTGGTGTGTGTGTGTGCATGTGAAGGTTATGCTGGAGCTCTTGGAGTTGTGCACGTGTGTGTTGTGGTGTCATGAAACTAGTGTGTGTGTGTGTGTGTGTCATTTGAGAGTGTTTTGTGGTGATAGTGTATAGACTTCTTTTTAGAACCATTTTAGCACCCTTCGGTTAGAGTAAACCGAGAGAGAGAGAGAGAAAGGAAGTGAGTGAGGCATCTCAGTTTTGCTGAAGAATTGGAAGAACTCACCAATTCACCCTAAAGAAAGGAAGAAAAGAAAGTTTAAGGAAAATAAGAGATTGAGAGAGAGTTAAATCCTCTGGAACTTGTGGAAATGTTGAAGGAAATTCAAGAAAGGGGAATTGGAAGATTATCAAGAAATGATCAAATTAAAGATTGAAGGTAAGGATTTCAACTTTGATTTTGTAGGATTCATGTATTACACTTGAAATTAGTAATGAGTTGAGCTCAATTTCATATAATTTGGAATTAAATTAGGTTCATAGTTATGGAATAAATTAGAAATTAATTATTTTTGGGTTGATGTTGATCATCCTACATAAATTTTAGTCTCATTCCTACATGCATGAAATTTTAGAGGAATTAAAGAATAAATATGGACTTTGGCTTTAATTATTGACCCATACATGTTAGAGTAATTCAAAGATTAAATTATGATTTGCTTGGAATATATATATTTACATATATAATCAATAGTTTTGATCCTAATTGCATGCATGCAAATATTTCTTTAAAAGAGTTTGTAATTTTAATTTCATGATTTAAGGGGAATTAGTAAAATAATGAAGAATTGGAGCTAGATCAAGTTTATGAAGTTTAATTAGAAATTAATTATTTTGGATTTGATTTTCGAAGTTATAATTAAATCAAGCTCCGTAAATTATATGTAATTTTATTGTGCATTTGATTTTGGAAAAAAGGATTTTAGAATCATGAGTTCATGAGTTTTGATTTTATTATGAAAATTTAAGCACATTTTAGAACATCTATGATTATAAATTAAGTTTTTGGTTAGAAATTCAGTTAAGTTGAATTTCTAAGAAATTGATTTGTGTAATTCATAATTAAGTTGATTTTGTTATTAATAATAAAATTGGACCTATTTGTATTGCATACATCATAGATTTTGAAGGATTTGGATTAATTCAATCTCATATTTTGAAGAGAAAAATGAAATGTTTTACGAACATCAAGTTTATGGAAAATTAGAATTAATCCTAATGCTAAATAAAGCTTTGATTTTATAATTAGATTTTTAATCCATGCATGTAATGTAATTTAAGATTATGGAAACTAGTTGGAAAATTTATAAGAAGTTTCATGACTTCAATTTCATGATTTTGAATAAATGATTTAGCAATTTATGACTTTAATAAATGGTTCTCCATGTGGTATACTAAGGTACATGTTTTGAGGCTTTAAATACCAAATTTGAACTTTAATTGCAATTTTGAAATTTCAGAATTTTCGTTGTCTGCTCGAGCGAGGGAAGTCTCGCTCGAGCATGAAAATCGACCTCCCAGTAGTTTTTCAAATTTAACAGTCCGCTTGAGCGACCAAAGTGGCGCTCGAGCGGAGACCCATTTTCAGCACATTTTGAAAAGTTGCATTTAGTTCACTTTTATATCCTCATCTCTTTCCAATGCATTCTAAACATGATTTATGACTCAATAAAGAATAATAAGTTACTAATCAACATAGATTAGTTAGTAGTAATTGTTTAAGAAGCCAAGTAGAGGATCAATCTATTTGGAAAAGAAGGACTTAGTAATGAAAGAATATGTGAAATAAGGACCCGGTTTATTAGATTGAGAAAGAATAAACGTAGTAGAACTTCGGACTATAAAGACTAGAAAGGACAAGTTTAATCAAGGGAGTAATGTTGTGTTTCAATGTGTACATGTGATGTGCTTGTGTAGGTCATGCGCCATTGTCTGCCTGATTTTTCTGATATGTCCGGTCTGTCTGATTTACTTCTGCAGCCCACGGTGAGTAATAACATTGTAAAGATATGTTCAACTATACTTACTTTCTGTGTAATAAAATGAGATCTGTTTTCTGAAATGATATGTTAAGTACAATGAATGATTGTTCAATTTCTGACATGTATTCGTGACATCCTTAGTACCATGTGAGATTTACAGTCGTGACCCGGTAGCGGAGGTTCCTTGGTGGAACTAGGTTATTGGTAACCTTACGCTTATGCGTCCTGTTTGTGCACTATTGCCCGTACCGGAGGCCCATCATGGGGCTTAGCTGTCCAATTACCCGGATCCAGAGGTTCCTTCGCAGGAACTAGAAGGTTATTCATAACCTTACGCATTGCGCGTCCTGTTTAGTTATGCTAATGGATGTATCACGTAAATGTAACCATGACTTAAGATTTATGTCTATATATGATCTGATCAAGTATGAATTTGATAAAACTGAATTATGATTTCGATCTGATCAAATATGATTTTGATACAATATGAATAGATTTCTGAAATCTGTATGGACTCATTCATTAAAACCCTCTACTCTATTATTATTCACTGGGCTTTAGCTTACTGTATTATTTATATATATAGGTGATCAAGCGTGTGACCAGGCTTAGAGGCATCTGTCTAGAATCTGTTTTGTCAACCAACCAATGTGCCTCCCGTGGAGGTTCTGGATGTGTCAAGTGATTACTGCTTAGTAACTTAAAGTTTAAGTTCTGTTTTCTTGTTTGGTTAAACAAGTCTTGTATATTTTGTAAATAGGGCTAAGTTCCTTTTTGGTCTAATATGTGTATATATGATGACTTAAAGATAATGTGTATATATGTATATAAAAAGTTTAAAATTTTTCTGTCTCATATAAGTCTACACAGCTCAATGGACGTTGTATATTATTATTTGTTTCCGCTAGCCCCTAATATTTTGTTAATCTGTTCAGAGGCCGTAGGTAATCCTCGGATTACTGGCCGGTTACGTTGCCAAACCTATAGGGGTGGGTTTGGGTCGTGACATCTAGTTGAGCACAGTAGACATCTGGTCAGAGTGACCAGATTTGGTAGCACCGAGTGTTGCCATCCAGTTCTTCGATCGTGTCAAACCCTAACAAGTAAGCTCTCTCTCAAAAAATTTCTCAAAAGAGAGTTCCCTCTCTCTCTCTCTCTCTCTCTCTCTCTTTCCACCTTAAATTTATATATATATATATATAATATAAATTCATACAACAAATCAATCAATCAATTCAGATAGTATCTTTACAATAACAATATAGGAAAGATTAGAGGCATTCATCACACTCTGCAAAACAAAGAAATTGAGCCTTATAAATGCATACATATATACACCATATATATATATATGTATGTATGTGTGAATTAGAATATATGTGAAATTTTTAATGACTGAATGAATGAAATTGAAGTGAGAGTAAGCATTACTAGTGTATTGACACTATATAAAGACTTTCTTGCATATGCTTTGAAGTTTTGCATAGGCAAAGCATAAGACCTAGAGATGAAAAAACACCAAGAGATTGAAGAGTTATGGTTGGAGTTGTTTAAGAGGATTTCGAAGAGGATGGACATGAAGATTGCTCAGAAATTTTGTGATAATCCTGGTACATTGCTCGATGTTACATGTATCATTTTTTGGCATAACTAGAAAAAATCCACATTATTATTTGGATTAGATTAATTTGTTGTTTTTTTTTATTTTTTTGGATCTGATAACTGTTCTCCGTATGATTGATGGTTTTATTGTGTGAATAGATGTTGAAGATCATTTTTGTTCTTTGTTTTTTGTTAGGATTCGTCAAGAGATGTGCTCCGAGTGAGAAGGCTACCAAGAAGATAGAGAAAGAGAAGATGAGCACACAGAGAGAGAGAAAGAGAGAGAAATCTGTAGATGAAAGATTACAATAGATATCTGTGTATGTACTGGATTAATTTCAACAAATAGAGATAAAGAACAAGAGAGATGAAGAGAAAAAGATTGGAACTTATAGTGGTTTGGTGCATTTTAACAAATAACTCTCTTCTCCAACCCTTCCCATCTATTTCAATAAATCATCACCTCTTGTTTCAATAAATGAAAAAAAAAAAAAAATTGAACAGATAAAAAAAATTAAATAGATAATTTCAACAAATAGGAAAACAATATAAAAATTAAATAGATAAGAACAAACAGATTCACTTTTTGACAAATAGAAAGAGAATGTGTAGGTTTAACAAATAGATACAAAATTTCAATAGATAAAAAATATTTTGACAACAAATAAAGTTGGTTTGATAGATAGGAACAAAATTTAAACTGAAAAGATCAAAAAATAGAAGAGATAGGGTAAAAAAATTGAACATATAAGGGAAAATTGAACAGATGGGGAAAAAAATTAAAAAGATGGATATAAATTTGAACAGATAGAAAAAAAAAATTTGAACAGATAGTCAACGAAAAGTCCAAAGATAAATAAATGAGTAAAATTAGAAACAAAATATCTTGTAAAACCAACAAAAGGACTTCTTACCAAATCATTTTACAAATGGTAGACTCTCACCAATAAAAAATATTCACTAGACATAATGTTTTGTACCCTTCTTTGCTTGAACTTTTCAATAATTTATTAAAAAATATGGTTACGTAATGTTGAGTAAGGTTATGTAATATCATTTCAAATCAAGTTGCTACATGGCGAATTGTGATTGGTTGAGATGATAGCTGTAACCATACTTAGGCGGAGATATTGGAGGAGGAATACAAGTCATTATGGATGAATAACTTCTAAGTTGAGTGAGTTATGACTCTTTAAGAGGTATATCATAAAATAACCCAATTAGGAGTGAAGTATAACGTGATTGATAGGGAAGGGACTACTAGGAGGAGGCAACAGGATATTCTATATAAAGGTAATAACCCTCGAAGGTTAAAGGTACTTGTGAAGTATTTGTGAGATTGTCACTTATTTTATTATTGCAGTGTCCCACAAATTTTTCTCTCATATTTTTATGAAGAAGATTTTTGCTAATTGAGTGATCAAATTTTGACGCGCACACAAAATTTATTTATAATCGGACATAATGGTAATGGATTTTATGAGTTCTACCATCTTTGTGCCTTGTTCAAAAATTTTGATTAAAAATTTGTTTATATGTAATATTTTATTTTTAATAATGTTAAAATAATTATATTTTACTTAATATTGAATGTGACAAATTTAATTTACTCGAGTTTCATAATTGATCAATTAATGTGAATGTCTCACATCAAGTTGTGTACACAAAATATAATTTAGAAATAGTAAATGTACCATTCAAAACTGTCGAATGAATAGAGCAATAATGGCATTAGAAGGTTTTACCTAGTTTGTCGTTGTCTGGATGGCCGACATTTTTAAACATATATTAAACTAAGATTGGCGCTGAAATTTTAGGCACATGCAAACTTCATAAAAACTATTTTGACAAATTTTGTAAGGGAGATTTTCGGGGGTGTATCATATGGATATTTGGTTATGATTTTTGTATTTTTTAGTTATGATTTATTATATTATTAATTATGATAAATTGTGATATTAATTATGATATTATTTTGATTATGATCTAAGAATTGTTTGGTATCTCATGTGATGTTTAATTATAACTTAATTTTTTTAGTTATGACTTTTACAGTATGGAGTTATGCATTTGTGATAATCAAACTTACAAATGGCACAACTTGCATATAGTAGACACGCTTTTGACAGTGTGTACCATAACATTACCCTTTTTGAAAATTATTCTTGAAATATATATTAGGCAAAAAAGATCTGAAAATTTTAAGATAAATTATAAATATATGCCTTGAGATTCGACAAAAATACAGATTCTCTCTTCATGTTTTGAAAATTACAAATACTTTCTTGTCAAAATTTTTTTGATAACTGGCCTAACAAAAAAATAAATTTAACCAAATACCCTTTAATATCAAAATAAAATTATCAAACTGCACTTATTTTTATCTATCCACCACCAACTCCCTAACCCTACACTATTACAATATTCTCCAATCCTTCTCCTCAACACACCAAATGCTTATAGATAATAATAATGGTGGTACTGATCGAAAGTGGGAGAGGATGGTGCGATGGTTAAGCAAAACAGTGTTACAATAGTTGAGCGAAAACTGGGAACAAATGAGATAGAAAAAAGAAAAAAATAATAAAATTATTAACTTCATAAAGGTTAATATAGATATTTTTATAATAAAAAAAATTGTTACTTACGTCATATATATATTATGTTAGTTTGACTTAATGATTGATTAACAAAGAGGGCTGTTTGTTATGTAATTGAAAATATCAATTGGTAGGATGTAATTTCTTAAATGTAAGGGGAGAATTTGTTTTTTTAATAAATTTCAAGTGATATATTTATAATTTATCCAAAATTTTAATAACATTCTACTGTACATCCTATTTTTATCATATGCAAGTTATTACTATTTGTGAGGTTGATATGACAATATTATCACTAAATTATTTTTAGTCATAATTAAAATAAACGCAATCCGTCAAAATCAAACATTGCTTGAAGTATAATCAAAGACCTTTTTAACTATAATAAAAATAATAACCACAATAGGTCCTAACAAACTCATAATTAACACCAAAATAAGTTATTGTCAAATACAGCTTGAAACACAAGCAAAGACCTTTTCGGTTGTTACTAAAATAACAATCACAAGTACTCATTTGTCAACTTCAACTTTTAGCTTAAAAGTTAAAATGTTACTTTAAAAAAAAAAAAAATCAACAAATTATACCCCCAAAAAAATCAAAAATTTTATTCTCTATACTTTTTGCACATTTTTTCATAAAAAATCAAAAAGTCATTCTCAAACATACTAATTTTTTTAATCAAAAAAAAATTACTAAAATAACTCATTCTCAAATATCTGACACTATAATAAATCATAATCAAATCATAACAAATATCACAATTAGTCATAACAAAAAATTCCAAATATCATAATTAGACCTATAATATACCCTTTTAGGGTGTCTATTATGAAATTTCCCTAACTACCTAACTTGAAAGTGTAGAATTATATGGAAAAGTAGTAATGTAGAATCCAAAAAAGATTTTCTTTGTCTTTAATTTAACTCACCATTTATTGGGGTAGCATTTGGTAACGTTTACGTTTTTAATTTATATTTATAAAAATTTTATAAATTAATTTTTATTTATTTTTAAAAAATATAAATTACAATCGCGTTTGGTTTGAATAAAATATTTGAAAAAATATAAAAACATAAACTAAAAAATATATTTGTTCAAGTCTAAAATATTTATATTTATTTTTTATTATTTATGACAATGGAATTATACATATTACAATTGAAAAAAAAAAATTTAATTGGAAAAAAAAATTATTTGAAAAAAAAATAATTGAAAAAAAAAATTTGTTAGTTAAATTTTTAAATTTCTGTTTAAAAACTAACGTAAATTTATTTTTTAAGTTTACGTTTTTTCCTCAAATTTACAAATTAAAACAATCATTTATAAACTAAAAACATTAGCAAACATGTTTTTATAAAAAATTTTAAAATTTTTATAAATATAAACTAAAAAATAAAAACAAAATGATTACAAAACAGATGCTATATAACTTTATTGTTTACTTCTAATTTAGTTGGTTCATTCCAGTTAATTACGAGTTGGAATAGAAATTTTGAGCAATTATTTTTGATAAACAAATACTATTGTAAGACGGGTGGGGGTGAACTGTGACTGTAAACGGCACCGTTGTATTATTTATTTATTTTTTTTAAAAAAAGTTAAACAAAACAGAAACATAAATACATGGGTCAGCCAAACAAAACAGTGCCATAAATGGAGGATTTGGGAGCACCTACCCTTAGGAGCGTAAAAATAGTTCGCGATCTGTGGGCAGTTCAAAACCAGCTCGTGATTTGGGGTGAGCTCAGCCTGTTTGGGCTCGTACTTGAGCCGAGCCCGACACCACAGGCTTCGGTTTGAGCCATTATTTTGAAACTCAGCCTAGCCCGTGAGCCCGCTTAAGACCCACTTAAGGCCCGCCCCGCCTGAGGCCTAGTATTTTTTTTTATGAAAATTAATAAAATTTTGGTAGAAAAAATAAAAAAAACAAAAAACAAAAAAATTGTTTAAGCCCACTAGCTCGGCCCGCCCAAGGCCCGAATACTCTCTGGGCCTAGGCCTGGACCTAATTTTTTAGTTTATGGCCTGGCCCGGCCCGAATTTTGACAGGACTCCACGAGGCACAACATGGCTCGGACCGGGCCAAATTTACACCCCTACCCATCCTATGTAAGGCTCCGATGGCGTGTCTCAAGCCTATTTCAATAATTTAAATTGTTCATATTTTAATATTCATCGAGCAGATAATTCACGAAAAAAATCATATTAATTAAACATCTATAACACCATAATAAGATTGCATTTCATTTTTTTTTTTTAAACGGTTATATGATTCTAATAATTTTTTTTAAGAAAATAATTAGGGTCTGATTATAGAGTTACATTTGTTTAATTAATATGATTTTTTTTTATAAATGATACACTTTACAATCTTACAATATATACAATACAGATTATCTAAATAGGCTCCGGACACACCCCCAATTTCAGTTAATGGGTTTGATTAGCTGAATAAGTTTAGTGGGAAAATAAATAAAATAAAATTTGAATAGAAAAAAATAAAAATAAATGAAATTAATGAATAAATAAGACAAAAAATTGTAAAAATTGAGTTTTATAATATTTTTTTTTGTTTTAAAAGACTTTGTAAAAGCAAATTTTAAAAGCAAACTAATGTTAAAACAAAAACACTTTATCACTTTAATTATATAACATGTAACAACTATATAATACATAAAATATACAATATGTAACTATCAAATATATATATAAATAAAACTATAGCAACCAAATTAAAACCCAAAATAAAAAATTTTAAAAAACGAATTCCAAGCTTTCCAAATTTTCTAGTTTCCTTCTCCATGTATAATAAACAAAGAAATATTTTGCCCGCTCTACCGGCTTTTTTGTTTTTTTTTTTTAATAAAAATAAAATGGTGTCATTTTTTCATTTTGTCACAGCAACATGTTATGACAACACACACCCCCAACCTGATGAACTAAGGTCTATTTTGGCAACTTGAAATTTTAGTTAAAAAGTCAAAAAATTAATACAAAATTTTTTTTTCTCTACTTATTTACATATTTTTCATAAAAAATCAAAAAATTACTAAAAAATTAATTCTCAAAACAACCTTGAGTATACTGTATTCACTCTATATTCTAAGGGTTGGTTTTGGGCGTCCTAAAAAAGTATACTTTTTGTCTTTTTATGAAAAGATGTACAGAAAAGTAGAGAGGTGATGTGATGGAAAAAAGATAAAAAGATAAAAAGATAAATTATATAGTGTACCCCAAACTAACCCTAAATTATGGTTTGCTTTTTTCTTACTTTTGTTTTGTTTTGATCGTGGTTTAAAATTTAAATATTGAAATTTCACTGATTCAATTTTGCCTCATAAAAGATCCTGCTAGTTTTTTCAAAAATTTCCCATTTGATTTGTTAAAAATTATTACTGAGATCTCTTTTAAATGTCTCATTTGATTCTTATCATTTCTCTTCTTTTTGCTTCTTTTATATTTGTTGCCCAGCTGTGATAGGGAATCCCAGGACCCCTGCACCCCACACACATTTGTGAGCAATCATGCCAGGACCCCCCCGCAACCCCACAGCATTTGTGAGAGAGAGAGAGAGAGAGGGTGAGAAGAGAAAAAAAAAAAAAATAAACAAACAAACAAACAAAACAAAATAATAAGCGATCACCAATCAATTGGGGGTTTTGGGAGTCACAAAATTTGGGATCTCAAGCTTTATTCCATTTGTGAGAGAGAGGGAGGAGAGAGAGAGGAAAACAAAAAAATAAAAATAAAAATAAATCAATTGGAGGTTGTGGGCGTCACAAATTTTAGAGGTCACAAGTATTATTTATTTGTTGCCACGCTTGAATTTTTGAAAAGCAATTTAAGTCAGTCTGATATCACTTATAAGTTAGTTTTCAAGATTATAATTTTTTAGATTATTAACTAAAAAAATTAAGATTAAAAAAATAGAATTATTTTGTTCATATAAATTGTAGCTTTACAAAAAAATAACCAAATAAGTTATAATTTAAATTATAACCGAACATCACTGCATAACTTTTTTTTTTTTTTAATCAAATAAGTTAAATAAGTTGACTTATAATTGTTATTAAACAAGATGTTAAAAAATAATTCTTAGACTTATGCTACGTAGGCAACCAATGAGCACTGAAAAGTCAAAGAAATTTCCATTTTCTAGACAATGTATCAAAAATTCAAATCATTCATCTAAAGCTAATAACTTTTATTTGAAAATGTGGTTTTTAGTTAAACTTTGGTCAAACTTCTAAAGAAATTTTAGCCACATATCTACTATAAACGCTGGATTACTCAGGTCTTGAAAACACAACTACCTTGTCAAACACACAAGTATTTTCTCATTCATATTTACTATAATTAAAAGTACAATCTATCAAAAAAATAAGTATTACATTTACATGTCTATTTCCCTTTAAAAAATTACATATCCACGCAATTCATTTGTGAAAGTATTTTTAGACACTGTCCAAAAAGAGGGCCCAGGAGATGCCCACCAATTGGGATATAACTCAACAACAAATTGATAATCAATAACATAAGAGTCATATAGTCTAGCGGGTTGTTTTGAGAAATTTGTCAAAAGTTGGTTTTTTGATTTTTGTTTTTTTTTTTTGGGGTTTTTTTTGAAAAAATCTGTAAAAAATCTAAGAGATGATGTGATTCAGAATGGATTAAAAGTTAGAAAATGACTTTTAATTATTTTTCCAAAATAGCCCAAAGGACCACGAGGTGCATTTGAAAAGTTAAGGGTAAACTACAAACACATCTTCTGAGATTTACTTAAATTACAAATTACGCATGTGGTTCTAAAAATTACATTATGCCTCCTAAGGTTTTTAATTTCATAACAAATAGGTCATTTTATTAATAAATCATCAAGTTAATTAACAGTTTTTAATAATGTTAAAATTTTATTTCAATTAATAATTCAGATAATTTTATTATTGTATAAGTGAACAGTTAGAAATTTCACTTTTTCAATTAATTCGGTTAAATAAAAACTCTGACAGAGAGATATTTGTAATTTTTCAAACCACATGAAACAATTTATATTTTAAACAAATCTCAAGAAATACATTTATAATTTACACACAAATTTAAAATAAGAGGTAAACTCTAATCAACTAACACAATAAAAAATGTCTACAATTCCAAACCACTTCTATGATGACATATGCTAGTGAACTTGGATGTATACAATATTCTTATATAATTGAAGCCAGCATTTGATATAACAATGCAACTACCATCTCGTTTTCAAATCCTTTCACAAGTTTCAAAGGTGCTATTCTTTATTTTTCTCCAAATTAGCTTCAAAAGGCTTGACTCATAGAAGTTGAGGGCAATGTTCAAGCTTCAGGCAAGCTCAAGGGTTAAAAAATAATCCAAAAGTTATTTTAAAACCATCCAAGATACCCACACAATACATAATCCAAATTTGTTAACCTTCCTCTCGCATCTTGCCTTGGCATGGGTCAAGTGGTTTTGGCTTTACTGGTTTCTTACCTAAAAGACTTTTTATTCCGCTTAGCCTAGTTTTTGTGTCTCATACCGTAAAGCATTGAGCTCATCTTGCTTTCATTCCACAAATGACACACGCCAAAATCAATCACAATACATTTGCAATTTATCCAATGTGTCCCAAAATAATCACAATTTCTCTCCAAAGGAGTGGCAGATATTCATGATTTCAACCACACATTCTGTGATTCAAATACCAATTATTCAACTTTTTCCAATTTCGTCAAAATCTCAACATAACTAGACACTTGATAAAACTCTTCTCAAATCATGATTATTGATGTGAGACTTATTTATTTTAATGATTTATTTAATTATATTTTAATAGAATTTAAAATTTATTTTAATGACTTATTTGAAAGAGAAAAATAGAATTGATATTTATTTTGATGATTTTATATTTTAATTTATTTGAAAGAAAAAAATAGAATCAAAATTTATTTTGTCTCATTATTTCTTACCTAAAACTTTTATCTTAAATATTATTAGAATGTATTTAATATTTAATTAAATTGGAGGTTCGAACAGCCCAAAACAAAAGTTCAAACAGCCCAACAAAGTAACAGGCCAAAAGGTTCAAGTGAAAAATATTTAAATTAGTAATGATGGAGTGGAAGATATTCAAATTAGTAATGATGAAATAAGATATTCAAATGAATACAACGGCTATAAACGGCTATAAATTTCATAATCTATACCAAAGCCTCTAATGTAAACAAGTTACAAAAAAAAATCAAAAAATATTCTTTAATCTATAATCACTCATATCTATTCTCTGAAAAATTCTCTAAGAAGTGTTCTTCAATTTTTGTTTACATCCTCTTTCAGAAATTATATACTGAGATGTATAGTTTTAAGCCCATCTTTCCTGTGTGAGGTTTACAGAAAAATCAGAGCTTCATTTTTATATATATCTTTGAGAGATAATTTTTGTAGCTTTCTGTGAAAGTAAAAACACATTCTTTTCAACCTTGTAAGAGTGTAGTACACTCAGTATTCTTGATTTAGAAAGTCTGTGTAAAATCTGTAGAGGATTGCTCCATCTGTGAAAAGGTTGCTAGCACCCTGTGAAGCTAAAAAATAGTGAAAAATCTCAAGTGAAGCAAAAAGCAAAATTGACATTATAATCAACGGCCGAAGCAAAAAGCAAAATTTTGTTGCTTTATCAATGGCCGAAGCTGAATATATAGCTTCTGGAAATTGTTGTGCCCAAATACTTTGGATGAAACAACAATTGGAGGACTTTGATTTGTATTATGATCATATCCCTATTAAATGTGATAATACTAGTGCCATCAATTTAAGCAAAAATCCGGTTTAACACTCACAAACAAAACATATTAAAATTCGATATCATTTTTTAAGGGATTATGTTCAAAAATTGGATATTGTACTTGAATTTGTAAATACCGACAAGTAATTGGCGGATATTTTCACAAACCCTTAAGCGAGGATCGCTTCAATTTTATTCGTGGCGAGTTTGGAATGTCGATTTCTACTTAAAAAGTTTTGTTATGACTATGAAACTTAAATTTTTGTTAAAATGATATATGTATATTACTGCATTGATATAGAAACATTTATATCAGTTGAATGCTCTCAAGTCCTTCATACATTTATTCTCCTTAACAGTTTGCTATTCTCAACTGTTTAATTTTTTGGGGGTTCTACATCTTGAGGTAAAATTAACTTTACATACATTGGTTTTTTTAAAACCCTCATGGTATTTTTTTTTTTTTTTTGCATTACCATTCCAGCAACACTAACGTTCTATTAAGTTTAATTTCTGCTGGTATTATTTTATTTAAATTTATTTTATTTTTTTATTTTGCTATTAGACTTAATTTCTTTTATTTTTATTTTTTTTCTCATTATTATTTTTTGTTTGGACTTAATTTTCTTTTTTTTTTCTACTTTTTAATTTCATTTTTCAGTACTTAAACATAAAAACAAAAACAAATCAAAATAAAAATATTTACATAAAAAAAAACACCCTTCATTTTTTTACAGCCATACGCTGATCAAAATAAACATATTTACATAAATAAATAAATAAATAAACCATCATTTTTTTTACGGCCATACGCCGATCTTATTTACTCGTCTCTTCCACCACTCTCTTCTTCTTTATATCACCTTGGACAACGCTTGACGTCCCTGCCCCCGTGCTTTCGTGGAGAGCGAGCACTCCCCGCCAACTATTAAAAGCCAAGAATGACGTTGCTCCAAATCGAGACATAGATGTGGTCTTCCGTTTAAGTTCTTTATTTTCGGCCTTCAGTGCACCTATCTCTACTCCTGCATCCTTGTACATGTGCTAGACCAAAGAGAGTTGGGCGTTGACCTGATGGAGCTCACTCGTTCTATTCTTCAGTCAGTAAGTTAATTTTGTGACTGTAGTCACTGTCTCCATACAAGACGTCAGTGTGAAATGATTGGCTTCAATGTCTGATTGAGCTGCCATTATTTGCTCAATCGACATCATAGGAAGGTTGGGAAGAGTAGGAGCCAAGGCACTCGGCCCAGTAGTGCTTACAGGATCATTCAGGTCCGGAAAGAGAGTAAGGGAATGGGACGAGGCCATGTAGTATGAGAGAGAGAGAAGTAATCGAAAGGAGGGTCGTTTTTGGCAGCCTTTCTGCTCTGCTCAGTCTCTCTATTCTATCTCTCTCACGCAGAAGACAAAAGGGATGGAAGCGAATAAGGAAGGAGAAGGCGAAGAGAGTGCTTAAGAAAAAGACGGAGGAGAAGAAGACAAGAGGGAGAGAGAGCCGAGGCAGATGATTAACCCGTCTCGCTTTTGTCAGTCGGCTGACGCAAAAGCGAGGCCACGTGTCTTATGCGATTTTCGACGAAAAACAGAAACGCGGACGAATCATATATATATATATATGTTTTGATTATCTATTTTTTAATGCCATTTATCCCTATCATTTTCCTCCTCCTCCTCCAGATTCTAACCCATGATTTCCTTTTGATAATGTCATAAGGGGAGAAAACTTATGATGTTATGATGTTATGTATTATGGTTTTATTTTCAAATTAATATGATGTTATGTATTTATAGTTTGATATCTTAGTCTCATATTATGTCTCTAATTAAAGCTTATTTATTACACATGTGCTAACATATGTATTTAAAAATGAATTCAAGAAGCATGACTTATGGGGGAGCTTTTCTTACTCCCAAATCAAATCAAAACATCATTGTGTGCCATCATAAAAAAAAATTTCAGGGAGCATGTGCTAACCTATGTATTTAGAACATTATTATGTCTCTAATTAAAGCTTATTTATTACACATGTGCTAACTTATGTATTTAGAAATGAATTCAGGGAGCATGACTTGAGGGGGAGCTTTTCTTACTCCCAAATCAAATCAAAACATCATTGTGTGCCATCATCAAAAAGGAGGAGATTGTTAAACTTATTTATTTTGATGATTTATTTAATTATGTTTTAATAGAATTCAAAATTTATTTTGATGATTTATTTGAAAGAGAAAAATAGAATCAAAATTTATTTTGTCCCATTATTTCTTACCTAAAACTTTTATCCTAAATGTTGTTAGAATGTATTTAATATTTGATTAAATCAGAGGTTCAAACAGCCCAAAACAAAGGTTCAAACAGCCCAGCACAGCAGCAAGCCAAAAGGTTCAAACAGCCCAGCACAGAGTAGGCCAAAATGTTCAAACAGCCCAACACAATAGCATGCCAAAAGGTTCAAACAACCCAGCATAGCAGCAGACCAAAAGGTTCAAGTGGAAATATTCAAATTAGTAATAATGGAGTGAAAGATATTCAAATTAGTAATGATGGAGTGGAAGATATTTAAATGAATACAACGGCTATAAATGACTATAAGTTTCATTATATATACCAAAGCCTCTAATGTAAACAAGTTACAAAAAAAAATCAGAAAATATTCTTTGATCTATAATCACTCACATCTATTCTCTGAAAAATTCTCTGAAAAGTGTTCTTCAATTTTTGTTTACATCTTCTTTCAGAAATTATACACTGAGACGTATAGTTTTAAGCCCATCTTTCTTGTGTGAGGTTTACAGAAAAATCAGAGCTTCATTTTTATATCTATCTTTGAGAGATAATTTTTGTAGCTTTTTGTGAAAGCAAAAACACATTCTTTTCAACCTTATAAGAGTGTAGTACACTCAGTATTCTTGACTTAGAAAATCTGTGTAAAATTTGTAGAGGATTACTTCTGTGAAAAGGTTGCTAACACCCTGTGAAGTTAGAGAATAGTGAAAAATCTTAAGTGAAACTTGAGGAGTGGACGTAGGCCGAGTTGAAGCTGAACCACTATAAATTTATTTGTCTCTTTCTCCCTTATCTCTTTATTTTATTTTAATTGCCATAACTATATTTCATATTTTTATTGTGCTAAAATCATTAATTGATATAGTTGTTAGAACACTTGTTTTAATTATTTTTATTTCCTTAACTATATTTATCTATTGTGCTAGTCATAATTTTTATTAGGGTATTATTATTATTTTTATTTGTAAAAACCTAATTCACCCTCCCTCTTAGATTGTCTTTTGGGTAACAATTGACATTCTAAAGTGTTTATCACCTCAGAAACTCCTATTTATCACTCAGAAACTCCTGGGGTGCAAACGTATAAGCTTGTGTTAATTGAATTGAATGTGGGCGTATTAAATGCGGACGTACCAGAACTTATGAACCTAGTTCAAGGTATAGGAATGCTTGACCACTTCTAACTTCTAACACAGAGAAATGACTGTGTGTGACTTAGAGGAACTGCCATTGGCTCGAATCTTACCTATAATGACCCAAACATGCATCTAATTGACTGCATGTGACTTAGAGGAACTGTCATTGGCTCAGATCTTACTTGTAATGACCCGGACATGCATCTAATTAATTAGCCATCTAATTGCATTGTTATGTGCTACTTGATTATGTGTTTGTTGTGAAATTGCATGTCTAATGGTATGAATTAGAAGGATTTGAATATATATCTGTTGACTGTAGAAAAACCTGTTGGAATTACAATTTTAAATTGAAGATTGAAGGCCTTAGAGGTGCTAGAAACCAAAACTGAGCACATAGTTATGATTAACATGATTTTTAGGACTTTTTAAGAAGTTTTGTAAAAATTCAATTCAGAATGAAATAATTGGATTTAATTAATATATATATATATATATATATATAAGCTATAGTTGAGCCTTAGCTTCAAAAAACAAAAACAAAAACAAAAACAAAAAATACAAAAAAAAAAATCTAGGGAGAAAGAGAGAGATTAAGAGATTTTTAGAGACTAAGAGGAGGAAAGAATAAAAGAAGAGAAAGAAGAAGAGCAATGGAGATTAGGGTTTAATCTTCAACAAATCAACTCGCAAAGGTAAGATTTCTCCCCTAATTCATGAAATTGAGATGTCGTACTCATAATCCTTTAGAATTTGAGTTGGATTAGGATGAAATCAAGCTTGATTGGTATTGTTATGATGTAGTATACATGAAAGAACAAAGTAAGAAAGAGATGGTAAGAATTGAGCTTATAACATCACAAGCATGGAATTAATTCATGGAAATCTTGTTGTACACTTGAAATCTTGCATGGTTCTTCAAATTTGAGGGGAAAACCTCATGGATTATAAGATTGGAACTTAACATTTGCATGGTTTATAACTTTATACTTTAAACTCAAGAGTTTGATCTTTTGCATGAAAATTTGAGTTTTGTTTTGAAGTGATGATTTTGTTTGAAGTTCAAAATGTCTAGTTCAACATATTTTTGATGAGAGTTGGCTTTGATTTACATAAAATTGAAGTTTTTGGTTGAAAAACTCAGCTCAAGCACTAATGCAGATTCTCGAATAGGTTTTGGCCCAAAACTGCACCTACGAAAAGGGTTACCGCATGTGCGGAAAACAAAACATGGAAGACTAAGCATTCTACAAAAATTGCATGTGCGGACGCACGTATGGTGGGGTTTCCGCATGTGCGGCCAGTGTCCCCGCACGTGCGGTTTTTAGGGCAGGCTCAAAATTATTTTATTTCTGTTTTTCGGACTTTTGGGCCTCTATTTGCATGGTTTTCACATGTTTTTCTCAAGCATTCGCATATCATAAGCATGTAATAAATGAGAAAATGAATTGAACTAAACGAACAAACAAGTAACAATGAACCGAACCGAATAAGAGTAAGAATTGACGGAATGAATTGAATATGTGTTGAATTGTTGTGCTATAAATGTTTGTATTTGTAGGTCAAGACTCAAAAACGGAACAACCGGTTTTGGAAGCCCACTGTGAGTAACATTACCGTAAAGATATGTTTATATGAATTATATTTGAAATGCTATTTGATAAGTTATGTTTTTCTGAAATGGTATTTTGTGAATGTGAATGAATATCTAGTTTTGAATCTATTGTGGCATCCAAGGAATGATCCCAAGTCATAGGGGACAGCATGTTCATGCGGGTCCATGACAAATAAGTGATTACGAGATCTCATTAGCCACTTGACAAAGTGGTGATATGTTTAATCGGTGTTCGGAACCGATTACTCTAGTCGGAAGACGATATGATATGTTTTGTTGGATGTACCACTATTATGTTTTGATATGAGAATAATTGTGATATGATTTGTCATACGAATATGATATATTTGAAATTCGTTCACTAACCTCTTTACTTTAATATTATTCACTAGGCTATAACTCACTGTTTGTATGTATATATGTATAGGTGAGCATCCTAGAGATCAAGCCTAGAAGGGTTCCTTTAGTTGAGCCACTCGTTGAAGCCTTACTGGGATTTTGGTGCCTCCAAGTTGAGACTAGATTAAGAAGATCGTTGTATCGTTTGTGATCATATTGCTAGGCTTTCGTTTTATGTATCTATGGTCATGAATGATGTTTTTGCAAATGATATTATGTATGTATTGTACAGTGGGTAAATTAATGTTTACATATATCTGAATTTGTGCATATAGATACACAGTTCAATGGACTATTTGTTGCTTTTATATTAAGCTTCCGCAAGCCCCGATTATTTTGATTTGTACAGGAAGGCCTTTGGTAATCTCGGATTTCTGACCGATTACGACGCTAAACCTATAGGGGCGGGTTTGGGTCGTAACATTACCCCAATGAAGAGAACTTTTATCCTAGGCACTAAAGATAGGCTAAATTAGAATTGGACTTGCATTAATTGATAAATGAAGTACAACTACTAATCTAAGAATAATTTGAGAGACAATTAATTGCTAAGAATTGAATTGCTTGAATGCAAGATAAAGTTGTAAAAAGTTATGATAAAAGCAATGAAGCTAAGATAGACAAAAACTATGAAGCTAAGATAAATGTATTGAAAGACTCTTGGTCAAATTGTTTGGTCGAGGATCCCTTCAAATGTTGCACTTGGAATCCTTTATATAGTGTTGGGGAAGCTCCTATTTCATTTTAACTACCAGGAACATAACAGCCTCTCCTGGTGACATGTGTCATTGATCCTTGGCTAATGCTTATCTTTGTATCTTTGATTTGGTCCATTGAGCTCTTTGTAGGTCGTCACTTGTCCCTCAATAATCAAATTTGAATTTATTTAGCATGATTTAGGAAAAAAGACTCATTTGGATTGATCCTCAAAACCTCTTCTTTTGTTGTGCATGTTTATCCACAAGAAACTCAAAAACCCAATCTTGCATTATTTAGGGAAAATAGTTCCTTGATTGTAGCATATTGTTGATCTCACATATCTTCACGGATGACGCATGCCCCTTCGAAAACCCCACTCAACTTGAGTTGGGAAAAAACGGTTCCACTTTTGTAGCCTTGTTGATTTGCTCAATCTCTTAAATCTCATGCAATCTTCATCCACAGCAATCACTTAACAACTAATTTAGGAGATAAGACACCTTAATAGTAGATAAGTCTCAACAACCTCGTAATTTTTAAGAACGGTTACGACTCATCTTATCCATCTGTTAGCAAAAGTTATGCTAGGCCTAGATCGACAGCAACCAAGCAATAATCTTAAACTAAACAATTAAATAGAAACAATCAAACAATTGTAGTACTGGTTCGAATACCTTAAAAGGATGAAGATTTCTTTGGATCTACTGCTCGTAACAAAGTAAACAAGTAAAACAAACTATTTTATATCAACTGATGGTAACAAAGTAGACAAGATAAACAAAAGTAATTTCAGACTGAAATCACCAAAGTTCACCTAGTTACAAAGTACAAATTACAGTGGAAGAACTATTCTTAAGTTACAATCTGAACTACTCATAAGTCTAAGAATTAAGTTGATCTGTTGTTGTTGATGTCCATTCCCCTTTGGCACCTTCTGCTTTCCTGCCTCCCCATTTTTCCCTAGCCCATGATTGCATGATTCTCCTAAATCCTGCAACTGCTCTGTCACTTCCCAACCCTCAAACTTCGCCAATTCTTCCTTTCTATCTATTGAACCACCTCTCCTTCATGTTGCCATGTGTCCTTTAGTCCTTTGGACCTTCCATCGACAAAGAAAAACTTCCATTCTGCACATGACTCTTCTTGCAAGTTGCCCACTAGGTCTACGACCTAGCCTGATAATTGCTCTATCATCCGAACCATCCAATGCATGTGATCAACCTTTCTATTGCCACCTGCCCCTTGACTGCTGAAAGATTTCATTTTGATTTCACTACCATGTATCATCATCCGATTAATTCACCTGCCGATAGGAATTTTACGAAAATGGGTGCAAACACCATCAAATTTAAATAACTTTATTTAATTAATTAATCAACCAATCAACTTAGTTAATTAATTAAATAAAGTCAAATAATTTTTCTTTGTTCAGTCACCATTTCTCTTATCTTCCGTGAGTCTTAAAAAACCTTTGACTTTTCATCTTTCATCGCCACATGACATAATAATGGTGGTGTTTGGGAAGTGTTTTTTTTTTTTTTTTTGGCTAAAAAAACACTAAAAGACAAAATTAGTAAAAAACCAAAAAAAAAAAACAAATTCAGACAAAATATCACATCAAACTCATAATCATTCACTTTTTCTTTCACAAACATCACATCTAACTACAAAAAAACCTAACTATCTTCCCAAACACAAAAATTTTAACCTCCTAAAATAATCAAAAACTAAAAAAACCTACTAAAATAACAACTTTCCAAACACTCATACAATATAAGAAAATTATCACGTCGCAAATTTGTCAAAAATGGTGCAAATATAAAGTCATATATTAATTCAACATCAATAAATAATAATTAATTTGATGAAATGCCGGAATCACATTTCTAGGGTTAATAATTATAATTCATTACGCTTTATTATAATTATATGTATATCACAATAAATAAATAAATACATAAATAAATAAATAAAAGTATCCCCATAGAAAATGATGGAGCTGCTAATTGAAAATGAGGCATGTGGGTCCATAACCCATGCCTTTGTTGGTTTATATTATGTACAAAAACATGATCAAGACTAGTGCATGTCACAATCAGATGGTGAAACACCTATCCATAAGAAGTTGGCAATTTTTGTGTCTATTTATTATTAAATGGTAATCATTCATTTGGCTTTGTTTCAACAACATACTGATTTGGCTTACTTGGGGCATTTTGTGAGAGGAAGAAATTTTTGATAGAGACAATCCCATTTAAAATCTAAAGATTGAATACGAAGGATGTTGGTTAGTAGTTTAGGTATAAGAGAAATTTTATTAATTTAGAATTTAGTTCAAGAAATTTATTTTGAAAGAAAATGTGCAGTTGAAATTTAGTTGGTGCATTATAAATTCTATAAATATATATCATAAATTGGGATCATATTTGTCACTGACTAGGCGCTTGTCATCTTCCTGAGAAGCCGGCTCTATGAGTAGTACTACGCACCCTTGTGCATTATACCCAAAGACTAACCCAGGTGATACGATAGGAATCTACCTTGCCTGTCTTGCCGCTCACAAACTAATGCGCTTACAAGGTGCTTGGCATAGAACTTGCATCCCCAGTGAATCGGTGCTTGACATGCTACCACTGTCAATCCCTGACACCCTTGTCAAGGGGACATTACTTTGCCTGCCTCTATGCTTGTTCGTTCCCCTATCCATGGGAAACCCGCCCCAGTGTGGACACCACCCTTGGTGCGAACCCCACAATGAAGGTGTTTGGTATAAGTTTCACGTACTGTCCCCATCGCAGTGCTCCTAGGGTGGCTCTGATATCACTTGTCACGGACTGGGCGCTTGTCATCCTCCCGAGAAGCCGACTCCATAAGTAGTACTGCATACCCTGTGCATTATTCCCAAGGACCAACCCATGTGATGCGATAGGGATCTATCCTACCTGCCTTGCCGCTCACAAACTAATGCGCTTAGAAGGTGCTTGGCGTAGAACTCGCATCCCCAATAAGTAAAATTTTGATAAAAATTATGGGTATAGTGTATTGTTGTTAGGTAGAATGGTCATGTATAATGTTGAATGCAGTTCATATTTCTACAAAATATATACTATACAAACATTTTTTAGATTTGAAAAAATTACATTGAATCATACAAATTTAGTATAATTATATTACATTCTTTTAAGATTTTAATTCACATAATATTGTACTTTATTTTCATTAATAATTTTTTAATTATATTGTTACAAAACAATTATGTTATCACATTGAAATGTATATTTTATCTTTATTATACTTGTGTCTACATTACATTACATATATTAGCTTTGTTTATTTTGGTCTGGCCTGTTCTCAGGGCCTATCGGGTTCTTGTCAAAAATTGGGTCGGCCTTGGCCGGGCCATTTGCGCAAAATCTTGACCCAGGTCCAAAGGTAATCGAGCCTTGAACTTCAGACCAGAGCTCAGGCTTGGGCGGACCTAAGTCGAACTTGACATTTTTAAAAAAAATTATATTTTTTTCACCAAAATTGCTTGAAAGTGACGTTGGCTATCAGGCGGGCGGGGCTAGGGATCGGGCCAGCAAACCATGGCCCAAGCTCTAGCCCAGTGGATCTGGTTGGGTCAGGCTGGATCGGGCCTCGATCATGGGCTAGCCTAGTCGAATTGGGCCTGGCCGGTCCTTGGCCTTATCTCGGGCCAGCGGGCCATTTTTACGGCCCTATCTACACTTTTAAGTCCAATTTTAATATGGTCCTTACGAATAAATTTTTGTCAATTTTGTCTATCTGTACATCTTAGAAAATTGACAAGTGTTTCAAAATTATTAATTTTAGCCTTCATTTTGAACAAAATGACCAAATTGAAACTACATTTAAAGTATGGGGGCACTTACCAATCAGTCCTATTAAATAGACTTATTTACCTACAAGTTCTAATTAATAAAAATTTATTATTGTAAATTTATTCATAAAAATAAGAGAAACTAATAAATTTATCGTTAGGATTTAATGAGTAATAAGTCCCAAAAATATGACCTATTGGCCCAATTATTCAATTTAAAACTATAAAGACTAAAGTAAAATTTAAATCAACTACAAAAACAAAAAATTTTATTTACTTTCCCTATTGGACTTATTGTGCTATGACAATTTAAAATGATAATAAAGTAAATATAATAAATGAAGAGCAAATTCTTATACACCACAACATTGTCTTGGTACAAAACAGTCCACTAAAAAAATGAGTTATATTTGTTGAAGATTCTATAAGTGGGTGCCTAAAATGTCATCTTTAAGTCTTTCAGATCACACATTAGCTTTAATAAACATTGGTGTTCAAAATCTATCTTAATGACTTTTTAATATTCTTTTGGACGTTTGGAATTTTTAAAACACCAAAAGCTTCTGAAAGTTTTGGTTTCTTGTGCAAAAGTTTCAAGATTTTAAAAAGCCACAAAGCTTCAAGGATAAATATGGATTTCCCTTTTTTATCCTTTCTCTTTTTTCTTTTTCTTTTTTTCCTTCCTTTCTCTCCTTGGAGAGCATGATGTTTTCAAAATAAGAATACATAAATAATAATTAGTGGCTTGATAGTAGACAAAAGGTAGTTTGAATGCACTTCTTTCTTGTACAAAATCAATAACTTGTATTACTTTATAATTTGTATTTTATTTATATAAAAAAAATGCCATGTTTGGATGTGAAAAAATGAAAAAAAAAATATAAATATATATATTATTTCCCACCTTCTTATTTGGATAAACAATAAATAAAAGAGGATATGTATCATTTTATTTTAGGGAGACTTATTTATAAGTCCTTTTTCAGAACCTTATGCTAGGCTAACGTGACATGACACTTACATAAACGTAACGTAACGTGACACCTACATAAACGTAATGTAACGTGACACCTATATATACGTAACGTAACGTGACACCAATATGAACGTAACGTGACACCTACATAAACGTAACGTAACGTGACACCTATATAAACGTAACGTGACACTTACATAAACGTAACGTAATGTGTCACGTTACGTTTCGCAACTTAATAAATTTTTATTTTTTTAATCCGTTTGTTTTGAAATAGATATATAATCTTAATGTATTTTTATTTTGTATTATTAATTGTAAAATTTAAAAAATTATCAATAATATATGTGAAATCTAAATTAATTAATAAAAATAGAAAAGACAAAAGCACATCGGAAAAAACACACTCGCAAATCACGCTTATCTATGAGTGGACATGGGTGGGTGGTTTGGAGGAGAAAAGTTACTTACTCGTCTTCAAACATGAGACGCACTTCATCAATGTTGATGAATTGCTGGAGCTAAGCCATCATAGCAATAACAAGATGATTTGACATTCTTGTTGAAGAAGACATCTATGGAAGGACAAACTATCCAAAAGTAAGTATTTTCGGTATTCTTTATCATAATCTTGCATTTGCTGATGAAAAAAAAGTAAATCATAATGTGAAAGAAAATGGCATTTGCCTGCTCTTCATGCTGTTTTAATAATTCTATAGGGCAGAGGGGCGAAGAGTTTGTTTAACTCTCTGTGGACTGAAATGTGATTTATGAATAATTATTTTTTTGGTTAATTAATTGTGTTTGAATTCAGTAATTTGGTTGTTTGGCTGTCCCAAAAAAATCCAAAAAATAAATAAAATCAATTTCCTATATAAAAAATTGAATGTTACCATAGATCATATGTGTCACGTTACGTTTATGTAGGTGTCACGTTACGTTACGTTTATGTAGATATGTCACGTTACGTATAGGTGTCACGTTACGTTTATGTAGGTGTCACGTTACGTTACGTTTATATCAGTTTTCTATATATGGTTTTATTATTATTTATGATATTAACAACTAATATTGAGGGTAAATGTGTCAATAAACTTCTCACAGGACTTATGTGAACATAAGTTTTTTAGTAGGACTATATGTAGTATAAGTCTCCCTAATAGGACTTCTAAATAATTTTTCCTTTATTTTATTTGCTTTGCATTTGGAGAAGGGTAATTTAGGTTTTATCCAAAAAAAAATTAAAGAATAATTTTGGTTTCTCGACATTTCCTTTCTAAATAAATCTCATCTCTTCAATCATTCAAAAAAGTGACGACAAATCTCATTCTCTCCATTTCTTTTTTGTTCTCACCAAACCCCTTAATCCAAATGAATGTGCATTTTTCTGACAACAATATATGATGAAATTGAGAATACGTTTTTTTTCTGGCGTTTGTTAAGATTGAAAATAAAAATTAAAAATAAAACAAAAATATTTTTCATGATAGAAGAAAAATGAGCTCAGAAAGATATGCTGTGCCAAAAGAGTATCCAATGCCACACTTGTCTTCATATGAAGTGGTTTTCATATTCTCGTGCCTCTACAGTAACCAGCAATATCTTAGGTCTTTCAATGGACAACCTTTTGTACTTTGAATGCAAATAAACATCTTAGGATTCTGAATCAATGTGTGTATACGTTTGTAATTTTACATTTAAATTTTTAGATGGTTTGATGATTGAGAAATTGATTGATAAATGAGAAAATCATTTAGCAGTTTTGATTAAGGAGAAAAGTATTGTTGTTCAAATTTTAAAATTAGACTTATTTTTCAAGTTTAATGATATGCCAATCAATTAGGATATCTAAGAAATTCCAGTTTATCTGATCACAATCAAAAGTTTTTTTAAGTTAAATGTTCAGCATTAAATTATCAATAATTAATTTTTAATTTTATCAAACATTTTACACCATGTGAGTTTTCTCTCACATCTTTAGATTGTATTTGGATTATGAATTTAGATAGAGATTTGAAAAGAGAAAGATAAAAATTGAGTGAAATATGGATTGAGAGTGGGTGCTGTGATAGCACCCATGCTGTCGCATCCCATATAGTTTATTTCAATCATATTTTAATAATCTGAACTGTTCATATTATAAGATTTATTAAGTATATTATTCTTATAAAAAATGAAATTAATCGAACAAATATAATCACATGATCAAGACGAATAATAACCCTAAATAATTATTAAAATCATACTAACTGTTTATTTTTTTAAACATAAATGTAGTTTTGTTATAAGTTACAGATATCTAATTAACTTGAATTTTTTCATGGATGATTTACTCAACGAACCCAACACTATGAACATTTCGGATCATTAAAATAAATTCAGGACATGCCTTCACGGGCTCACAACACGGTGATGTGCCATGATAAAATATAATTATATTTTATTTACATTTCAACAATCTTTTCATTTCTCTTCCATTTGCTTTTTAAATTTTTACCCAAATTCATAATCTAAAAGCAACTCAAAGAGTTGTATTTGTCTCTCATTCTCTCAATGTAACAAAATTGCAATAATTAAAATTCTATGGATGATGTTCTCTTGAAACAAAGTTGCAATAATCAAAATTTTATGGATCGTGTTCTCTTTGAAGTAGGGGACAAATTATTTTCGTATCTAAAATAGTGCTTCATAAATTTTAAAATTTAAAATTGAAAATCAAATGTTAAAATTTTCAAGTTAAAAATCATTCAATAAAAGTTTTAGTATTAAACTAAAATAAATTGTTCAATATGTAAACTTGAAATTTATTATTTTTAAAATTTTCTTTTAATTTTTATATTGGTGGTGGTGGTAATGGTGGAGGTGGAAGGATAATGGTTGTGATGGTGAATGTATAGGAGTGGTGGTGGCAATGAAGGTAGTGTAGCGACGCTGGCAATTATGGTAATGATGGTTTAGGGGGAGGATTGTGGTTGTTGTAGCGATGGAAAAGTGATAGTAGTGATAGCGACAATCATAGTGGTAGTGTAGTGGTAGAGTGAAATAATCATAGTGCTTGTGACATCGATGACAATGGTAGTGGCAGAGGTAATAGTGATAATGGTGGTAGAGTGGTGGTTTGATGGTAGTAGTGGCGGCAGTGGTTGGATAGAGGTGTTGTAGTGGTGGTAGTTGGCGACAACAATGGTAAGGTCACAAGACTGTATGTCAATATTTATGCATAAATAGTCATAAATTTAATTATCACTAAATTTTAAGAGTTACTTGAATTTTCAAGTGATACAAATTATAATTATCACATACTTAGACTTCGTTTGGAAATAGCCTGTTTTAGTCTAAAAGTCAAAAAACTACTAAAAAAAATCAAAAAGTCTATAACTTGTACCAAAAAGTCTAAAGATTACTTTTTCTTTCTATTTTTTACACATCTTTTCGTAAAAAATCAAAAAGTCATTTCAAACATACTAGTTTTTTTATTTCATATTTTAGCCAAAATTTAAAAAATTATTAAAATAGTTTCCCAAACGAGGTCATAATTGATTTTCACTTAATATATTCAATTTTAAATGTTGAATTGGATTATCAAATATCACCTAAAACAATAGAATAAACGTGCGTCCAAAGTAAGATATTCATTAAAAAAAAATAAAAAATAAATAAATAAAAAAACTGAGGTTTAAGCCGGCTAACAATATAAATCATGAATTTTTAATTTTATCAATTTAAACCCTAATCTTTTTATTTATTTTCAATCTAAATTATTTGTCTATTTTTGTTAAGTAAATCTATTGAAAAAAAATAGTATTTTAATCATTAAGGCACCGTTTGGAAATACGCTATTTTAGTAACTTTTTGATTTTTTATGAAAAGATGTATAGAAAAGTATAGAGAGTGATATAATAACTTATAGTAACTTTTTGACTAAAGCATGTAATTGCCAAAAGAGACCTAAATTAATGAAAAATGGTATTTTAGACATATTCCGTATACCTACATAGAGTGTAATGACTAAATTATCAATTTTCAGTCAATTTTATTTAACAAAAATAGGGTTATGATTTTGATTGAAAAGAAATCAAAAAATTAAGATTTTAAATTGACAAAATTAAAAATTCAAGGTTTATTTTGTCATAAGACTCAAATCTTAAGAGATTTTTTTGTAATTTCTCTAAAAAAAAAAATTATATGCAATTAGAATATAATAAACAAATTTTTATCTGATTTTCTTATCACTTTAATCCGTCCCAATTCCGATATATATTTATTAATATAAACTCACTTCTTTAAATCTAATGATTATTTAAATATATATATATATATATATGAAAATTGTTTATTTATAACATTACTCTACTAATGTTATGTTTGGTTAAGAGTTTTTGAGAGAAATTTAAAAAAGAAAAAGAAAACGTATAAAATTAGGTAAAATATAAGTATATTTTTATTCACAATTTACCTACTTTTTTCCTTTTCATTTCCAAATTTCTCCTTAAATCTCCCTGCAAAATGAAAAATTATTGATTGATCCTGAGACGTCACATGATCATGCCTCAAGCCAATCACAAACTCTCACACCCCTTTATGTTCTTTAATCACTTAATACAAAATCATAAGTTTTACACCATTTACTAATCACAATGCATAAATGTCCTACTTCAATCAATCATATATTAAAAAAAAAAAATTTCGAGTAATCCTAAAAATCATAAAAATTTTATCAAAAGTTCTACCAAATATCTTACATAGGTGTGTGGATGTGAGTCTCATCTGGATCTCACACCCATATAAAATATTTGATAAAACTTTTGATAAAATTTTTAAAATTTCTAACATTTTTGTTTTTTCTCACTCAAAAGTGACAAGAATTTTAGAGAGCACATCATCTCCTCACTGTCTTTCTCACCCCAAAAGAAAAAAAGGGAAAGAAAAATTCATCTCTCCAGCGTCCTTAGAGAGAAGCTATGAAGCTAGTTGTCAAAGTAGTGTTGCCATACAACTTTGCCTTTTTTTTTTTTTTTTGTTAACTAATACAGCTTTGCTTATAATTAGACATTCTGACACTATTTAATTTGACAGATTATAATATAATATTTAAATTATTAATTTGTAAAACTCACAATATAGATCAGATTTTGACAAATTTTTTATCCGACAAATATTTTACAAATTTTTAATCCTATAAATAATAATACAAAAAAACATATAATTGAAATTATATATTACCATATCTATTGTAAATCAAATATAGACAAGCGAAAATTATTAATCTCACTCAACTAAATAACTAATTCTACACTAAACATACGAATTATTAATCTCTTACTATTAATCATACCAATCAAACAGAACCTCTAATTATTTATTTCTTTCTTTTTTATCATAATAATACCCACATAACATAATGGTTACAGAAGATAAGTCATCACCCATTATACAACGTGGGATTTTAGGTAGGGCGCTACTACACACTTCAAATTTTTTAAAGTTTTGTGTGATGTAGAAACAAACAATATAACCCAACCTACTTCCACATGGGGAAGGACTAGACTCCAACATATATAACGGCCTAAAAATGTTTTTTTATTCATCATCTCCTTTGTCCCAACATATGCTTCATTAGGACTATTATCAAATGGCTTGTGTTCCCCCAAAATCTGGACACATACCAAACAACAAAATATATAATATAACAAAATAAAGATAAAACCCCCCACAAAATCACTCGTATATATCTCTATGCTAAGACACCAACACATAATAATATTTTGAAAACAGTGGCTGTGGCTCTCAAGCAGACCAGCAAGATTGGCTTGTTATAAATTTTATGTTCGACCTTATTTACTGTTTTGATTCTCAACATACAAAGGTCTTATCATTTCTCAAAAACAAACATGAAGAAAGTCGTATCGAGTGCACAAGGCTCTGAGGTTATATGCAAGCAACCTTTCTTCTACTATTTTGATCCCCATCATATACATTAGAGCTTAATGGTAACTGGTCCTTGGTTTTCATAACTTGTAGTTACACTTCCAAAATGGTTGGAAAGCTCACTTCCCCAAGTGAACATAAAACCAATGCAGGAACAAAACACAGACTGGTCCATCAAGTTACACACCATCAGGAACTGAGATTCAGTACAAATATTAGCTTCCCCATTATGAACTTCAATCCCAGATATAGCTAGGGCTGTCGAATAGCATTCACAAATATAGACATTGAAAGGAAAAGTTAAATTTGACCCCATTTTATTTACAATGGCAAAGAGATATCGTTCTTCACCAAACCAGTCCCCTACTACCAGATTTTCACTTCTTTTTGGGTATTTACAAAGTCTCACTCGCTTTCAATGCCACGTTACTCATCTAACAATACACACTAACACATACCGTTACAAGAGTCTACCCTTTTTTTGTATAATTGAGACATGTTAGTGTTATCTCCACAGAGGCAAAAGGGGCAAATAAATAAAATACACTAGCACCGTTAACCTACTATTCCTTCCATTTATCCTAAGCTGCAAGCGGATTCCGACTGATTATGAAACCTTAGAATTCTAAAGTAGGTCAAAATAATGGCAATGAGCAAGTGCTGAGATTGAGATACCAAAGCGCCACTAAAACTGAAAGAAAGGATCAAAGTTTTGTAAATGTTACTGCCAATTATGTCAGAGTCCCAGTTATGATACAAAGAAGTTCATTTTCAGCTATTCAAACCTTTGGTTCAATATATATCCTTAACAGGTGAATTCACCTTCTTGACCATCTTTCAGTTAGTCCAGAGTCCTGCAAGCAAGAAAAGCACCACTATGTTAAGCCAACAAATAATAAAAGATGATATAACTTTTCAGCTTAGTCTAACATAATAAATCCACTGGGGACCCCTAAATCAACATATTAATAGCAAATTACTGTTACAATCAATGGTGATTCATCCCATCATGTTGTTTAAATTGTCGCAGCAACAAAAGAATGACTGGGAATGGGCAGGTATAGCAGTTAAAAGAGACTGAGAATACCAATCCTCCATACTTGAATATCGGTTTCTCTGTTCTTTGTTTTCTTTTCTCTTCTACAATCAAATTATAGAAACAATCACACCAAGTACAGAAAAGGGGGCTGTTTGGTGCACCTTATGAAGCTGCTCATAGCCTTTTTTATTTTGGAAAACTACGCCAAAGTGTTTGGTTCAGTTTCTACTTGCAGCTTATTGAGAAGCAAGCAGAGAGGAGGTTTTAGCTTCTGCTTCTGATTATCAACTTTTAGCTTGCAAAAAACTGCACCAAAACAGGTCTAAAGAGCTCAACTTATCTAAAGGTGGTTAGGGTCTAATACTTGTATGATAGCCTCAGGCTACTTCTTGGACATATTATTGTTCCTCAGCCTAATAAATACTAAAAAGGTAGCGTCAAACTGTGACATCATTATATTAGATACCTTATAACAGCAGATCGCTTGACATATATATATCTTCAAGTGTGAGACCTGCTAACAAATACTTGAGACACTGGCAAGGCTGGGAAAGACGGTGGCATGCATTTATTACAAAAAAGTAGTCCTTTATTGGTTACATCACAGTGCTAGAGAAGAATATTTTCATATTTATGGCATTCAATCTACTAAAAGAAGAATACTAGATCCATTCATGATTACAGTACGGTATGGTGCTAGAGAAGAACATTTTTATATTTGATTTGATAGCATTCATGCTAAATTTGGACCCAGGATTTGATGAGGATGAGGAAAAGGAAATGAAATTGCATGTACTCATTTTTCTATAGATAATCAAATAAAAAAATATTATAAATTCCTAATCATTTTCTTCTTATGTTCCATCCCAATCCCAACAAAACAAAATAAAGAAACTAGTCTCACTTTATGTTCTTTTCTTTTCCCTTTCTTTTCCTTTAACAAATCCAAATTTCAAACACATCATTGATCTACTATAAGGGTGATAGTAAATCCGTTCATTAATAGGATGTTTTTCTAGTCCTTGTCCATTAAGGATTCTCCCACTCCTCAACAACTTCCTTCTCACTCCTTTTCCTGTCTTTACCGAGAGTAAAATTTACAAGAGCACAATATCTTTCCTACCGCTTAAGAACTCTATAAAGTTTAATGTCAATGTCACATCCACAAACACAAAGAGCATACATCTACACACACACAGCATAGCAAAACAAGGTTGTGTTCATGGTGCATCTTCCAGCTGAAGAAGGGGTTACAAATTATATATACATGTATATATAAGTATATAACAATCCTCTCCTGGGATCCACGGCCAACTGAACTAGAAAAAAAGCTAAGTAGAAAGCAGAGTACGATGAAAATAAAATGTGAAGACAGAAAGCTTTACCTCAAGAAATTTGACAATAAAAAGCACGGACCCTCCAAATTATCAACAAACATCTGAGGATAACAAACAAAATAGTCTACATGCCATCTTTCAGCCGGCTACTTTTATGGCACCCATCTCATCAATCTTTGAGCTCTTATGCTGCATAATTAGCAGATAAACAGAAGATGCAATCAAAAGGAAGAAAGAGCGACAAATAAAACATACTGGATAACACGGCAAAAAAAAAGTAAATAGTAGTGTTTGGTTTATACCTAAACAGCACTTTAGAAAAGAAAAGAAAACATTATCTTTAAATTGACAAGCTTGGCTATTTCATAAATAAAAACTTGACCACCCCCATCCCGCACTATTGCAATCAATTTTTTTTTATAACCAACAAATAAATTTTAATTAGAGAACATGCTGAGAGGGCGCAACCTTTATGCAATCAAATAAAAATAAAAATAAAAAAGAAAACTAGAAAGATGAGAAGTACAAAAGATGGACCAATTATACTGATAACTTTAATATTGCGCCTCTTTGACAGAAGCTGTTTTCTCGTCATCGAACATTGACCTCCACTTTTCTTCTCCAGCTTTACCAATAATAGCAGCATGCTTAACATCCAGATTATTCCCCTTAAACTGCCGCCTAAATTCTTCCATGAAAAATTTATAAAAAAATAAAAACATTAACAAGCTTCTTACGTAATATCCTTCCTCCAGAATGGGTATGTTTGATCCCTTTAGAAGACAACACCCCACTACTATCCCCAATTAAACAACCCAACCCTATCATCCTCAATGCACAGCTCCACTTTAGGATCACTCCTTCTCCATCATCCTCCATGCACCGCTCTACTTTCTGCACACTTTCCTTGTCCACCCCAGTTAATCCTACAATGCAGCCATTCAAGTTTTCCATCCTTCCTGGTAGATTTTTTCCTCCTCCCTTTTACTTAGCTAGCACAATCATCTCTCTTTTCCTTTGCCATTAAAACCAACCAGTTTACCTTATTTTTATTTTTATTTTTTGATCAACAACAAAAAACTATATTGATAAATCAAAAAAAGGAAGCGAGGTTGAGGCATCCCCTTACAAAAAAACAATAAGAACACAAAAAATGAAACCCCTAACAAGCTAATCACGAGCAAAAACTTACACATCACACACTGCCAACCAATCTCTAGCTAACAAAAAAAAGTGGGACTCCCTCAAATAAAGAGCTCCCCGACACCTAAAAAGAAGTTAAGTGACAAACATTATCCTACAAACAGCCTACCTCCCGGAACTTATCTTCAAACAACCTTGCATTTGTCTCCATCCATAGAATCCAAAAAGTTGCGAAGACGGCACAAGACTATAGCATTTGAACTCTCTTCGATCCTCCGAATGTGCAAAAATCAACTAGGAGCATATGCGCACTCCCTTTTGGGGCTACGCACATAACATTCCCCAAAAAAAACAATCTATGCCATAAATTCAAAGTGATTGGACAATGCAACAATAAATGATCCATGGATTCCCCATTCTTACAACACAAAATGCACCACTAAGGATTTAGAAAACGTTAGCTTGTTTGGTTCTGGTTTTTAGAAAACAGTTTTCAAAAAATTATACTTTTTATTTTTTCAGATTTTAATGTTTTCAATGAATTATTTTAATATTTTAAGTAAATTTTTAAATTTTTAGACACACCTAACATAAATACACTTAAAAATATAATATTCGTGAAAAAATCTTTAAAAATACACTAAATAGCAAAAATATCAAAAAATACAAAAATTCAATACATTTTTTATATTTTTGTATTTATTAATTTTTAAAAATATTTTTCACAAATATTTTACTATTTAGATACATATAAGTAAGGTGCATCTAAAAAAGTAAAAAAATTACTTAAAATTTTAAAAATATTCACTAAAAATAAAAATACAAACACGAAAAACAAAAAATTCAATTTTCAAAAAACTGAATTTAAAAAACTGAAACCAAACACACGTTTTCATTTCTGCAATGCATCATTTGTCAAAATGCCTCCATGAACCAAAGCTCACATGAACACCTTTACCTTTAGAGGAGCACAGCCTTCCAAACTTTTTTTGCAAAAAAGAACTGAGGAACATGATGATTATCGATGATGTAATCAAAAAAAGTCTTACAAGAAAATATCCCGACGAATGAAGAGCCCAAACCCTCTTGTCCTCCAAAAAAGGAGATAAAGAAAAATGATGAATTTTAGACAATAAAAAAGTCAACTGTGAAGCCTCTCTATCATTAAGATTTCCAGAAAAATCAAAATTCCAAAAAATTGGAGCCAAAAGCAAACAAGTCATGGAAGCAATTGAAGAATTATGAGATCAAGCCACTCTACATAGATGTGGGAAATCAACAACAAAAGAAGATTGACCCATCCAAACATCCTCCCAAAATCGAACAAGTTCCCTATTGCCCACCTTTACAAAAAGATGACGAGACCAACATGTGAAAATTTGAGAAATTGACTTCCAAGGAGCATGACAGTTACCCCTCAAAACCACCCGTGAATCCCTACCATTGTTCATGAGTCCCATATTTTCTTCTTATAACAGAATGCCACAATAAATCAGTCTCAAATGGAAATCTCCATAACCACTTGCCAAGAAGGGCCATGTTCCTAGCCAAAATATTACCGCTAACCAAACCCCCCCTTCTCCTTAGGTAGCGACACTAACTCTCAATTCACCTAGTGATCCTTTTTCCCCTCATCCTTTCTTTCCCAAAGAAAATCTCTCATCCTTGCCATCTTAACCGGAACCTTGAATAAAGATAAATAATGTAGGTGTTTGGGAAGTTGCTATTTTAGTAGACTATTTTAATTTTTGACTATTTTAGTAGGTTAAACTTTTTGTATTTGCGAAGACAGGTGGATTTCTTTGTAATTAGATGTGATGTTTGTGAGAGAAAAAGTGAAAAAATTATGGATTTAATGTGATATTTTGTTTTATTGGCTATTTTGGCATATTTTATCTTTTTGTAAATTTTAGTCCAAAAAATCAAAAAATAGCCTTTGCCAAATGCCCTAATAAATAGGAATACCACTCAAAAGCAGTCTTAACCAAAGTGTATCTATCCCCACGTGATAATAAAACCTTACTTCACCCTTCCAATCTCTTGCCAATCTTTTCCATAACGGATTCCAAAAGCTCCACTCTTAGGATTACCCCCAATGGAAGACCCAAATACTTAAATGGAAGTGACTCTATACCACATCCTAAAAGTGTCGCCCTATTTTGAAGTTGATCTTGTTGCATATTAATTCCCACCACACTACTTTTCCCTAAATTAACCTTAAGCCCTAAGATAACCCCAAAAAGTCTCAAAATCGAATAAATATTAACCATCTTACTTTCATCCCCTGAAGAGAAAAATATTGTATCACCCGCATATTGTAAATGTGTCACACTAACTCTATCCATAATCCCTCCCCTCCTCCAACCCTGCAAAAAGACCTACTTCTTTAGCTTTATCGACCATCCTTCATAGTACATCAGCCACCAAAATAAATAAAAAAATGAGATAGTGGGTTCCCTTGCCATAGCACCCGCGAAGCCCTAAAGCAATCCCCTGGTTTACCATTAACTATGACTGACATATTGCAAGTTGACGTATCCCCTAATCCAAGATCTCCACTACCCACCATATCCCTTCTTATCCATTACAAAATCCAAAACTTGCCAATCCACATGGTCATATGCCTTCTCAAAATGCCTTCTCAAAATCTACCTTAAAAATAAGTCCCTTCCTCTCTGAACTTCTATATTCCTCCATTACTACATTTGCCACTGAGGCGACATCTAAGAATTGTCTTCTATTCACAAAAGCCCCTTACGCCCTAGACACAATATTCCCCAAAGACATTCTTAGTCGTTTCAATAAAACCTTTCCCAAAATCTTATAGAGTGATGTTACCAAACTGATAGGCCTAAGATCTCCAATTCTTATGACATTCACTTTCTTAGGAATTAAACAGATGAATGTGGCATTTGAGCTCAAAACAACGCCCAACTCATAAAATTCCAAAAACACTCTCAACAAATCCCCTTTCACTACCTCCCAACAATCCTGAAAAACAGCCATGGAAAAACCATCCGAACCAGATTACCTTCCTAATCACTTGTTCAGCATCATCTTGACTCAAGTATCCATCATTATCATTAGTGAGGTTAAACAACTTTAACTTACCAGTGTTCTTATCAACCTTCGAAGAATGAAAAGGTGTTGCCATTAATTTCCAATGAAATTTCAAATTAAAATGAATTCCTTGAAGATCAACCCTCCCCCCTATCCCCTCCCCTGTGCTTGGCCCTGTTCTTAACTCCATATTCCCCTCCACCCCCTGCAAAAAGGAACTCTGTGCAATCACCTTATTCCTCACGAGGAACTTGCTGAACCCCAAACTCCCCTTGAAGCTCAACCCTCCCCCCTATCCCATCCCATGCTTGGCCCCGTTCTAAACTCCATATTCCCCTCCACCTCCTGCAAAAAGGAACTCTCTGCAATTACCTTCTTTCTCACAAGGAACTTGCTGAACCCAGAGACCCTTTCCTCACAAATCTGCCATGTTATCTTCACAGCATACCCCAAAGCTACCTTCCATTACCACTACTAGAATCTCGCTTAACCACCACTTTGGCCTTACCCACCAACGATCCTACACCCCACTTCCCTGTCAAACACTATTATCCGCTCCCCTGTGACCCCCCCAACCTTGACGCAAACAGAAACCACTCCATCACTAATACCAACACCAAGAAAGTCTGACCAATAACCACCATCACTCCTAGCAATCCCCACCTCCCTTTACTCTGCCTTGAACACCTAGCATCAATGCCTACCCCTACAACTGATACCCTATCATCAACACTTGACTCCTACAAACCCCCATACTCCACCACCCTTGGCTCCAACTATGTGGCCTACCTCGAAGTCCCTTCTCCTATTTCTACCTCCCGAACTCCCCTACTACTAGTACTCTTCTAAACCATTTCATCCAACAAAACTCCCACCACCCCTACCCTCTGCTTCTGAATTTAAGAAAAAATAATGATCATCAAAAGGAACAGCACAAGACTCACCTAAGGGGGTAGAACCTCTTTGACTGGCCCTGCCAAACTCATACCCTACAACGTATTCACCACCCCTAGCCCATTGTTGTTTTGGGCTTGGTTTTAGCTGGGCTTCACAAAAAATTTGGACCACTAGTCTCCCCTCTTGACCTAGGCCACTTCAACTTTAAAGCTATGATTAGGTCTAATCCATTTCATTCACCACCTCAGAACACTTCCCTTTCGCAACCCAATTAAACTTCCTAAAACCCAATTCCATTTTGTTTTTCTGTTGGATTGCTAAATAACCAAACCCGACCTGTTTAAAAGTGTAACGGGGCATTATTTCTAGAAAAAGATTATGTGATCCTCTAACCTGTAATCCAATTCTTTCACCTGATGCCCAAAACACTTAACAAACCCTGCTCCAACCCGTGTAACAGATATCCAAACCAGCAATCCAAGAATAGTTTATACAAAAATATATACACTTATTTTATGCACAAATATACGTAGGCATTGATTTACAAATATATGCACATAACTAAATATGCCTACATACATCAATACATTTCTGTATTACTATATACATAAACATTTCCCTATACATGCATACATTTATATGTACCCACAAATTCTCAATGTTCCCATATATGCCTATATGTGAGCATATATACGTTTACATACCTATGCAAAAATAGATAAAGATAACAAAGACAACACAGATATGTCTATTATCTTCAAGCAATTTTTTACAGGCCTAAAATAAAATAAACATCGCCATGCCAACCCCCCCCCAAAAAAAAATGATAATTTCCAAAACATAGAAATTCAAGATACTTTTATTTTTAAATTTGGGATTTTTAAAAGGAGAAAGCAAAAGGGATTAAAAGGCAACTTCTTACTTATTAGCAGTACTTTGAAAAAGGTCCCACCAAATGGTACCAAAACTAATTGAAGGAATTTCCCTGTACCCATGTTACCTTACTTTTCTTGTGACTGTGAATGTCATTGAGATCTTCATCTCCATCATGCTTCCTTTTCTGAAATCATATAAAGAAAAAAAAATCAGATCTGATTTGTTGAAAGATCAAAATTTGGAGAAAAAAGTGGAACACCATCTTTGGACCAAGAACTTCAAACAAAGGCTACCCTTTAACGCTAGTTTGGCATGTACTAAATAAGTCAAAAAGTTAAAAAGTCACTATCTTATTTAAGTCACATCATCTTATTTAATTCTTCCTTTCAATCTTTGCAGCTAATTTCAACAGTTTAATGAAGAATAGTTCTTTCAGAGATTAATTCTTGAAGGAAAAACATTATTTTTGGAACAAGGAAAAACTAAAACTTCAACTCTTGGATAGTTTAAAACCCTTAGTAACAAGGCAGTTGTGCTACACACCGATACAGAACTTATATTATACCACTAAAACTTCAACACTTGGATAGTTTAAAACCACTAGTAACAGGGAAGTTATGCTACACACCGATACAGGACTTATATTATACCACTAAAAACTATATTCATACAAGACAAAGCAGCTGTATTGAAAACTCAGACCCCAACCTTCTCATGGTGTTTCTTGAGTGTTCAGCACCAGAATCATGATGCCCACTTTTATCTTTCTTCTTTTCTCCTTGTCTTTATCTTTACTTCGATTGTGACGGTGCCTGTGCTTCTTATGCTCTTTATCCTTCTCTCGGTCTTTGTCCTTGTTCTTTTTATGCTTCCTCTCCTTATCTTTGGACTCACTTTTAGATTTTCCAGCAATGGTAGGAATCCCTTTCTCTGCCTATAGAACGCAAGATACAAATGGGTCATACTTCTGCAAAAATTTGACAGGAAGTACAGTAAAAAGGCAGAAAAATAGTGAAAGAAACCCCCTGCAGGACCCATCAAGTTTTAGAATTTTAAGGATCAAAACAAGGGACCATCATCCAGCATAAGCAAGTAAAGTGAAACAACAAAATCAAAACAAAGCCTCAGAGATGCAGATATTTTACGGGAGGCAGATCGATCGGAGCAGTTTCCCTTAGTTGAAAGGCTTCTCTGAGGACATCTAGGTCAAAAGGCTGTATCCGAGCATTTGTTTCTCTTGAGTAAGTATCCTGAATGAGCTGATCCAATTGCATCCCTTCCCCTTTCCTAATTTCAGTGTCTCCCACCACATTGTGAAGGTAGTGTGTATCTGAAATAGACAAGGGAAGTGACCTCTTGCAAAAGAACTCATGGTGAGGCAACAACTTATAGTGACTTATAAGATCCACAGCACCTGTAAGTTCTCTTGGCCCTAATGTTCAAACAAGACAGTCAACCAAAGTTACGAACTGAAGGGGGAAAGAATAAATCTTGACTCAGAAAAACAAAGCAGTTGGGTGACAAACTTTTTACAACCAAATACATGTCAATGAAAAATAAGGAAAATGATATGCCAAGACAAAAGTAACATGCCTTATTTTATGCAAGACAAATATCAAAACCTTTTGATCAAATACCTAAAAGCACATGAAATGGAATTCCACATTGAATGTATTTTCAAGTAATGAATCCATTGCAACAATAGTAATAGTAATAAATGAATTAGAAAATAAAAGGTTATAAACGTTACAAACTAGAAAGTTGCTTCACAGAAGGTATAGATTTGCTGACCGAAAGACTTTTTGTTTACTTGCAAGGATTTGCTGCCTGAAAATCTCATACAACCCACACACCACCAGTTTGTTTATAGTTCCAATACCATTTTCACAGACCAAAGTAAATAATTAATCCTACAAAATCTTAACTTCCAGCAGAGAAAAAACAAGGTAAGACTACATAACCAAACCAGATAACCCACACAGCAAATAATGCATATACAGATCCCACAATGGATCCTTAACAATACCACCTAGATTGCAAATTGCAATGTAGAAACTAAAGATAACTTTCAAAAGATAGCCTCGCTCACATTAACCAAACTGGAGTATAAGAATGGAATAAACTCAAAAGATAAACATCAGACTCCCAACTGACTTGAGAACTATCGAGTTCAAAGTTCAAAGCTCAGAGTTCAAAGTTCATGGCCAGCTACTAAGCATGATGCTATTAAGAGATCTGATGTGTGTGTTTAACCCACCATAAGAGGTAAGGTGGTCCTCCCCTTTTCATGTCTCATAAGGTAAAAGCGAGCAAAGTGACTCCTGCATCGAAATGTTAACTCAAATGTACATACACCTAGATGAATGTAAGACTGCCATGAAGCTAGAATGACACTGACTCAATTAAAAACATGGACCAATAGCCATAATGCAAAGTTCAGCCTAAGTACTCAGATGGGGAAGTGAACAAGGTGCAAGGCTTACATAAAAACAGCAAATATGCATAAAAGTCCAAAAAAATATCACACATAGACAATAAGACATATGTCATACATCATACATACACATCACAAATAAAGCCTAACAAATATGGTCAGGCAAATTACCTCTTCAAACTTCTTGCCTTCAGGATCCATGAATCAATGTCAGACAAAAGGGTGGACCATTATCACCTGAGATATTAATGACACAGGAGGGGAAGAAAATTTAAACTACTAGTAACAATCAAACTTCATTTAATATGCCAACAGTGCAACCATCATCGAACACCAACAGCAATAAAAGCGAAAAAGAGCAGCAAGGAATCAAGAATCCCAAGTATGATAAGGAGGATGCTGGAACACCTCCACTAATCTCTTGCTGAAACATTGGGGCATTTTTGGCAAATGCGTGCAACAGAGATCAAAATGAAAACCAAAAAAGTAAACAAACACTAGTAGCCATTAAATTTGTGGAAAAGCTTATACATATAGGAAGTTCTATTTTTAAGCACTATTTCCATGGTCCATCATGAAACTAAATAACCAGTATTTTAACGAGTTTGCAGCAAGAAGTATTATAAATTTAACTACAAAAGTCTCATTTTTGTCAAATCGTGAATCGAAATGACCTTGTACCGAATTACCATCGAATCATGAATCGTAAAGATTAGGTCACTTTTTCCAAATTACTTAGAATAATATATCTACGTACTTAAATGCTAAATATGTCTTATAAATATAAAATATTTAAATTAATGAAATGTTGTTTTGAATGATGATCACATGGTCTAATGAGTAAGAAATTAACATAGGTTCCCATGTAAGATCACCACCTTACCTTCTTCCTTTTTTAGATATTGCTTATCAACCATTCTTAATAAAGAACGTAAACAAAGACAAACTTTTAACTTTTAAGTGACAATAACTTAACAACATTTATGATATTTCATAAGCATACATACTTCAAGTAACAATGACCCAATAATAATAAAGAATTACTTGAAACTTGCAGAACTATTAGGTTTAATTGACCTCATCCATGTAATATTAAAGTATATTGATTTCAATAACATAGCAATAGACAATTCATATTGCAAGTTACTTTAATTTTAAATATCTTTAAAAACATGTTAGGTTTGACTGAATCTGATTAGATCTTATTAAAAAATCCCTGATCGCCAAAAAAACAACTCATGTATATATATATTGGTTATTTTCGTACTAAACACTATTAGAAATTGTATTAAGTCATTTTAACTAAAAAATGGGAGAAAAAAATAATCAAATGATAGTTTCAAGAGATGCATGAATTGTAAAAAGTAAATCAAATTGTGAATTGATTGTGAAGAATCATGCAATTCACAATAGATTCGCTTCCAAAATAGAATAATCCATAGATTCGTACAATTTTGCAAAAAATGTGAATCGAATCGTGAATCGAATCGCAAATCGTTAGATTATGATAACAGAGCTTTTGTGTAATAAACATAGTAAAAATCTCAATGCCACCAAAAGTAAATCAGCAGTTCATTGAAAACAAAGTCCATGCTTTGGTTTCTTTTGATTTATCTTCAGAATTTGCAGTCAAATAACATGGCCCCTTGTTTCAGGACACAAGCAAATGCTTAAGTGGCTACAAGTGTCCAACTAGTCAACAACTCAAACAAGTAATATTAGAACGCAAGATATCCCTTCATGAATATAGTAATCACATATTGTATTGCCACGAACCTAAAAAGGAAGTCAAATTTCATAGACAAAACATCTTCCGAGGTTTAGTATCAATATAAGCGCTATGTTTAATTTGAAAGAGCGGTTGAAGTTTCTTTAGCATAATAATATACTTGCACACTACCCTATAGAACCTCCCCAACAAAACCAAAATCATGGTCTCTAAGGTTTTCTGGAGTCAACATGAAATCTCATACCAATAGGCAATAACACAAACCTTCAAGCGACACCAATAATACATTATCAAATAAACGCCTCTTTGTTTTTTTGTGAAATAAATGTACTTGAGATGTACCTAAAACATGAGTGTGTGTATGTGTAAAGGAGACATATAGCTTGATGTATTAAATAACTCTTGAACACAACTTTTTTTGTTTTAAGGAATGTCATTAAAGAGCACTTTAAAGAGGTGCACCCTGATTTGGAGCGATATATGGTTCACTCAAATATGACAAAGCACTCTGGAAGTTTCAAATTACTGTAGTTACTAATATAAGAAGACAAGCAAAAGCAAGGGCCCCACCAATTGACTAGTTACCCACCTTGGAACCAAGGCTACTGTAGGAAGTGCTCATCGAAAGAATCTCTCTTAAGTTGCATAGACTACCTTATTATGACTAAATTTGCTAATAACATTATAAGAGTCAAAATAAGTTGGGAGCAGAAGATTCAGTTAAAGGGAATAGCAAAGCGACAAAAAATAAACTACAATCTTTCAAAAGTCACAAAACTGCATCAAATTGTCCATGCAGCCAATAGAGGGCAGAACAAGTTCAATTAGTTAAGTGAACACTTGAAAAGCTCCTTATCATACAGGGGAGCCCAAATTAAAAAATTATTGCCTTCCAATTCATGCAGAAGCACCAATCATAACAGACCTCAAGGAAACAAGGATCAGTTGAGAATGATTGCCAATAATTCAATTGATATCCAAATGCCACTGTTCTATTTTTTCATTTATATTTGAATTTTTGCTAGGGAAAAAAAGTGAAGTAAACATGATTAACTGTTTGCACCTTAAATTCTTCATGACATAAAACCTTGAAATTATAAACATCTAACAAAATGATAGAATCCAACAATTTGAAAAAATTAAATAAATAAATAATTTTAGACTATGTTACCAGAAAACGCTAATACCCTAGCGAATTACGTATCGGTACGCACGTTCCGAAACATGGTACACTTTCGTTCAAAAATGATAAATTTAGTGATCCGAAACGATCCCAAAAATTTTTTCCAATGTTTCTTCAAATGTTACCTTAGGAAATAAAAAATTAAATATATGAACTAAAATCTAAAGTGAGTTAAGTTTTGACAACACAAAGACATCAAAAATGGGTCATAATTTTAATAGAAATCATTTGTTACATGAAGAAAAAAATATTATTGGACACCTAATAGTTAAAAGAAAATTACTTTAGAAGTACCTTAAATTCTTAAGTATAATATATATAAGTCTACTCCTATTGTATCACATTTTAGAGCATGGTGTACCACGCTCCCGTTCCCGTTCCATGTACTAGAACGATCCACGTTCTAGGTAACATAGATTTTAGATCTTATCTCAGATTATTCCTATTTGGCTTGACTTCTATTATTATGAATTCAACAGCTTTAAAGGCCAATCCTTTCTCTTTTTTCAACATGTCTTCATATAGTCACAATGAGGAATAATTTCCTAAGAAATCAGAACCATCATAGAGCCTATAGAATTCATATCATTTGGGAAATGGGCAAGTAAGAAGAAAAGTTACTATCTTCAAGGTTAATCACCCACTTATTGATAATTGGAATTTGAAAGTAACAATACCTTGAATCAATCAATCTCTAACCTTGTCTCTCATACACCTTGTTATTAAAATCATACGATTTGCAATTCGAAACGTATCAATTCAGTGAGTAATCAATACAATCAGGTTGAATGAATCGCAAATAGCTACGAATCAAGTGTGAATCATGAATCAATCAATTCGCTTTCAATCCACCAAAATTGATTTTTGCCTTCTTTATTTGCTTTTTTATTCTTGGAAAAGAGTTCACATAACCCTTTCAATGTCTTGAGGGTTACTATATGTCATCCTTTAACTTTCTCACTCCCTATTTACTCTCCAAGACTCAAACCCTAGAAAGAAAAACAAACCTTCTCTCTACAATATTCTAGGCTTGCATATTCAACTTTATCCATGTGTTTGCACTTGTAAATGAAATCTTTTGAAAGCATCAAGTGACATTTCTTAAAAAGTTTGGAGATTTGGGTTACTTTAACCGCCTTTGAAGTGAGTGTTTCTATTACTTTAGTTGTAAGAAGTTAAAAATATTGTGGTTGACTTCTTGTTTGGAAATTAAGAATTTGCCTTTATTTACTTTCTTTATTAAGAATGAATGAAAAGAAATATTCAAAACGGAAAAGTTAAGGTGGTGATCATACATAGGAACCCATATTAAAACTTCTTACCAGTTAGATCATGTGATCATCATTTAAAACAACAATTACTTTGACTTAAGTCTAAATATTCCATATTTGTAAAATAAAGTTAATATCTAAGTGTCTAGCTATACTTTTACATAATTTAAAAAAAGTGACTGAATCCTTATGATTCACGATTAGACTAGATTCGTAATTCGACACAAGGCCATTTGATTCACAATTCAAATCCCTATTTTCATTCTTCAAATACCCAAATCTACATTAAACAAACGAAACCGTGAAATTTATTTTCTGCCCTTCTTTCGACTCGGTTTCTGAGCACCCCCACACAAATAACGAGACAACTTGATCTCACAATTGAGGCACAGTTAAACAATCCATGAACATACATGCAAGAGGGAAGTTTATCAATAAAAAACGAGTACAATTCAATTTCAAATTACATACATCTATCAGTATGTATGTCACTGAGAGGAATATCTTACCTAATTGCAGTGAGAGATCCACAGCATAAAGTTGCCTTCAAGGAGTAGAAATTTTCGCCTCTTCCTCGCAATTCGTCTAGGTGTGTATGAAGCAAAGCAATGAATTGAGTAGAGAAGAGGCTCAGGGCTTAGCTTTTTAACCACAGAGGGCTTTGTCGTCTCTGAACTGAACTGAACTAAACCCTAACACCTGTTTCAAAGTTGAAACTATGGTCACAAATGAAGCTGGCTTTTGTTCGTCCTGTTGTATTACATTGCACCTTTTTTTAATACTCTAAAAGCAAACAATATTTTATTGGTATTGTTCAGTTTGATTCAATTAGTGTACAAGGCATTTTTTTCACCCAGCTGAACCTAACGGTTTTGTGTATAGAAGCATCAAAACCGACCAAACATACCAAACAACTGAACCGAACTGACGTGAAATGCACCCAATATTACAAATCTTTAACAAAATATTTAAAAGCCCACTACTCAAAATCACAAGACTGCAAGTCCCTAACTAAACAGAAAAAAACAAACCCAGTATTACAATATTTTAACAAAATTCAATTCAAAAGCCCACTACTCAAATTACAAGCTACCCAAATTGCAAGTCTCCAACAAACCCACTACACAAATTACAAGTCCATAAGCAACAATTTTTACAGGTTTACAAGAATTTACTTGTTTCAACCTCATCACCACCAAAAGACAACACTTTTTTGATAGATTGGAATAAGAAGCCACTCATGTCTTTCTCTGGGTAACCTTCCAACACTACCATGACTAAAGCAACAGAATTGAAGCTTACATTGCTAAGGTTCAAAAGATCATACTTTCCCCATGACAGACTGGTTAAAGCATCACCAAGAGCTCCAACCTGAAAAAATTGGGACATACCATCGGTCCAGAAAAGGAATAACACATGAAGAAGCAAGCAGTGATCAGTATAATACCACAAATTTGTCTTACACACACATCACCATCAAGAACAACCAAATCAGCATAACACGCATACACATCACCATAAGAAGAGCCAAATCAGCATAATCATGGAGAAGTAATAGAAAGAGAGAGAAAGAGAAGGTATAGAACCTGACGTGAGAGAGAGAGAGAAAGAAAGAAAGAAAGAAGCCCTAGAGTAGCGATCCAGAGAATGGGAGGGAAGTGAGCTGCCGGAGACTTGGAGTGCTTGACGCCGTCGCCACCGTCAGAGAGAGAGAGAGAGCCGATCAGAGATTGGCAATTGGCATCGGATATAAAGGAGTTTAGGGCATTGGGTTTTGATGACATGTGACGGCACCGGTTGTGAGGAAATTGTACAATCGTTAAAACACCCAGTAACATAATGCCACCTGTATAATGTATATTTTGTTAAAAAAAATATTTGAAACTCTCAAAAACTATTCACAACTCTACCAGTGATATAATAAGATTTTGGGCTTTTGGTTAGTAGCTCAATTTCAAAATTAGTGGTCTAATGGTCCTAATTTTCATAAAAAAAAAAAAAAACAAACTTAGGTAAAATTAATTAGGCCATTTTTAGTGCCACAAAATATTTTTAAGATTTTTGTCAACTTTTGATTTCTTATAATGATTGTGGGTTCAACTCTCATATCATATTATTGTAGAACAACTTTTGATTTCTTATAATGATTGTGGGTTCAACTGTCATACTATATTATTGTAGGTTAATTTGTAATTATAAATATGTGAATTTTTAACATTGTTTAAAAAAATTATAATCAAAGTGTGAGTAAAATAAATTATATACCTTATTAATTTGTATATAAAAATGTTATAGATTTTTAAATAATCTATCAATTTTTATTTTTTATCAAAATTTTTTACGTAGATATAGGATCTATACACATGTGAGAGCTTTATTTGTGAGTTTGTGTGGGTCCTCTCTAGCATAATTCTTGGTATAATATTACTTTAAAAATGAGTTAGACTCCGATGAAGCATCCCCTTGACCCTCTCTCTCTTTTCATTTTACTTGGTTTTTTTTCTTTCTTTTTTTTCCTCCAATCACCGAATCCGTGTGTGTGTGGGGTCTTCCCAATCACCACCAATACGCTACACAGGCAAGGGGGGGTGGGTGATTGGAGGTCTCAATCAGCTACTATTACTTTATTTCAAAATGCAGTGGTTATGAAAAATAAATAAATAAATAAAATATAAAATATTTAAGAACCCATTGATGATCTGGCTGCCATGATTCAAATTTTTAACGGTTTGCCTTGAGTTTTGGTGTGTTCATTATTTTTAGTTCGGAAACCTTCCCAACACAAAATGTATACGAGGGCCCTGTTGGCTTGAGATTACAGGAAAGCGATTGGAATTGTCAGTAAAGTAGAGATTTATTATATAAGGTGTTTGATTTGAAAGATGAAAAAGGAATTTCTAATCTCTTGTTATTAGGATAAGTTTTGAAATGGGGATTAGAATGAAAGAGGTAGAGATGATATTAGAAAAATAATCTCAATGACTAGGAATTATTTATTTTATTTATTTATTTTATTTTCACATGTTGGCCATTTTTTAACATTAACTTAATTTTTGTATTTTTTGTTAAGTAAAATCATTGTTTTATTTGTTTTATTTTTTTCTGAAATTTTTTATTTTTTAAAAATTTTTTTAAGTCAAGCATTTTTTTTGAACATTAATGTTTAATATTTTTGTATTTGTATTTTTTTGTTTTGTTTTTATATTTATTTTATATAAAAATAATTTGATAAGTCCTATACTAACAACTATCATCAAAACAAAACATAATTTTACTTAATCCTCTCACTATCAATCCTCACCAACAATCCTCTCACTATCAATCCCTCACTATTAATTCCTCCATTCTACTTACAACAAACGGGGCGCAGGAGGTTAATTACAAGGGTCTCTCTTTGGGGTTTGATAAATACACCGATTTTCTTTTAATCTATATTTATATACTATTATAATTATAAAATGTTATCATTTTATTAAAGTTCAAAAGAATAATTTTTTTCTCATATATTTTTTATTTTGTTTCATTTTTTTGTTAATATGTGTCACAATATAATTGGTTTAAATTTAGATTATTCTTAAATCATGTTATTATAATTGGAATAAGATCAATATTCATTCCTTAATTTATGTATCTTTTATTAAATTATAAAATAAAATTTAAAATTTAAATTCTTCTTTAAATTATGCTACTACAATTAGAATGAAATCAATATTCACATGTATCATAATATTAATGGTCTAAACATAATATGTTATTAAATACATGTGTTCAAATTATTAATCAATATTAAAATTTATATTATTTTATTTTATTTTATTTTCATTTTTCATTTTTGGTTTTAAATTTTATAATTTTTTAATATCCTTCTAAATTATAAAGACTTGAATAATAATTTTTTTTTAACAAAAGACAAAAACATTAAAAAAAATGAATGACTTTATTAACCCTTGCCAAACATGGTGGATTCTATTAAAAAAATTATCTCAATTGTCAATTAAACAAATTAAAATAGATAAATAAATTTTTTAGCTAAATATGTTAAGAAGTGACTTTTGCTAAAATCAAATAGAAATAAAACATTATTTTCCTATTAAAAGTGATGGTTGGAAAAACTTTTTTATATAATAAAAATAAATAGGAGTGATAATTTATTGTTAAAGAATCTTGCAAACTCACACTTTCATAATAATATGACAAGAGTTGGGCCCTATGTCATTAGTGTATATAGGAAATCAAGAGTAAATATATATAATACCACATCATTGTGAATACAATCACTACAAGAAACACAATCGTGACTAAAGTTTTAGTCAAAGCCTTTTTAGTCAAATATAAAGCTATTTTTTCCACTTTCCATGACTAAAAAGTTTAATCACTTATTCGTGGTCGCTACATGGTCGCGTATTCCTTTTGGCGCGTACGTAAACATTTGTTAGTCGGAAATACATATGTCTTCGCACTAAATAATTAATCGCCAATAGTCAATTTCATTTTTTGAATTTTACCTTTGGCTACTAACCGCTTGTCGTAATAGTGAATTTTTATTTTATTATTTTTACATTTGGCGACTAATGACTTTAAATCATTTGAAAGTCTTTAAAAAAAAAATTTCTGCGTTATGTACTCGTGGTTTGAACCCGACATCCAAGATCGCACTCCCAACGCCTTTTTAAATACATGCTCTCATACCACCCTCAGATCACATGAATGATAATGCAACATTTATTATTTATATACTATATTCACTGGTATTAATACAAAATTGTATATATAAAAATAATTTTTTTTATTTAATATATTTCATGTAAAAAATAAAAAATTTACAAAAAAAAATTGGGCAGTACTTTTGGCGACTAAATCTGAATTTTAGTCGCCAATGCTCCATTTTTTGCTACTAATTTGTTTTTCGTCATTAAAACAGTAAATCCAATTTAAGGATAGCACATTTGGCGACTAAGCAATTTTAGTCGCCAAAACCTTATGCTGCATTGTGCATTTTAGTCGACAAAACACCTAGAATAAATGATGAAGTGTTTTTTAGTCATGAAACCATGACTTTTGGCTACTAAATGATTTTAATGGCAAAACCGCCCCTTTTGCTACTAAACAACCTTGTAGTCGCTAAAAACCCTACATTCGGCATCAAAGTGCATTTTTATCGCTAAAACCAAGATATATTCGCTACTAACTTTTGTTTTAGTGGAAGGGATCAACTTTGGCACTAATCGGCATTTAGTCGCCAAAAATCATACTTTTAGCGCATTTAATAAATAGAATTTTAATCATGGGTTATTTTGTTGTAGTGAATTGTGGATGTTTTTTGGAGTCCGATTCTCAACTACCCTCTCCTTTTCACCCATGCGGCGGCCTAAACGACGTGTTTGAGGCCAAATTTCAATTAAAAAAAAAAGACAAAGAAGAACAAAAAGAGAAGAAGAAAGAAGAAGGGAAAAGAAGAAAGGAGAGAAAGAGGAGGAGAGAAAGAAGAGTGAAGAATTCAAAGACCAAAAATAAAAACATTAACTACAAATTTTCCATTTCAGCTTGTCTTGGTTTCTTCACATCAAACACAAGGAATGTAAATTTCAAAGAAGAGAGAGAGAGAGAGAGAGAGAAATGGAACAAACTCAAGATTTCTTGGTATTTGCCATTTCAATCTAATAACATAATCTCAATGTATAAAGAGATTTAAGAGCCCATTTCAAATACCTAACTATGGTTTTCGCGAAAACCCGGATGATCGTGAACAAACTTCTCGACCCAAATTCCATCACACGAATCTCAAATTTTCAGATTCATGGACATATCTTGGTTCAAATTCAACAAAAAAATTCCCAAAAACGTGAAGCGAATGAGTGAATCGAGAGGGATTGAATCGGAGGAGAGAAAGAGAAGGAGACACCAATGAGTTTAAATTATAATTTCATTATCGGAGGGTTTGATTTGTCGTCGTTGTTCGAGGAGAGGAAAAGATGAGAAGATGAGGTTTGCGACGGCAAAGCGAATGATAGAGATGATGGAGGAGATGGGGAAGGCGGCGGAGTTAATGAGGAAGAGCTTGACTCTCTCCTCTCCTCTCCTTCTACCCTTCTTTCCCTTCTTGATCCTCCTTCTTTCTTCTTCTCTTTGCTCCTCTATCTTTTTCTTTTTTTTTTTTTAATTGAAATTTGGCCCCAAACGACGTTATTTTGGGGCCTTCTTGAAGGGCCGCTAGAGAGAAGCTATGCGAGGATCTGGGCTCATTTTTTTGTGAGTCTCAAACATTTTCTTTACTATTTGTCTAGACTTTTTTAACACTTGTGAAATATGGTGGATCTTGATAATTTTTTTAAGGGTAAACTACAAATACACCCCCTGAGATTTAATTAAATTACAAATTACCCTCTGTGGTTTTAAAAATTACATTATGCCCCATAAGGTTTCTAATTTCATAACAAATAGGTCCTTTTATTAATAAATCATCAAGTTAATTAACATTTTTAATAATGTTAAAATTTTATTTTAATTAATAATTCAGATAATTTTATTATTGTATATGTGAATAGTTAGAAATTTCACTTTTTTAATTAATTCCGTTAAATAAAAAATTCTGACAGTGAGGTATTTGTAATTTTTCAAACTATAGGGACAATTTATATTTTAAGCAAACCTCAGGGGATATATTTATAATTTACCATTTTTTTAATCTCAATTATCAATTAAACAAACTAAAATAAAAAATGAAAATTTTTAACTTAAATTGCTAAAAAGTGACTTTTGCTAAAACAAGTAGAAATAAATGTTATTTTTCTATTAAAATTGATGGTTCATGATATATCTTTTTTTATTAAAAAAAAATGAGGATTGTAGGTGATAATTTATTAGTCATCTAGAATTATTTTCAGATCAAATAAGAATGGCATTCTAAATTTTCTTCTTACCTTATTTTTTCATCTAGATACTTTTATTTTGTCAGAAATTTAATTTTATTATATTTTAATTATTTTATGCCATTATAAAATGTAATTTTTAATATCAACTTATTCGATAATCCCTTCCTAAAAGGTGTATTTTTAAACATAAAAAAAAAAATTGTTGAAAAAACTTAATGACATTACTTTACTTTTGTTCATTAATATTAAAATTTTAATTAATCTTATTTATTATTAAAAAATAAATTAGCAAATAATTTTATGTATTTATACATACAATTTTGTTTCGATTGCTCAAGTTATTTGGTATCTCTACCCAAATTAAATTTTAAATAAGTTCTCACGAATTAAAAAATTATATTGCCCAATCTTAAAAAATTTCAAGTTTGACTCGAGTTACTTAGGTTGAACTCACCCAGTATATAACTCTAGTAAGGGATTGAAAGTTACATAATTGAAATTGTGACAAATTAAAAATTGATACATAAATTGTGATAAAATTGTAAAACTTAAATCGCAAGCTTCAATATTTTTTTTTCATAATTTACATACAAAATCGACTATTTATATTATTTTATATAAAAAATATATTGATTTTTTTCATATCCCATGCAAAAGACGGGTTTTCACTAATTTTAAAATTATATTTTGTCTTATACATATGTTCTTGTCCTTATCACCAAATATTTTCGGTCTGTTTTGTTTATTGGACTAGGTTGGATATTATAAATACAATGAGATTGAATGAAAGGATTACTAGTATGGTAGCATTAGATTGGAAACGTAAAATATTTCATGTTTGTTTGTGCACAATACGGTAGTATTTGATTGAAAATTTAAAATAAATTATATTTGTTTGTGTACTAATATGATGGTATTAACTGGTTAGGATTAAATTTATGAAATTACGTAAAAATTCTTATTATATTGTTTTGTAATAATATAATATAATCACCGGTGACTTTATTGTTTAGTAAAGTGAGAGACAAAATAGTCTTTTTATCACTAATCTCATGAAACTCTTAGACCTTGTTTGTTTGCTGGATTAGGTTGGATGTAACTATTAGTACGATTTAATTGAATGAGGGGATTATTACTATTAGTGTGATGATATTAAATTGAAAATAAAAGATAAATTATATTTATTTGTGTAATAATATTAGAATATTAATTGATTGGGATTAAATATGTAAAATTACATAAAAATTCTCATTACGTAAAAAGTGATTATATTGATTTTGTAAAATGATAAGCAAATCAATCATTAAGGGGAATGGATTTGAGGCTATATTTGATCGGGGTTTCAGGAGGGAATTAGACTGACAATCGGAGGACCTACTTAATTCGTGGTTTGTTTGTAACAAAATTGTATGGAATTGATGATCTCATGGGAGTATGAATCTCTGCAATAGTAAGATTAGCATTTCTATGAGAGGGTTGGGATTGCATTCCTCACAAGGATTGGTGGTTAAAATACCACTTTACTCTCCATTTTCACAAAACAAGAAGTTTATATTCTATGTGTTAATGGTATTTAGGTAATTCTATAGATTTAATTCCAACTAACTAATACCACCACAATAGTTCATAAACAAATATACTTTATCTTTACATATCCAACCTAATATCATTACATTAATAATTTCCTTACTCAATTTCATCATACTCATAATCTCATCCAACTTAATCAGCCAAACAAGCGAGGCCCCAGCGCCTTTTTATGGAATTGCTAGTCCCCTCAGTAGAGGATACTTGTTATGCCATGGAACTCTCCAAACAAACATAATTCTTATGGGGTTTGTGGGATTGGTAATCCAAACCTATGGGTTATGGAAAAAAAACCAAAAAAACAAATAGGGGCTTTAGTTCCATGACTATTTCTCCAACCAAATTTGGCCCTATTTGTTTGTCGGACTAGGTTGAATGAGGTTATTAAGATGGTAGGATTGGTTAAGGGATTAATAGTGAGTCAAGATAAGTTGACATATAAGATTAAATTCGCTTTGTTTGTGCACTAATGTGATGGCATTAATTGGTTAGGATTAAATTTATGAAATTACGCATAAACTCTCATTATGCAAATGTGACTTCATTGGTTTTGTAAAACGAGACAAGATGGTTATTTCACCTTCAATCCTCTAATTCTATTGGATTGAAAGAACAAACCCAAGTCCTATATGGGATTGATAGTCCTCTCTCTGAGGGGTTTCATAATTTCATAAGACTCTTAATCCAATAAGACTGAGTCCCATGATAATTTTCCAAAACAAACATGATATTTGTGGGCCCTACTTCACTATTAATTCAATCCCATCTTTCATCTCTAAAAACAAATAAAGCCTTTGATTGATAATATTTGATTGCGGGTTTGCTGGAGGATTGGATTACCGATCCACAGACTCACCTAACCCATGCTATGTGTGCAACAAAATGTCATGGGATTGGCAATCCCATGGGAGCATGAATCCTTCTTGTTAGCACTTTTACTGAAAAGCTACATGGTTGGCATTGGTAGCACTCTTGCATCTATGTCCAACCAAGACCGTGGTATAATGGTGGTAGGCCGTGATAGCAAGGTAGAGCATTATGGTATTGTGGCACTACACTAAATCCTGGTCAATGGGCCACAAACAGATGCAAGGCAAGACGTAATAAGTGTGGCATACTTAAGGGTTCAATACAATAAGTTGGACTTGGTTTGGGCGGCAAAGGCATTCCATTTCATGGTCCGGATTGATCGCACAACAAGGCAATTATTGGCGTACACTTGTGAGAACAAAGACAAGGCAAAGCAAAATTATAGGGAGATTCGTGACAATTAGAGATTATGCACAGAGATGTTGTTGGCAACATTTTGAATCCTTTGGCAGTTAGGGATGTCAACTGCCATGCCATATGACATTGTCTTATTTGTATATTTTGTTGGTCTTTGTAACTGATCGTAATTTGTAGAGATGAAGATGAAGAGAGAGAGAGAGAGAGAGAGAGAAGGGGGCTTTAATCTCAACCATTAGATGAAATGAAAGGAAGTTAGGTTTTTATAATTGGAAATCCTGTTTGACAAAACTCCTTTTAATTATAATTTAATTCGCTCTTTTGTTTCAAAGGTGGTCAAAGTGTTTAGATGCTAATCCAACCTGAATTGTGTCTATATAGAGGTGTTTGTGCTAACATTCCATATCTTAAGCATTCTTTGTTTGCCACTTCACTGACTATATCAAAGTGATTTGACCACTCGAGCAGTCTTTTGTGTGCTCGAGTAGTGAAATAAATCATCTAGTATCTATACTTGCAAACTGAACTTTTGGGAAATATGTTGCACTGCACGAGCGGTGGATGTTGCACTCGAGCAATTGGCTCATATGTTTGCATCGACTTTTAGTCACATCGCTTGAGTGATAAAGTGTGCGCTTGAGTGGTCTTCGCAACTTTATTTAGTATAAAGTGTGCCATTTGTTGTTTTTAGGGTTTAACCGATCCAAATTCTTAGAGAGAAGAGCTACTAAGGTTTTCTATATTGAAAGGTATTTATATATTGGTTTCCTTGATAATTTGAGAGTGATCGATAGATTTACGAGCTTCATATTGACATCATCAAGGGATTTGTTTTTATTATTTCATTTACAAAAGAGATAAGTGTTTTTTGGTGGATTTTGAAGAACTTAGGTCTAAAACTTTGGTGGATTCTAAAGTGGCTCATTGTCGTGGATTCGACATTGGTTTTGTGAATTCAACATTGGGCAAAACAATTCCAAGGCGAAGACAAGAGTAGAAGCACATCGGGTTTGATTCAATTTGGACGCCGATTAGCTATGAATCGAGGTATTCGCTGCAATTCCTTTTTTTTCTTTTTATCAATTTTTGTGACTTTCGCCCGTAATTTTTTTTTATTACAATTGGAGGTGTTCTAATTGGTGACTTTTTTCACGCTAAATTGTTACAATCGATTTGTTGTTGATTGTTTGATTGTGATTGATATTCACTATTTAAAATTGAAACATAATTACGAATCAATATTTCGAGAGTTTTTAGATTTTTTAGAAGTGACAGATGGCTGGTGTGAAAGAATCTGAGCCATTGGATGCTCAAATCAATACTGATCAACGGTTAAAACGTTTAAAAGAAATGAGATGCATTAGATTTTTTCCAATTTTGTAGAAATTGAATTAGGATTTTTTTCAAATTTTTAATTTTATTTTTTTTCTATTTTGTCTATTTGTGTAGACTATAAATGTGATACCCCTGTTTCGTAGTATGATAATTGGTCCTTAATTTGCATATGATTATGTTTTTAGCATGATTTTATGTGCCATTTTGTGAATATATTTGATTTTGAGGTTTTATCTGCTCATCGTAGGAATATCTGCTTGAATAATCGCTTGGAAATTAAATTGAAGCCTTATCACCACGTAACTCCAAAATTGATTACGCCATTGTGATTAGCGTAATTTTTAGAGCCCACGTGAAGTTTAATTAAAAAATTGGTTCTAATTGCATTAAGTTGATTAAATTAATGAATTAGTGCCCAATTACTCTATATTATTATATTATGACTTAGTGGGGCACTATACACTCAAATACCCTCCTTGTTATTCCTCTTGGTCAATTAAACTCAAGAAATAGAGAAGTGGAGCTTAGAGAGAGGAAAAGAGGAGAGTTGGGTGTTTGGCTCAAATTTGTGAAGAATTGGAGGATTAACTTCAAGAAATTGCTATAGTTTGGAAGATTGAGCTTTAGGTAAGTATTTGGTCTTGAATTCATAAGTTTGAAATTGTGATCTTGTAAGTTCAAGGGTTGTTTGTGATCAAGAGCATGTAATGAGTTGATTTTTGTTAAGTTTGAAGCCTTAGAACTCACGCATGTAAGAAATTACTTGAATTTGCATGTTTAAGCTTGAAATACATGATTCAAGTAGAGTTTTGGTTGAAACTCATGTTTTGATCACCATCCGTATTGTCTAAGTTGAGAATGTGGCTAATTCATTACACGCATGTACAATTTATGAAGATATAAGCTTGAATGTATGAATTTGTTATGTTAGAATGAGTTTGATGGGAGATCGGGGTACGATGTGAATTAATTGTGAAATTTGAGCCCTATGATGATGTGTTTTGGTGTTTATACCATGTTAATAGAAGAATATGTGAAATTGGTGCCATAGTGTGCCAGAAACATTGATTGTATGTCGAATTTGGACTCAAGAACACAATCTAGGGAATCTAGTTTTGTGCACTCTGCTCGGGCGGTAAAGACGTGCTCCTAATACTTTTGCAGACTTGGTATCCGCTCGAGTCGGGGAGTTATTTAGACAGGCCTTCCGCTCGAGCGTCCTATTACACGCTCGAGCGTATTTTTCACCTATCCAGTACTTTTGCAGGCCTCAAGGGTCCACTCGAGCGGGGAAGTCCACTCTCCAGCGGGGACTCTGTTTTTCAAAATTTTGTATGTTCTTTCTGTGTTTCGTTTTCTGTTCTTTTTCACTTCCAAGCACCCTTAGGCATGCATTGAGCATTGCAATTGAGTTAAAGAGATAAGAATAAAGCCTAAAGAGAAATATGTGAATTAAAGAACGGATTGAACTAATTGTGACCCATATGTGTTACATGATATGTAGGGTCAAGTTCCAGGGCAAGTCCACAAGCCGATCACTATGAAAGTAATATCCGATATTCAAGTTATTGTCAATCGCTACTTATATAAGTTTTGTGAAGTTCATTAATTTGAATGGTGGGCATAGCTTGAAAGGCCTATGCGCCAGCTTGATATGAAAGTTTGAAAGGCCTACGCTACCGATATGAAAGTTTGAAAGCGCCTATGCGCCACCGACATGAAAGTTTGAAAGGCCTATGCGCCATTGATATGAAAGTTTGAAAGGCCTATGAGCCGCTTGATCTCGAAGTTTGAAGGGCCTAAGAGCTCGATATACAGCCTAAGAGCCACCCAACATGAAGTTTGAAAAGGCCAAGGGCCACTGATATGAATGAATTGGGCCTGTGTCACCGATAATGTTTCAATGTTTTTCCCTTACTTGATATTATTCATCGGGCTTTCGCCACGCTTATTCATGTGTTTGTAGGTGAGTCAAGAGACGCCCGCACTCTAGCCCCAAGAAGCTTAAGTGATCAACATAGGTTTTGGAAAGTCAACCCTCGTGTCTCACGACGAGACCTATCTTCGCTCTTTTGTTATGTAGTTATATTTTGTCATGTTGGTGAAGTTTTGTATATGCTCGCAGTATAGTTTCATGAGTTGACATAGTTTTGAATGATTCTATCTGCATGTAACTTTTAATACTTTAATTGCCGGAGTTATTAATGTTTATACGTATGACTTGTTTAACGTGCCATGTAAACACGCTTCTAAGGATGCTTTTAAATTGCTTCCGCTTTGGTCCCCATTAACTCAAGTTAAAATACATTTGGTTTGATTTGAGGTCAGAGGTAATCTCACGACATCGCCTTATGTCCTTAACCCACGAAGGGTTCGGTCATGACAATAAATATATAAATTTTTTGATAAAATTTTAAAAAATCATAAAAGACCACCCAAAAAAAAAAAAAAAAAAAAAACTCAAAATTTATATCCAAACACCACCTAAAAAATAGGAGGGAAAAGTGATTGGGATTATGCCAAAATAGCTTTGCACCATTAGAGCATTATTACAATTTAACAATTTACTATTGTAACATGCTAAATTATAATTTTGACAATGTTATTAATAACAATTATCATTGAAGATGCTCTAACAAGTCATAAATCATTGATAAATTAATGTTGTAAGACTAATATTTTGTTTTATTTGTGTAGAGAAGCTGACATATGAGTCCCTAGTCCTTCGGATGCACGATAAATGATCTTACAATTAAAATATATTTTAATAGGAAAGGTAAAATTGGAACAAAACATATAGGACTTGTCCACATTGAAATTTAATATAGGACTATTTTTTTTATAGCAAAATAGATTTATTGGTAATTTTTAAAATTATTTTTGTTTTTATTAAAACAAAACAAATGGTTTTTACCAACAGTGGTATAACTAATGCAAAAAATTGACAAATTATTGGAAACTAACCATTATCTTTGGCAAATCAAGAAACAATGCAATATGTATGTAAAAAAACGTACAATAGTCCAACTCCTAACCTTATTGATCCCCTATTTTCGCAACAATAGCTTGGTTCACAACAAGATTAACTGCCTTTTAAATGTTTTAGAAATATTTTATTTTTGAAATATTTTATTTTTGAGTGTATTTAAATAATCATTTTCAAAATAATAGTTGGAAAAAAGAAAAAAGAAAAAAGAAAACTTGCTCTACTTAATCTCTATAAGGAGATATGAAAACAACAAACAAAAGTATACCGCTTTGATGAAGTCTAACTAATTAATTAGTCAATTTTTTATTAGCAAAGCAATTGTTGATTAATTTGCACACACAAAAAAAAAATATTCGCTACAATTTTTTTTTTTTTTTTTTCATTTTTACGAGAGTATATAGGCCTTGTTCTAACTAATGTGTATATATAATTTTCATCTCACATTTAGATTAATGTCTTCCATAATATTATGAGAATATCAATCGTGATTAATGAGGACTAACACATGACAAATACCACTAAATTATACCACATAATACAATTAAACTTGAGAAAATTACCTCCTCTATAATAACTGGAAATGAAACTGGCATATTGAGATGAATTCATTGAGATCTACTTATGCAAAATCAAGATTATTACTTACCTCAATTGTGTTGTTAATTATGAGAGCACTCTGGTGCTAAAATCATTAATTTTTTCTCTTTAGAAACTAAATTACTCAATAATACAAACACTAAGTCATAACTCATTATTAGAATACGCATACCTCAACTCATGAGGGTGCGCTCTTTATACGGGCCTCGTAGATTTTGGCGACGGGTTTAGAGAGAGATATGTTTGCCTAGCAAGTATTTCCTATCTCGAACTATTCTCCCTTATCGGGTTTGAGTCATACTCTAACCGGAGTTTGACCAATGACACCTCAAGGTCATGCCACATAGTTGAAATCTTGCAATTTGGATTTTTTAGAGTAATTTTTCATAGACAAATTTTTTGAATGATCGAGATTTAATTTTACAAAAGTTGAGGGTACAATTTTACAGTAATTTTTCATAGACAGATTTTTTGAATGATTGAGATTTAATTTTACAAAAGTTGAGGGTATAATAATATTACTAATCACTTTAAAAAAAAATCTCAATCATGGTAAAAATCACTTTAAAAAATTTAGATTCAAAATCTTGAATCGAAATGAATTTGCTTGGTTAGAGTTTTTCAAAAACATTTTTTCAAAAAATTCTACTTTCTTATTTTTTGTGTTTTTTTGTTTTTAATGAATTTTTTTTAATATTTTAAACATTTTTTTTTTATTTTTTAGACATACGTAATATAAATATACCTAAAAAGTAAAAAAAAAATTGTGAAAAAAACCTTTTAAAAATTCACTAAATACCAAAAATACGAGAATTCAGTACATTATTTATATTTTTATGTATTTATTAATTTTTTAAAATATTGTTTCACAATTTTTATACTTTTTAGATACATCTAAGTAAAGTACATCTAAAAAAGTAAAAAAATGTTTAAAATTTTTAAAATATTCACTAAAAAAAAATACGAAAACCAAAAAACTCAGTTTTCAAAAAAATTAATTCAAAAAATTCAAACCAAACATACTGAATGACTTTATTTAAAAATAAATCCCCACAATTATCATGCATAATAATTTTATAAGAGAAATTACATGCATACAAGTGACTTTGGAATAAATAATTACATTTTAATAGAATTTAAAAAAAAAAATTACAATAACAATGGAAATAAAATTATGGAATTTTAATTTCTGGACAAAATTGTCCCTCTCTTTACTCCCTTGATTTGTTTTACAGGAATGCATTAGACTTCAATTTAAATCATCCTGAGCGAATGGCTCGTGATTGGCCTTGTTTTTTGAGTTATCAAATAAATACACACGTCATGGGGGCGCGACTTCACTGGGGATCCTTAGCAGCACTCTTTGTTTTATTTCTTTTTCAAAGTTTTTGTCCTTTTCATTCTGAATTGTCTCTTTCCTCTCTTTCTCTCTCTTTAACGTTTTTATTTTGATTTTTATTACTATCTTCTTTATCTACTTAACAACTTTTTTCTCTCTTTCCTTCATTTGCATTACAAATTTATTTGAAGAAAATGCTTGAGAGCACTAATTAACATTCACTAATTGAAAGTGTGGGTCCGTTGTAAATGATGAATGCTTTGCTTTTAGCCATTTTTTTTTTTCTATTTTTTAACGATTAATGCTATTAATGCAGTGCTTTTAATTTTACGAATCATCGTTGTTATTCGAAAGTTCGTTATTCTCACCCACTTTACACTAAATACATTTCTTTTTTTTTCTTTATTATGAGTAATATTAGATATTCCAAATATTCTATTAGTTTTACCAAACGTCTCATGGGATCTACACGTAGTCCCATGTGGGTCCCACACCATGTGTGACATTTAAGAAAATCTTGATGTAATTTTGCGACCTCTAGATTTTTGTTTTATTATATATAGAGAAAAGTATATTTTAAATACAATAGAGGAGAATAATAACTATGTATAATAATGATCCAAAAAAAAAGTATATATGGAATAAAATAGAGTAGAAATAGCAGCTCCATTTATTTTAATGGAACAATATCCCTAAACATAAATTTTTTAACATAAAATAACTAATATATCCAAATGTTTAATAATTTATTCAAACTATTCTTAAGAAAGTGTACAAACTGAACCCTAAATCCTACAAATTAATACACAACTATTCTTAAGAAAGTGTACAAATTGAACTCCTAAATCCTACAAATTAATACACAATATGTTATAATTTTAAAAATACTAACTGGAACACACCAAATTCCACTAATTAGAAACAACACAAACAAATTATTCTGAAAAACACTAATTGGTGCACACTAAAAACACCAAAATTGTGCACTAAATAATTTGAATAAACACTAATTAGAAAATATTTACATCCATTAATTTTATTGATAACAAAAATTTGAGCAAATAATTTTAAAATTAATTTGGGCAATTTGACAAAAATAAGGCACTAGTGTTTTAAAAACAATATGAATAATATTTAAAAAAATATTTAAAAGTTAGAAGTATTAGTTGTCTAAGAATAAATAAATTGTGCCAAGTATAAACTAATATTGTAAATAGAATTTCATATCATGTTAAAGTAGAAAGAGTTGATATAGGAGGGGCGAAAAGGTTAAAGAGAAAGGAGGAAGAAGACACATTTAAGAGGGCAGCGGATCCTGTACCAATTTATGACTTCCTGTCATGTGCGTCTCCGCTTGCCATGTGGCATAATATTCAAACAAAACTTACCTTTGTTCACTTCACATAAACTCTTTTATATATTTTATAATTAAAATGAAATAAAAATCTAAAGAACTCTAGTATCTAGGTATTTTGATCATAAAAGGTGACGTTGGGGCTTTTTTTTTCTTATCAAAACAAATAAAAAAATGTAAAAAATAAAAAATCAAACAACATAATATAGGAAATCAATTGCTTATTTTTTGAGACCATGACTGAACAGGATTTGGAATAGATGAAAATCTAAAATTACAAACAAAATAGTTCACATAAGAAATTTTAAGAAACTAATTGCATCAAACATGTACTGTGGCTCAAAACATGATATATACTTGAATTCCATGCTTGCAAAACTTGACAAGAAGTTTAGAATTGAGCCGAACTTGAGGAAGAAGCATAAAGAAATCCATGCTTGCGGAATCGTTCACGGCTTGCGTCACAAACCCAATATAGAGCCTCTCAGCACGAGTTCACCTCTACAACTTATGAAAAGCGATGTCAATCAACAACGCTCTCTATATTGTCGAGTATGTGAGTGTTCTTCTTAGAAATCTAAAAGGCATGAAGGTCATAGGCAATATATCGTCCAATCCGCTAAAATCGCACCGATCTGTATCTATCAGCACCACTCTAACCGCTAACCGCGGTTTAAACTTTAAAATTTATAATCCATCAACTGAACCGCTCCGCTCCGCTATAATTAATACATATATATTTTTTAATCTCCAATGAAATATCAATGTAAAAATGATTGCGAGAGAGATTTAAGATATGGAATTTATTACAAATTAGTAGTTATATATATGAAACATATTATGTAAAATTACTTTGTGTTATATATCTAAAAAATATTAAACAAATTAGTATTATATATTATGCAAATATATGATAATTAGTTAGAATATTCTTCAATTTATTAAAAATCACCCAAATCGTAATTTGTCAACTGCTAATCCATCAATCCGCCATTCGATTTGTAATTTTATTCGAACCACCCAAACCGCATCGCACACCCCTAAATACAAGTAGAGAGAGTAGGTACAAAGAATAGGCCTACTAGGGTTCTTTAAATTTTTATTATATTTTAATTATATAATATATAAAGAGTTTCTGTCAAGTTATCGAGTTAAGTTTGTTTAAATATTAGACTATGTGGCAAGCAGAGACAAACGAGACAAGAAGCCGACAACAAATTGGTACACGGAATCTGCAGCCATTTAAGAGAGAGAGAGAAACATTGAGAGAATGAGATAAAATAGGCAAAAGAACAAGAGTGAGTAGAGAGACGTAATCTTGTCCCAAATCTATAAATTTCTTCATTTTGTAATATAAATGCCAATTTTAAATTTTAAGAACTTTCTCATTAAAATATAATTATTTATATGTTAATTTCTACTTTTTTGAAAAAATACATAAAAAAGTAATCGGGCAAAAAATAACAAAAATATGGCGATTTTTTAATAAAAAAATTTACACTAACAATGGAAAGTGTTAAGACAATTGTAAAATCTATGAATTTTAATTAATTTATTTTTTTCACTTTACTTACGGAGCAAAGCAACAGATGGCCATGATCGATAATGGAGAAGTTTATAAAGGTGGCATTGAGGCAATGGTGCCGTAAGTGCCGCAGCAGCTTAATGAGAGCCGAGATTATTTTCACCTTGATTTTCTAGGTTTGAAGAGTTTATTTTCTCTTACAACAAATATTGATCGCCAAATATATACAATTTGTAGAATAACAACCTAAATGACATTGTTTTTTGCTATCCGTGACCAAATTACATTAGCTCAGAAAAGTTTTATAGCTCCTACTTAATTTTTTTTATCCTTCACTTCAATTTTTCATGACTAAGATTTGAAAATTAGTCACAAAACACTACACTTTTGCCATTAAAACACGTTATTCATGAAAATAAAAGCTTTTGACTACTATTTTTTTTATTGGCAAATATGAACTTTTCGCGACAAATATTATTTAGCCGACAAAAGTGTTATTTCTGTAGTTTCTCCTCCACCGCTGTATCTTTACACCACCCCTAGCTTAATAACCTCACCATCGACATCGGGTTCAACCCTACCGACATCGCTAAACCGAGATCAATATGATTAGTAATCGAATCGATTGAAATATTGAATCGATTGATCAAATTGAACTCAATTGATTGAGTATATCTGCTTAATCGTATGTTTATTCGCTGATTGTTAAATTATCTGCTCATGTTTTATGCTTTAAATCAGCAAATTGAAGGCCTTATCACGCGTCAATCAAATTGATTGATAGTTTATGATCATTAGAATTTATGCTAATTTATGGTGTATTTATCTGAAATGTGATTTGGTATGATTTAATTAGATTAAAATGAGCTTAATTCCATAAGTCGCATTATCTACAACTTTGCCATTGTGAGTGGGCCACTACCTTAGACCATATTGAGCCTTATTGCACTCATTCATACACATTTCATCAGCTCACTTCTTAGCATAACTGACCAAGAGAGAGAGAGAGAGAATTGAATTCAAATTGGTGGCTTGCTTGAAATTGAAAGAATTGAAGAGAGGATTGCAAACTTGAGCTTGTATTCTTATAATTGAAGACTTAAGGTAGAGTAATTACCTTCTTGACTGTGTAATTGAAGTACTTCTTGCATGTTTTAGAGGATTGTTGAAGATTAGAGCCAAGATATGGCTTATAATGTTGAATTGAAGCTCATATCTTGCATGCATGTTTATATCCTTGCATTTGGAAGTTGTTGTTCATGGAATTACCATGCATGTTCATATTTTTACAATGGACCATGAATCCTCATGTTTTTGAAAGAATTGGCTCATTAGAGCAAGTATTGGAGGTTTTGAATTGGTTTAAACTCATGCATGTCATGTTTGAATTATGTTCATTAAAATGTTGTTTGAAATTGAGTTTAATTGAACTACCCTTGGGCTTTGATTTCCTAAATTGATCTTTGAAACATGTAATATTATGGGTTTTGAAGTGTTTTCTAGAAAATTAGCCCAAGAGGATTGAATTTGAGGCATTTTAACTTGGTTTTGAGTTTGGGTTCAATTTCGAATTTGGACTCACGCCGAGCGAGAAAGCGGCGCCGAGCTGAAATTCGTGCTCTCAAGACTTTGCATTGTTTTGCAAATCCGTCGAGTTAAGAATGGACGCCGAGCTGACCTTGTATTACACGCCAAGCGGTGTCGAACCTATCGAAGTGATTTTCACACATCCAAGATTTTGGCATATTTTACAAGATGCTCGAAATGAGCGGAGTAATTCGCACTCGAAATGGAGTATTTTGTTCGCTTTACGCTGAGCGGGTAACCCGCACTGAGCGGATTTCCCTGCTTTCTAAAATTCTAAAAATGTTTTCTCGAGTGCATTTTGTATCCTCATTTCATCCTGTGCATTCCTAGGGCATGTTTAAGGCATCTTAAAGAGGATACGACGTAGAACCGCACCGTAGTCTAAGAGGGACTAAATCTTGATTCCCTAATGCGTAACTTAGTGTGTGTTTGTTCACACTCTATAGGGTTGGCCTTCTGAGACGCTGGCCTAGTCGCTTATAGCCCAAAAACTCGCGAAAGTAATAATTGTGTAAAGATATGTTCAAATGTGACCGCTTAAACTGCATCGCTTCGAACCGACATCGTTTATCGATCAATGTTTGTCCTCTATTCTCAACTATATCAGGCATCCATAACAACTACTGCCATCGTTATCGCCATCACATAGAGAGATCTCGCTACCCTATTCGAACTTCGCTTATCGCTTGACGCCATCATTAACTATTCAATCTTTAAGACCTATTATTTATCAGATCGATATGCTAATGATATACCACGATGATCATATGACCGAATGACCGATATATCAATCAATTGATCGCTTTCACATCGAAGGACATTCATTCTTAACTTCTTTACGATTATGTTATTCATCGGGCTTTAGCTATCGCTTATATATATATATATATATACGTAGGTGTTCGTGCACCGCATCGAGCTAGGAGTGCGGTTAGACTCTTTTGTTAAGCCAACCACTATGTCCTCACTACGAGATTTCGAGCTGCTATGGCTTAGGGGTGTTTAATTTCCGTCTGCTCAGATTCTTTTGTAATCAGATAGACTATCGCGCATCGCTTAATAGGATTAGGTCTGCTCCAAATGATTGTAAATGTGGTACATACAGTTTTGCATTGATTGTATATATGTATGAAAAGTCTTTTTGCATACGCATCAACATAGCTCATCGACATTGTTTATTTATCGCTTTTGCTTCGCCATGCCCCCTGACTGTGAATACCGCCATCATCATATAAGCCTTCTAAGAATCACGGACATCGCCTAAGCATTGCTAAACCCATATACGGCTCGTTTGGCCAGACAGAGTGGTATCAGAGCGATACTTAACCATTTAGTTATACCGCACACACGTGTCCAAATGAGCTATAGGGTGTCCTAGAAAAGCGATTAGGGCATCACATGAGCATGAAAAGTGTGTGTGGACATGACATGAATATGTGTTAATGTGTTTAAACATATGACTGCTTATGTTTAAATGTTTAAAGTATGCAACTTTCTATGTTTATTATTATTATGTTGCATATAGTGAAATGGATAATGCAAGCACTGTTAATGAAACTGAATCATCCGATGCCAGAATTGCAAAACTTGAAAGGACTGTAGAACTGCTAACTGAAGCCTTAAGGCAACAACAACAACAGAATCAACAGCCCCCACCTCCTCCTCCGGTATAGCCGGAACCGAATGTTAATGATAGGGATATAATTGCTCTCACCTAGAAGTTCAGCAAAATGAAACCGCCATCCTTTCAGGGAGGCCTTGAACCACTAAAGGCTGAAGCTTTGGTTCTTGAAACAGAGAAATTATTTGAAGTGTTTCCGTGCTCTGAAGCACATAAAGCATCATAGCTACCTTCACCTTACATGATGCTAGTTCGTGACACCGGCTAATCAATATGACTTGGGCTCAATTCAAAGGTGCCTTCTTCAAAAGTATTTCTCAAGGTGATGTAAAAGTGACCGAATTTGAACAACGAGACAAGGCACCATGTTTGAATCGAAAGTGAAACAAAGTTTACCGAACTTGTTAGATATGCACCACACATGGTGGACACCATCACAAGAAGGCCGTAAAGTTTGAAGCGCGACCTTAATGTTGCAATACCGATGTAATAAATGTTTTAAAATTATCAACTATGTAAATGTTCTTGATCGGCATTGACGGTCGAAGTCGAACATCGAGGCACCGAAACAAATCAAACACCAAATACCGAAAGTGACGTGGTAAAAGCGTGGTTTTAAATTCAAGAAAGGCAAAACAATCCATCAACAAGAAACAATATGTGGTCAACGATCACTTTAGTCAAGGAACTGCTCTATACCGCCTGCTCAATGCGTAAGAATTACAAGGAGTTTGTTATAAAATCTCTAGTGCTTGTTAGTGGCAAGGTGGGCACATGAGTCAAAGATTGCCCTTCCACCTCGTATAGTAAAGTCTGACTAAGCGCAGAAAGATCAACGCCTATCAAAACCCAACCCTAAAGCTACCGAGAAAGAGCCTATGAGGCAGGGCCGAGTGTTCGCCCTAGTACCGAGAGATGTACAAAATACCGAGACCGTTGTGTCAGGTATTCTCTCTATTTGTACTCAAAATGCTTATGTACTGATTGATTCGGTCTCACATTTATATGTATCGATGCTTTTTGCTAAAATTGAATAGACCATTAGAATCCATGAATTATCCGTTAGCTATATCTTCACCCGTTGTGATCAAGAATTTGTGCTTATATGCACCGCATGTGAAATTATTGTTGGGGATATGCATCAGATATTGATTTATCGTCAACATTGATCATTTTGATGTGATATCGGGAATGGAAGTTACAAAAATATCACGCTACTATCGACCGTAACTAAACAAGTGATTTTCCGTCACCTGTTTACCGACTTTGTAATTGACTGGATTGAGTAGTACTTCCAGATTCGATTTCATTTATGAAAGTCAGTAAATTGATTAGAAAATGGTGTAAGGGATATCTGCTCAGATTGATCAGATTCACCGATGTTCAAACCGATGTGAATAGTATTCCTATAGTCGAGAATTCCTAGATGTATTTCCAAATGATCCGCCAGGATTTGATTGATGGGGAGATTGAGTTCACCGTGGATGTGATTCTCAGTATACAAACAAAGGTTCTAAAGCTCTCTACCGAATGGGTCGATTGAATCAAAGAATTGAAAGTAACGCAAGAACATAGACAAAAAGTTCATCGTGCCTAGTACTTCACCGCTGGACGACTTATCTTGTTTGTAAAGAAGAAAGATGGCTCATCGAGACTATGTATTGATTACCGTGAATCAACAAGGTAATCAGAAAAATAAATATCCATTGCCACGTATTGATGACTTATTTGACCGCCATGGTGCTCAAGTGTTCTCTAAGATTGATCTCGATCCTGATATCATCACCGAAAATTAAACCGTAAGACATTGATAAAACTGCTTTAACGAGGTATGAATACTACGAATTTTTAGTTATGCCTTCTGAGTTACCAATGCACCGCATTTATGGACCTCATGAATGTAATCTTTAAACCATTCCTCGATGACTTTATTGTTGTATTCATAGATGACATTCGATTTATTCCAAAAGTAGAAGAACGTGAACATCATCTGAGACTTGCCCTACAGACTCTAAGAGAACAGAAACTTTTTGCTAAATTGTCTAAATGTGAATTTTGGCTTGATCATGTTATGTTTTTGGGACATGTTATTAGTAAGGATGGGATTTCAGTTGATCCACGTAAAATTCAAGAAGAGGAATTGGCCTAGACCAACAAATGTTACGAAGTCCAAGCTTTTTAGGATTAGCTCGATATTACGTAAGATTTGTCAAAGATTTCTCCAAAATTGCCTTACCGCTGACTCAATTGACTCAAAAGGATATCATTCGATCGATCGACCAAAGGAATCAAGATTCCAAGAGTTGAAAACTCGACTCAGATCAGACGGTTTACCCTACCCTCGTGTACGGATGGTTTTACCATTTTTAGTGATGCTTCTCATAAGGGTTTGGGGTGTGTTTTAATGTAGAATGGGAGAGTTATTATGCTTCCCATTAACCGAGACCGCATGAAAAGAACTACCACCCATGATTTGAACTTCAGCAGAGTATTTGCATTGAAAATCAAGGCCACTACCCTATGGGCTACATATGAGGTGTATATAGATCACAAGAGTTTGAAATATTTCTTCACACGTAAAGAATTGAACATGAGACAAATGGAGATGGCTAGAATTGATTAAAGACTATGATCTCAGAGATTTTGTACCATCCTGAAAAGCCAACACCGCTGTCGATGCATCGAGCCTAAATCGATTAGAAACTTAGCTTGTTTACTCAACGGACAGAAAGAGTTGTTTTGTGACCTTGAAAATCAAATTGAGATTGTTTTATGAGAACAAGGTGGAACAATATGCTATTTCTACTTAACCAAAGACTGATCAAGAGATTAAAGAGAACAAAGAATACGATGACTTCTTGAAGAAGATCATCAAGAATGAGAATCTAAACCGAGACCGTGTTTCAAATTTGAAAACAATGTACCGAAATTTCAGGAGATCTGTGTAATCAATGATTCCGAATCAAAAGAAGAGTTTTGCAAGAGGGCCATAATTCAAAATTTTCTATCCATCCGGAATAAAAATGTATCAAGATTTGAAATTGAATTTCGTAGCCGAATAAAGAAAGAAATTGCTGATTTTGTATCGAAATGTCTTCATTGCCAACAAGTCAAAGCTTAACATCAACGAACCGCAGTAAAGTATCGCAACCCTTACCCATACCCTGAAATGAAACGGTAACATATCACTATGGATTTTATCGTTAGATTGCCTCGCCCAATAAAGGTATGGACTCAATCTTATTATTGATAGATTAACTAAACCGCTTCACTTTTTAACCACAAAACAATTTATAATGCGACAAATTGGCTATACTCTATATTGATGAAATTGTTAGACCGCATGGAGTGCTTGTGTCCATTATTTCGATAGGACTCGGTTTACATCGAGATTTTGGCAAAGCCTACTGCACAACATCGGGTATTGAATCGAGATCGAAGAAGGCCTATCATCCTCGCATGATGGCTAGTCGAAGAACCATCCGCACTCGAGCATTTGTCGAGAATGTGTGTCCTTGATTTTCAGGAAAACTGGGAAAGCCATTTGCCTTTAGCTGAATTCGCCTACAACAACAGCTATCACTCAAGTATTGGTATGGCGCTTTTCGAGGCATTGTATGGAAAATGTAGATCTCCGACTTGTCAGAGCCGAGATGGGCCTTTACTTGGGCCCGAGATTGTATATGAAATGACTGAGAAAGTGAAACTAATACAACAGAGACTGAAAACTGCACAGAGCCGACAAAAAAGTTATGCGGATATCAGAAGACGAGACAGAGAATATGAAATGGGTGATCACGTGTTTGGGGAAGTGACACCGATGAAAGGCCGCACTGCTTTGAGTCAAAGGCAAGTTAGCGCCGAGATATATCGGATCGTATGAGATTATTGAGAAAATCAATTCTGCGATCAAGCTTGCGCTTTCTCCCGAAATGGAGCATATGCATAATGTGTTCCATATCTCTATGTTGAAGGATTACCCGGATCCTTTTCATGCGATCGAGCCGATCTGCAGTACTAAGTGATGACTACACTTACGAAGAATCCGGCCTATCCAGACAAGTAACAAACTGATCAAGAAGCTGAGAAATAAGGAAATCCGTTAGTGAAAGTTGATCGAAAACCATTGTGACGCCAGTATGCCACTTGGGAAAGGGAAGATGACATGGCCAAGAGATATCCTCGAATCGCTTCCATTGAATCGCTTTTCTTCCGCACGACAGAACTCGAGCCAGAGGACTAAACTTTTTAAGGAGTGAGATCAGAATAACCTCACCATCGACATCGGTTCAACCCTACCGACATCGCTAAACCGAGATCGAATATGATTAGTAATCTAATCAATTGAAATATCGAATCGATCGATCAAATCGAACTAAATTGATTGAGTATATCCATGAATCGTATGTCTATCTGATTGTTAAATTATCTGCTCATGTTTTACGCTTTTAAATCGAAATTGAAGGCCTTATCTACGCCTAATCAAATTGATTGATAGTTTATGATCATTAGAATTTATGCGAATTTATGGTGTATTTATCCAAATGTGATTTGGTATGATTTAATTAGATTAAAATGAGCTTAATTCCATAAGTCGCATTATCTACAACTTTGCTATTGTGAGCGGGCCACTACCTTAGACCATATTGAGCCTTATTGCACTCATTCATACACATTTCATTAGTTGACTTCTTAGCACAACCGACCAAGAGAGAGAGAGAGAGTGAGAGAATTGAATTCAAATTGGTGGCTTGCTTGAAATTGAAAGAATTGAAGAGAGGATTGCAAACTTGAGCTTGTATTCTTATAATTGAAGACTTAAGGTAGAGTAATTACCTTCTTGACTATGTAATTGAAGTACTTCTTGCATGTTTTAGGAGGATTGTTGAAGATTAGAGCCAAGATATGGCTTATAATGTGAATTGAAGCTCATATCATGCACGATGTTTATATCCTTGCATTTGGAAGTTGTTGTTCATGGAATTACTCATGCATGTTCATATTTTTACAATGGACCATGAATTCCTCATGTTTTTTAAAGAATTGGCTCATTAGAGCAAATATTGGAAGTTTTGAATTGGTTTAAACTCATGCATGTCATGTTTGAATTATGTTCATTAAAATGTTGTTTGAAATTGAGTTTAATTGAACTACCCTTGGGCTTTGATTTCCTAAATTGATCTTTGAAACATGTAATATTACGGGTTTTGAAGTGTTTTCCAGAAAATTAGCCCAAGAGGATTGAATTTGAGGCATTTTAACTTGGTTTTGAGTTGGGGTTCAATCGAATTTCAGATTGACTCACGCCGAAGGAAAGTGGCGCCGAGCTGAAATTCGTGCTCCCAGCACTTTGCATTGTTTTGTAGTCCGCTCGAGCGGAAGAATGGATGCTCGAGCAGGACCTTGTGTTACACGCTCGAGCGAGTGTCGAGTGCCTATCGAGCGTGATTTTCACACATCCAGTACTTTTGGCCTATTTTACAGTACGCCGAAATGAGTATTTTGTTTGTTTTACGCCGAAAGGGTAACTCGCACGAGCGGATTCCCCTTGAAAATTCTAAAATGTTTTCTCGAGTGCATCTTTGTATCCTCATTTCATCCTAGGCATTCCTAGGCATGTTTAAGGCATCTTAAAGAGGATACAGATGTAGAACCGCACCGAGTCTAAGTAGGGACTAAATCTTGATTCCTAACGCGAACTTAGTGTGTGTTCGCTCACACTCTATAGGGTTGGCCTTCTGAGACGCCATCTAGTCGCTATAGCCTAGAACTCGTGAGTAACAATTGTGTAAAGATATGTTCAATGTGACTGCTTAAACTGCATCGCTTTTTGAACCGACATCGCTTATTGATTGAATGTTTGTCCTCTATTCTCAATCAGACAGGCATCCATAACACCATCAAGCATCGTTATCGCTATCGTTATAGAGATCTCTCACAATTCCTATCTTGGAACTTCACATCGCTTGATGGCCATCATTAACTATTCTTTTTAAGACCTATTGTTTATCAGATCGATATGCTAATGGATATACCACATATGATCGTATGACTGAATGATCGATATATCAATCAATTGACTGCTTTCAATCGAAAGGACATTCATTCTAACCTCTTTATGCATTATGTTATTCACTAGGCTTTAGCTATCGCTTATATATATATATATATGTAGGTGTTCGTGCACTGCATCGAGCTAGAAGTGTGGGTTAGACTCCCTTTTGTTAAGCCAACCACTATGCCTCACTACGAGATTTCGAGCCCGCTGCTATGGCTTAAGGGTGTTTTAATTTCCGCCGCCTCTCAGATTCTTTGTAATCAGATAGATTATCGCATCGCTCATAATAGGATTAGGTTCCTGCTCCAAATGATTGTAAATGTGGTACATACTGTTTTGCATTGATTGTATATATGTATGAAAAGTCTTTTTGCATACAGATCATGTACCATTGGACATTGTTTATTTATCGCTTTTGGCTTCCGCCATGCCCCTCAGTAATACTATCTTAATCATATAAGCCTTCAAGAATCACGGACACGCCTACATTACGGTGCTAAACCCATGGCGGGTTTGGGTCGTGACACCTAGCCCATTCTCCACTTTACTTTGCCACCCTAATTTCTCACCTTGCTATGCCACCTTTAATCTAGCCCTTCCAAGTTTCCTCCACTACATTCCTATCTCCATTCATTTGCTTAACTTCTATTCATCCTTCACTTACCCTAGTCTTTTTACCACACTCACATTTCTTCTCCATGCACGATTCATGATCATTATCTTCATTAACTACACCAACAAAATAAAAACAAAAATGAAATAAAATAAAGATATAAGGATGGAAGAGCTTTGATGGTGTTCATAATAAGTGTTGATGGCATGTTATTGGGATAGGATTTTGCGGTAGTGGTTGAACTAGAGTTCACAATTACATTCGTGATGGGGGATTATGATGAGTTAACAACATGGATTTGGGAAGGAGTTAACAACGGTGGCCATTGGTGGTTAAGATTATAGGTTGCAAAGAAAGAAAAGAAGAGAAAGAGAGAGAGAAAAATAAGTACAAAGAAAAATAAATTTTGAAAATTCATCATTTTACAATTTATTTATTTAATATTATTTTCATATCTAATGTAATTTATAAATTTTTTTCATATTTTTGTTAATTTTTGGGATAATTGCAAAATGGTAATAACACAAAATTATGATGACCGGTCTTTACTTCTTTCTTTCCTTCTTCGCTTCGTTCTCCTTTTTACTTTCGCTGGATTTGAAACATTCTAAATAGTTATTTAAATAATGTTCTTGTCCTTGTTTTGTTCGATTGAATTTCAATTGCTCGAGGGTGCATTTGCTTAGGTCCCGAGTGCCAGTTGAACCAAAATTTTTAGGTCAGCCAGATTGCATGCAGGTCATAGGTCGATGTACGGATGGTGGCCGCACGCAAGTGAGCAGGAGGTCATAAAGGCATACCAAATAAATGCACGGTGTAAAGAGGTGCAGGAGGTGCCGCGGCGTAGAGTGATGGCCGCATTACGAGAAACACTTGTCAAGACGCTATGAAAAAGCCCAAACCGAGGCTCTACTTTTTCTCTTCTTTGGGGCTGCTTGTATATCATTTTAATTACATCTCTCTCTCTCAAAATATATATCTCTCCATTCTCTATATCTCTACCTCAAAAACAAAATTAAACCTTTGATCCTTCACCATCCATTGAAGATTGGTCCATGGTCTCTTCATCAACATTGTAGAGCCTTTTGAGAGCCGCATTGTATATGGTAGAGATCTTCTTTCAACACCATCAAAGCTAGGGTTTCATCTCTTTTCTTCATCAAACTTTGAGGTAGGGTTTTCCTTGAGTTATATATACATTTATGTAAGTTTTGAGTTGATTATGTGAGCCCTCTTGTGATTTCGAAATGGGTTTGATGGCTCAAGAAATTGATGATTTTGTAGAACAAACTCTATCTTGTGTTCCTTTAAAGATTTTTCTTGAAATTTTGGGCAAACATGGGTTGAGATTGAAGTATATGATGAGATTTTATAAAAGAGATGAACAATGTCGGTTGTTTTGTGAAACCTAGAAATTAGGGGTTTTGAGAATGGTGCGAATCAATGGATTTTCTTGAAATAATTTTAAATAAAAGGGTGAGTGAGAATTTCTTAATTTTGTTCTTACATGATAACTCTAGATGTATAAAGGTTGGAAACCTCACTTAATTTTTTCATTGGTTAAATGCATATATATATGTGTGTGTGTGTGTGTGTGTGTAAAAGTGTGAGATTACAATTTCACAATGTTGGGTTCCATGATATATGAGTATTGTGGTGAAAGGAAATTGGTGTTCAAGCATTTGCTAGAGCTTTGGAATATTTAGAATGTGAAAGTATATGAATTATCGTCATTGTTGTATAAAGATCCATGATAGCAATTTTGGATCATTTTATGAATAACTTTGAGAAGAGAAAATGAGGAATATAATTGTTTGGTAATGTTGTTGGAATAACTTGAAAAATTGGAGAAACACTATGAGGCATGGAAAAATGGTTGCATTGCATACCATTTAATAGATAATTCGTGATCTTGAATTGAGATTGGAAACATTCACATTTTGAAAGGGTTATATATATGTATTGAAATGAGGACTAATGGAAATGTTTATGGGTAATACGCTGGTAAGTCCCAAGCAGGTGTAGATGAAATTGATAAGTTGGCTTGAGTGTCTGTAGAAAGACCGAAACACACGCTGAGGAGGTTGTCATGACTCGTAACTCCACCCCATGGGTTAAGTGATATAATCGCCAAGAATCACGAGATTACCTACACTTAAACCAAATCGATATATTTTAACAGAAAGGGGCCAAACAAGCAATTTCAAACTTTTGTCCATAGAAGTCGCGCTTACGTGGCACGCCATAACATTTTACAAACATACATTAATAACTCACATCAAGGAAAGTTAACATATGTTTTACACAACAGATCATTCAAGTCATGGTCACTAATCAATACTATATATAATCGTAATCCAAAGTTCTCGCCAACATGACAAAATATAACAAAACAAAGAAAAGGGCAAAAACAAGTCTCGTGCATGAGACGATGGTTGACTCTTCAAAACCTTGGACTGCTTTACACAAACTTCAATTTAGGCTGGTTTGACCTCCCTTGGCTCACCTACGCATGAATGAGCTGAGCAAAAGCCCAAAGGAATAATATCAAATAAAGAAGATACATGAACGGTATTTAGAACAACATATATTAGACTTTGGGCCCAATTCATATTTCTATCTAGAATATGTATATATATAGGTCAAGCATCGCGTTCCAACACATCAAACGCTCTAGCCCAATTCATTCATATCCGACGCCTTTGGCCCAATCATTCAGGTCAAACTGCCTTTGGCCCATTCATTCACGTATGTCAAACCATTTTCGCCCAATCAATTGTACCCAACGGCTTTTGGCCCAACCATATGGCATAACAAACATTTGTCCACAATTCAAATTAACAACTTATAAGACTTATACGGGGATAAGCAATTGGACAAATAATATACTTCAAAATATCTTTACTAAGATATTACTCACGCAGTTCTACCCGGATTTGCCCCGAACTCGACTCTACACATTTCATGAACACAATGGGTCACAAACAATTCAATCCATTCTAATTCATACATCACTCTCAGCTTTTTCTTATCCTTTAACTCATTTATGATGCTCAATGCATGTCTAAGAGTGCTTAGAAATAAAAGAGAACGGAAAACTAAACACAAAAACACCTTTACAAAATTTCTCAAACAAGTCTCGCCGAGCTGGTTCCACTCGCCGAGCGACCTCATGGTCCGCAGTACCGTTACTCATTTTTACGCCGAAGCGTGAATTCGGACGCTGAGCCGAAAAGTCACACTATATATCCCGCCGAAAGCGTGAATGTCCCCGCCGAAACATCAATGTTTGCAAAAATTATGGGAGCTCATTATCGCCGAAGGCCTTCCAACAGAAGCGACATGCCATATTCTGGTTTTCAAAACCTGTTTGATTTGATGTTCAAAGGTTCCAAACTCATGATTTCGATTCAAAAACATATAAACACATTATATTACGTGGAGAATATAAGAGTATGACACCAAATTGTTCAAAATCATCATCTAATTCTCAACAACCCCATTTTTTTGTATGATCAAAACCCATGCATTCAAACTTCATACCAAATTCATGTCTCTATCAATTAAGCATGCATGTTAGTCTTTGACTCCAATTCCATTTCAAATAGCACCAATGATGCTTATAAACCATGAAACTCAACAAAACCATGCTTGCATGTATGCTTCAATGCTCAATCTTTCATAAATCACATATTACATGCTAAATTATGTAGTTTCATAGCAATTTTCATGCATGAACACATGAACTTCAATCTCAACTTACTCAATTCAATTCATGATCTCACTTACCATTTAATCTTCAATTCACAAAATCACAACTCAAACTCATGAATTAAGGGTTGATACTCACCTAAGAGCTTTAATCTTCACAAATTTAGTTAAATCTCGAGCGAGCTTTCCAATTCACAATCTTGAACCAAAATGCATAATTCTCATCTTCTCTCTCTAGAACTCTCTAGATAAATCTCACCAAATGAGAGAAAGTGAGTTTAAAATAATAACATAAACCTATATAGGCCTTTTATATAAGATGGCCTAATCAAATTTGATTAGAGCTAAGCAATGGCGCTTAATTAATCGCTCAATCTAATTATTTTGATCCCAATAAAGTTTCTATTAAATTTCACCATAGCCTCTACAAATTATGCTAATCACAATGGCGAGTCAATTTCGTTTATGTCCGATAGCCTTCAATTTCAACATAGCAAAGAAGTTGAACAGATTTTCACACGGAATGATAGAAATTCAAAACCACATATATTCATATAAATTGCACTCAAAATCATATCAAACACACAATCACATTCGCCATTAAGATTAATTAGCATAATACGGAAAGTGGTTATCACAGAGGTACCACTTCCTTCCTGCTAGCAACCTAAAGTGGGGTTATTGTAGTAACAGTTGAGCCCACTTCAAACACCAACCTAGGGATTACTCCGAGTCGATGCATTTCCTTATGATTTAAAAATTTGAAACTTGAAATTGATGAGATTTAAAATGTTATTGAAAAACATGGTGATTTTCAAGAAAAGCATGGCAAGCTATTATTTTTTTGAAATGGCATTGCATGACATTTGCATTTGCATTTAATAATCGATACCTTGCATAAATGTATATACTTTGTTGCTTTCTACTAGGCTTTATGCTCACCCCTATGGGACTTTGGTGCAGTAAAGATGTGGTGATCCCGCCAAACTAAGGACACGGATATGTTTTATGAAGAGTAGATTGCTCTCATTTTTGTTGTGAATTTTTGTGCTAAAGGTAAACGCAGATGGGTTCGAGAGACCATTTTGTGTAATCCGCCTATTGTCTTGGAAGATATAGTTCTTAAGGCATTTATTTGTTTTGAGACTAGATGTTTCACATGCTATAGGTTCGTGTGTTCTGCTTATCATTGAATGTATATCCGCATGTGGAACTTTTGTATAAAACCTTGGAGATTTATGATGAAAGGTTTGGAGAATGGTTATATTTAATTTAATGAAAGTGGCTTGATGCATTATACATGTTGGTTTATTTAGGCTAAAAAATAAATAAATAAATAAATGATGAAAGTACAAGTAATATATGTTAAATTGTGCATAAATATCAGATTTCTATCACTTTACAATTATTTTATCATTAATACCATTTTTATGTTATTGTCTCTATTATTATTATTATTAATTTTTTTTTTTGGCCCATTTTCAATTTGGATATAAATTTTCTCAAGTTGGTCATCTCAATTTGAGAGCTGCTGCTGAATTGGTGAAACCATTTTGGGGCAACCTTAGTGATTGAACCATTTACTTTTTAGTATTTGTTGAGTATAATATTCATCCAAAGGATTAAGATAATTGAATATTGGTCATTATATGTTTGAATCATATTTATATTACAAAAATGGATAGCTATATTTTTGGAAATTATAATTATTATCATTTTTTAAAAATAAATATAATTCAAATATAAAACTATCCATATTTAATCATCTTAATTTTTATGTGAACATTTCTTATGAAACGAAGCTTAAAAAGTGCACATTTGGACCACAAAATTAGATAATGCTATGGTGCACACTTCTCAAAAGGTGTACCATATGCACCATTGTTATATGAAAATTTTAAATAATTTCTTGAGATATTGATTTGTGATTATGATTCAATTTTAAACAATGAATAGCAATCCTAATAAAACAATCAACAACAAATCATATAATGATTTAATGATAGAAAAATCACAATTAGAGTACCTCAATTGTGATAAATAAAAAAAATCACGGTCAAAGGCACAAACAACCCACTAAGAAGACAAATAAATTTTACACAAAAACTCTCAATCACCTAGCAAATGAACACTGAATTGAACTGAAACCCAATGTGCTCTTCTATCACCGCCTTTCACTCTAATTGCTTTGCCCAACATTGAATCCATTAAAAAGTCGATGTTGAATCCACAATGATGAGCCACTTCAAACCGCTAAAGTTTCGTGCCCAATTCCTGAATCCAATCGATGAACACCTCTCTTTTTATGAATAAAATAATAAAAAATAACCCTGATGTTTGTCAATATGGAGTTCGTTAATCAATTGATCACATTCTATACATCAAGGAAACCTATATAAAACACCGCTGAATATAGAATACTTTGTATTTTCTCATCTTCCGAGAATCGGACGTTCAACTCAAAATGAGCAAACAAGGTACTTTCGTATACAAATAAAGTCACGA